>JH154188.1:0-17259 GCA_000226015.1 Mnemiopsis leidyi | reverse complement strand
ACATTTACACATTACAATACACTGACTTAGTAAGTACACAAAAATACAAAAAGGTACCTGCAGGTAACTCAGTATAAATAAACACTGAACAAAATAAAATATACTTAAAAACTTAAAAATTTACAAAATATTTTAAATCGTCCTTATTGTCAAGAGAACCTGCACCCCAACCAACCCTCTCTGTCCCACAACCAGCAAGAAAGTTGCGGTATCCTCACTGACTGTGTCGCAACTAACAGATGAAGGAGGAGTGAAGACATGCAGGTTTCCTTCTCAATACGCGAGAGCATTACCCGAGCAACTATACTGTTGAAACTATAAAACAAGTTTAATAAAATTAAACTATTCAAAGTTATACACGTCTTCTCTTCTTATCTCGATAAATGAATAAACCTAAGCAAACAATAACAAATACAGTGACGTCACGAATGCATCACGTGGTCACGAGTATTGTCCCTTCATGACGTCACGGCACGGCGGGTCGCGGATATGACGTCACACGTGTGACGTCAGGTGTTGTCATGACGACATCACACGTCTCCTGGAGACGTGAAGGTAGGATTCAGAACTCCGTGACTCGTCTCCGATAGCTCTATTGGGTTGCCCGACTGAAACGGAGAGGCAGGTCAATAAATGAACCGATAAAGTCTGGGAATCCAAACAAGAACGTAAATAACCAGAAATATCCGCTAAAAACGAATACTTTTGCAAATTTATCGGCTTAAACAAGTGTTCATCATTTGAAATTTCCAGGAGTAGATTCAGTACTTACTCGTTCGGCAGGGTCGTCATACATGGGGTTCATGAAGCCTCTAGGAGCGTCACCCCCAGTACCATATCCAGCTCCTGAGGTTCCGGCAGTGGCAGTGTCACTGAGCACCAGTCTGTTGGTGCTGCCTGCGTTCAGTCTCCTGTGTCTCACAAAGAGTAGGATCACTACAATAGAGACTAGCACCACCACTCCTATTATTACTCCTGAGGTGGGGTCGTGTTAGATTGGCTAGGTTCAAGGAAATTCTGATTATCTCGACCAGCAAAATGTGAAATATTCGATTATTTGATTGCCTATATCCGAATGAACCTAAATTTTCACCACATTAATTATTGAAACTACGCTGCCCAGTACCCACCTATGACACTAAGAGTGCCGGTAGAAAGTCCGGTCTGCTTCTCAGCAGCATGACAATCCCCTGGTTCCTCGCTAGCCACATCATCAGTTACCATACCATCAGGACACTTGGTGCACTCCTTGTTCCCGTACCCTTTAGCGTACGTGTTTACAGGACACTGGTTGCAGGGAGCGGTACCGGTTGTACTGGAGTAACCTGGGTCACAGGGTCCTGCTCCGGTAGGGGGCTCCGTCTTCGGGGGCACTGCGGGGAAGGGGGGTTAGAGGAAGGTATGGAAAAATAAATCTAACAAATTTCATTAATACCATCTGGGTCTGAAGCTACGGTCGACAGAGACTAGCTAAAAATGAATCAATGTAGATACAATATCAATGTAGATACAAGATAGGATCTGTGACATGTGACATCTCAAGAATCACGCTGGTGTTATTTACCTGTACAGTCTTGAGGTGAGGTGCTGCCCTTCTTCGTAGTTATGAACCCTCCACTGCACTTCAGACAGGATGTAGCTCCAGGGTCCGTACTGTAGAAACCTATATCACACTGTGTACAGGGGTTGTAGCCGTTAACTGCGTTGTACTCGCCAGGCGGGCACTTAGCGTAGGCTGGAGAGAGAGAGAGGAGGTTAGAGTTGGGGAGGAGAGAGGGTTAGAGGGTTGATTAGGAGACACTAGACAGGGTTATCAGACAGTGGGAAGTGTTGGAGGGCAGACTTGTTAAGTGGCGATAATTATCATTAAATTTAGTAGGCTGCATGACGTAAACATGCTGATGTTAGTATTTGCTGAATTGACACAATATAGAGATTAACCGAATTCTTCATAATCAAAAAGACCCGAAGTTCAAGTTTCATGTTAAGTACTCACTCTTGCAAGAATCTTGAGAGATAGATCCAGTGTGATCAGTAGTGTTCCCACCAGGACACTGAATACAGCTGGTCTGTCCGGGTTGGGGCTGATATGTTCCTTTAGCACACTCCACACACCCAGGAGAGGACCCAGTAGTGGAGTACTGGCCGGGCGGGCACATTCCCTTGCAGTCGTTCTTCGACTTGGAGCCGGTGTTTCCGTTAGTGGTCTGTCCTTGTGGACATGCTGTACAGTCCTTACTGCCGGTGTGATCCTGGGAGAGGGTAGATGGTGTTATATACAGAGAAGTGTTAGCTTGGCTGAACGGCTGATGTAAGATGTTTGGTTTTCGTTTGTAAATTTGTAAATTGTAGCTCAGGTGACCTCTTGATTTTACAGGTCACTTGGAGCTTTTTCATAAGGATCCAAGTGAACTGTAAAATATATATCGATTATGCAGATAATGTTTTTTTGAAATAATAATCGTTTTTTTTCAGAGACACGATTATGTGCATCAAAATTTGCCAACGACTTGTGGGAAATTTTCGGAATCAAAACTTTTCCGTAGGATAGTACTCTGTCACAATGATGACTAACCTGATAAGTGTTAGCTTTGCAGTCTTTACATTTCTTCTGCCCGGTACCGTCCTGGAAAGTTCCAGTATTACACGGCTCACAAGGCTGTAGACCGGACTGAGAGAACGTTCCCACCGCACAAGGAGTGTTAGCGTCGTGACACTGAGTCAGACTGGTGCTGCCTTCGTTGTCTGTCGTCTGTCCGGAGGGACAGGCTAGACAGGTCGTCTGTCCGGTCTCGGGTTGGTAGGTTCCGATAGCACAGTTTGTACAGGGTGTGTAGCCTGAGTCGCTGCTGCGTCCGGAGGGACACTTCTGGGGTTGATCTACGGAGGGAGGGTGGTTAGTGAGGATAACTGAAGTTAGGATTACTGCACTATAGTGAGATCTACTGCACTATAGTAAAATCTACTGCATAATAGTTGGATCTGGGATCTCAAAACAAACATCTCATTTTTTATAAACCACGACAGAGATTTGTTCTAAAACTATGTCTCACCTTGAACTATGACATGAGCGGTAGCAGTGGCTGAGCTCTTGGTGTTGGTTGCAGTACAAGTATACATGCCAGCATCTGTCAGTCTTGCTTCTGTGATATCCAGTACACTGCCGTGAGGTCCTGTCTGCTTGATACGTCCGGCATCTGAAGATAGAGAATGTCAGTTAAAACCTAACAGTTCATGGAACAACTTTCATGGAACAATCAGGAATGTTTCTAAGTCCTGAGTCCTCAGGACTGATGTCTTATGATAGACCACTCTCCTTTGAGGGACTTCCTTACCTCCTTGGATGGTTGCGTTTTTAGGATCAGCCCATGTTATGGTGGGGAATGGATCTCCAGTAGCATCACAGGTAAGTTTTATCTCAGATCCGACCAATCCGGTAGTGTCCGTTGGTGGTGTTATAATAGTTGCTCCTCCTGCAATATCGGGTGGTTAGTCAACAGCTTGCAACTACACCATTCTTCATTTTTGGTTCCCCCAAAAGATATCCAGATTCTATAAATAAATTAAGATTGCAGAACAATGGCATTCTCAATCAAATCCTAGCAGACTCACCAGTAAGCTCACAGTCGATGAACGCCAGATCGTCAATAGCGATATCTCCCTTGTAACTTTCTCCCATAACAGCTACAATAGACACTTGGAAGTCAGCGTGAGCTCCTATCTTTACTGAGAAGAGTTTCCATCCTTGACCGTGGTCTCCAGTCTCGTTAAATACCTGGATCATTGCTTGTCCTCTCGGGTGCACGTTCACTATCAGGGATCCTGAGAGAAAGTGTGTGGTCAGTTTCTTGGTGAAATGAAACTAGATTCGGGTCGGATCTTGCAGCTTTTACAGGCAAATAGCGCAAAGTTTTGAGCTTAGCAAGTAACGGAGGCTAGAAAAAACAGCCCCTTCAAGATAAGGTGAACTGTGTATCTAAAGTTTTACGTGTAATTACCGACAAGTTTTCAAATACTGACCTATATGAGCTCCGTACATGTAAGCGTACATGTTAAGTTTACAAGAGTCAGCAGATCTGGTATAAGCTGCACTGACTAGTTTAGCTTCTTGTCCCTTCAGAGCAAACGAGGCTTCCACGTACAGGTACACTCCTGGATAGGGGGAGGTTAACTTTGATTGTTCAAGTTGATCTACAAATCAAGTTTATGAGTAACTAATCAAATTTCTATCTAAGATTCTGGTAAAGCCTTAATAAAGAACAACACCCAGCTAAGCACCAGCCCTCCACTAACCTTGAGCGGTTTTCTTGGTGTTGTCCACGTCAGGTCCGGTGTGAGCGGAGGAGGTAGGTCCCTGGTGTAGGTCCCAGGTCCAGTCCGCTTCTGGGTCGTTTATCCAGCCACACGTGTTGTTCTTCTCAAAGTCACATGTCACAGCTGGGAGTGTTGTGGGTCACGTGATTACAGCGGTCACGTGATGAATCATTTACATAGATTATGAAAACATTTTTTGTTGAAGTTGTCGGAATTAGATGGATACTTGCGGCTTTCAGCAAATTTCTATTTGAGTTTGTAAATAATGAGGCGGGATACTGTATCTCTTAAAAACAGGAAATAGCTATCTTAATTATCTATTGTTGAGTTTATGATCTCATAGATTTTAGTTGTATTTGCCTCTTAATTTTGAAGCTTCAAAGATAAGTTATGAAGGTGACATAGTTTCTGCTTTTGGTTGGGAAATTAAACTATTTATGAATCTATAATTAAGTTTCTGCAGTTTACCTTCCCGTTCAATTTAAAAAAGCTCTCGTTGTCATTACATAAAAGAATTCTCGTGCGATGGACTGTAGAATTGAGAATGATCTGTGATAGAAAACTTGATTCCTCTGTGTCGAAATACCTGCTCCAGTCATATGGAAATAAATTAACCATTCCATTTGTATCTTATTCTATTTTTAACATATAACCGCCATCTTATGGCTTCATTTATAAACTTTTAGGACGCTTGCCACATACCAGACATAGTGCATTAGCATACATCATCCGTTTTAATGACCAAGGAAGATAATATAGGCTCATCCTGACTTATCAACACATTTTAAATTCTTTAATATAAGACACATGCTTAACCTACCCTCATTTGATAATGAATCATGCAATTTATAGTCGCCTGGTACTTGAAATATCAATATGCTCCATGATCCTATCCTCCGCTGTTCTTTGAAATTTTATTATGTTTTAAAAAGAATTTCGATTCGTCTTATACGATTGCCGAATTTCTTTTGATTGCAGGGACAGTTTTGGTAAATTTCCTCTAGCTGTTTGATCTTAGTTTAAGAAATTTCCTCTAGCTGTTTGCTCCAACATCTACAATAAACAATAAACTTACGACAGCTCTCCTCGTCAGACCCGTCAGAGCAGTCCTTCTTGAAGTTACACTCGGCTGTTATCGGTACACACTGTTTGTTGTCGCACGTAAACTGGCTCTGTCCACACGAGCTCATCACTGTTAGGGGTCCGGTGTTATACGTCCATTAAAAATATTTTTTGTTTGAAATTCCGGATCATCTGCGATCAAATTATTTGATGTCAACTGTAATCATTTCTAAAAATTGATTCTAAAACCGGTCATACCTTTGCAGCCGACAATAGAAACATCATCAATAGCGATATCTCCATCATAACTAGCACCAGCGTACCCAGTGATACTAATCCTGAATTCCTTGCTCTGTTTGAGAGGCCAGCGACCGTGCTGCCAGCCGTCAGCCTTAGCTGTTAGGTTACCCAGAGTGGACTTTCCTGCGCTGCTGTCTTCGATTTCAACCGCTAGTGCTCCAAGGTTTTGTCCCTGTGATAATCGTTAAATTGAGCGATATTTGTCGCAACATTTAAGATTGAAATGGCATTAGGAGTGGTTGATATTCTCAACAAAACTGAACATTTAGTCAACACTAAGATCCCACTGCAGTATGATAAAGGATTCACCTCCATGTGGTAGAAGAGAGAGAGGACACAGTTACTGCCAGTCAAACTCAGCCAG
This sequence comes from Mnemiopsis leidyi, assembly GCA_000226015.1. Classification (NCBI taxonomy): domain Eukaryota; kingdom Metazoa; phylum Ctenophora; class Tentaculata; order Lobata; family Bolinopsidae; genus Mnemiopsis; species Mnemiopsis leidyi. The sequence goes on along the minus strand of JH154188.1, from coordinate 11,219 downwards.
TGAGACTGAAGTATTGCATGATCTCCCAGTTTTCTAGGCAGACTAGTCTCGATGTACATGTAGTACCCCTCCTCAGTCAGGGTGGTGTGATCTACTCTAGGTCCGGTGCCGTACGAGGCTGTCTCTCCTCTGAACCGGGTCCAGTCGAACACGTCTGTTATCAGGTTGTGCCAGCCACATACTCCTTCTTCAAAGTTACAGTTCGCGTCTGAATGTTGGGGAGGGTGAGCGGGAGAAGGTTTGTCGAGGTTATACCCGACTCGCGAACGTTAGACGGATATCATCTCGTCAAGAGAAGGTTCGAGAGTTCGACAGGAATTCAATGATTCATCAAATCGGAAACTGCATATTTCTATCTATATTCTTGTTTGATCAGCACAAAATGTCTGCGGATAGTAAATCTGCCATGTAGCACATACCGCAGAATCGTTCGTCAGATCCGTCGAAACAGTCCTTCTTGAGATCACATAGTTTGTCTCCGGAGATGCACTGTCCGTTATAACACTTGAACTCGTTCACTGGATCACAGTCGTCCAGGTCTGGAAGACAACACAGGTTAACTAATTGACTTCTGGTTTGCTTGAGATTCGAGGCTAAAACATTTTTCAAGAAGGCAGTATTCTTTATTATTAATGAGCTAACCAAACACCGTGACATTTCTACTCACAAGGGCTGCATTGTCCGAAGTTGAGATCGTCAATAGCGATGTCACCTTGGTAACCGTCTCCCTTAGTTCCGACAAACTCGAACCTGACAAACTGACTGAGACCGACGTAGACACCACCTTGCTGCCAGTCTGGACCCATGTCCCTGCCTCCTTTCTCCCAGACCTTCTCTCTGATACCGTACCGGTTCAGTTGATACAGCTGGGGACGGGGCAGGTTAGTGTAAAGTTTAGTAGTTTCGAACATGATAAGTCATTTTACTTAAAATTCTTGTTGCTAATTTTGCAATACGCTAAAGTTTATCTTAGACAAATTCCGTCCAAAATTCAGACAAGAGATGTTGTAGAGTTGTTTGTTACCCTACCTCGAGAGAACCTATGTGAGACCCGGACATGTGGTACCAGAAGGACATGAAGCATCTGCTGGAGGTTTTCTGTATCCTAGGTGAGAGTATAGCCGCCTTGTCTCCCGGTTGTTGGGGTACTGAAGTCTCGATGTAGATGTATGTACCGCTCTGTGTTCCTGGGAAGGTAGAGGGGTTTAGAGGCATGTTCTGATCTTAGGAAGTGTCAGTTTAGTTCCTTCTCAAGATAAGAAGATAACTTAATATTCAATATCTACAGATGAGCTCATAACAAACCTGTGGTGTGATCAGAGTCAGGTCCGGTAAACCAGCTGGGAGAGTATCCCCGGTGTCTAGTCCAGTTAAACTGGGTGTTCTGTAGCTGATCCTTCCAGTTACAGTTGCTCTGTTCGAAGTCACAGTTTCCAGGACAGTTAGCAGGATCTTCATCGCTGTGGTCGAAACAGTCGGAGACAGAATCACACGCTGATTTCAGAGGAATACATTGTCCTGATTCGCAGATAAACTCGTTTCCTCCGCACACAGGGGTCACTAAGATAGTTTCATGTTAGGTTTGAGACTATATACGGAGTTTCAATACAGGATGATAGTTGTGGACAATTACCATAAGCTACACAGATAGGCTTACAAGCAAGCGCTTTCAAGGTTGAAAATAATTTGAAACCCCTAGTTCAGTAGTTCAATGTATATAAAATATCATGTCTCAGAAGTGTACTCACATCCCATATCACAGTTAACAAACTCCAGATCATCCAGAGCAATATCACCCTGGTAGTTATCACCCCTCACAGCAGAGAACGTGATGGTAACGTCATCAGCGTGAGGCATGTACAGACCACCTTGTAACCACTGAGCACTCTGTTCTCCGTCCTTCCTCCAGGTTGCTATGACAGCACCGCTGTGATCTTTAGCTGTTGCTTGGAGAGAACCGATACCTGATCCCATCATGTGATACCAGAACCTCAGCTCACATCGCGGTCCGGTCTTGTAGATGTGGGGCAGGGTGAGGATAGCCTTGTCGTTAGGGAGTCGTGGGTAGGACGCTTCTATAAACATGTACCAACCTGGGGGAGTAAGGTCTTAGCTTAGCTTCCATCAAATAATACATGTGTAACTACATATGTTGATAGTGAATTTCTACTAGATATTGAGTTAAAAGAAGCATCGATTTCTCTGCTCAAGAACAATGACGCACCATCAGATGATCCGAGAGTGTGATCCACTATTGGTCCAGTTCCGTAAGACAGAGTCTCTGCTTGTGCTCTCTCCCAGTCAAAGTCATCAGCTGAGTTGGCAACATTCGTCCAGCCACATTGGTCTTTCTCGAAATCACATTTCTAGGATAACGATGTGTTAGTGAAATAGAAGGATACCGAATAGACAAGAAGTGTGAGCATTTCAATCGGCCTAAGCTAAAGTTGCTGTACATTGAAAATGTAAAATAAGAGATGACTTACAGTTAGTATGACGAGTTTAGCAGTAGCCTTCTTAGATCCGAGACTGTTAGAAGCATTACAAGTGTACTCTCCTGCATCAGCAACAACAGTGGAGTTGAATATCAGACTGTTATCCTTATCTACCCATATCCTGCCGCCGTCAGTACTGAAGTTTCCTGTACCCAGAGCATCACCTAGGTGATACCAGGTGACGGTTGGCATGGGGTCTCCCTTGGTAACGCACGAGAACACCGCCTTAGCGCCACCAGGTGTTGCCATGTCAACGGGTGACTTGGTGATGGAAGCTACAGCAGCACACTCAGGTGCAAACTGGATGTTATCTATAGCCATATGGTAGTGAGACCACCGGTCTAGGTTGAACTCAGCCACAAAGGATAGCCGGAAGTCCTTGTTAGCTCCGACTACTGCACTGCTGTGGTTCCAGAATGCTCCCGTGCCATCGCCCGAACCTGGGATAAGAAGAGTTAGTTAGCAGAAAAGTTACAAGCAGTTTTGGTATTGTTAATGTTATAGTTTTTCGTACGCTTGCGCTTTCCCGACTAAATCTCTTAAGTTATTTGCAATGGAAAAGCTTTACATTAGACAGAATTTTCATTTCCTGAAAGACAGTCTACTAAATCGCTACACTTACTTATAGTCGAGATGGATTTAGGAGAGCCATCATGATCAACAAACAACTCCAAAGTCATGTTAGGACCATCCAACTGGAAGTCATAAGTCACATAACAGTTCTTTCCAGATTGTCCCAGTTTAGGTGACACAATGGTAGCCCGATCTCCCTCGTTCTTGTGCCACTCCGTAGTGAGGTAGTAGTCGCACTGCTTCACGTCACACAGTTCCCACCTCATCTGAGGGTCGGTTGTGTAGCACCAGACTCCGGGTTCTCCGTCAGGGTTTCTGCAGTAGTTGTGATCTCCCAGTCCTGGGGTGGGTGGAGGGGTTATAGAGGGACTTGTTTTGAGAAACGTTGAAATTGACAATTTCGTGCGGTGCTTCAAGTCCGCTTGTCATTAGTTCTGGGTGAGGGATGAAAATTAGAGGTTGAAATATTTAGAAAATAAAAGAATAGCAAATATCTCGCTAACCAGAGTAAGGGTAGTTTTCAGGAGTCCTAGAGTGTTGTTGAGGATATTGACTAGTCCACTTCTGACAAGTTCTACCACTAGCAGTAGTGTTCACCATGCCTCTGTAGTACCGACCATCGTCCACCTGACAGTCTATACTGTCGCTATGGAGACCGTTAATCTCTCTGTACCACTTAATATCTCCTTTGTTCTCGTATCCGCACATGCCTTCTTCGAAACCGCAGTTTCCACACTTTGCCTCGTCGGATCTGTCGTCACAGTCGAAACCAAAGTCACAGACGAGGTTTTTGTCGATACACTGTAGACCGTTAGAGCAGGCGAACTGATCTTCAGAGCAGAGGGATCTGATGCCACATTCCTTGAAGGATATGTCGTCAATAGAAATGTCAGACTCGTAGCCGTCACCAATAACTCCCTCCATGAGGATCCTGAAGGCATCAAGACGCGGAAGTTTGACAGTTTGTTGTACCCAGACTACATCTTGTTCTTGAGCCAGAGTCCAGACCAGATCTTTAGAACTGGTGGTGATGACGTAGACGTTGAGCTCTCCGATGTTCTTTCCCATCATGTGTACCCAGAAGCTGAACTGGCAATTGTAGGTAGGGTTGACGAACCAAGGACTCATCATCCAGGCAGCATCTCCCTTGACACGCGGATAAGATCCCTCTACGTAGACGTAGTGACCAGCAGGGGTGCCCAGGGTGTGGTCGTTGTCCGGACCAGTTCCGTAGGACCCAGTTCCTCCTTGAGCTACCTGCCAGTTGAAATCGTCGTAGGAAGCCTCAAGTTCCCAGCCGCAAGATCCCTGCTCAAAGTTACAGTTTCCAATACAGGAACTCTCGTCAGAATTGTCGAAACAGTCTTGAACCAAGTCACAGACCTTGTCTATTGGAATACACTGACCAGAAGCACATTGGAACTCATCAGCCATACACTCTTCAGCTCCGGCGAAACAGCGATGGAATCCAACATCATCAATAGCAATGTCTCCTGTAGTGCCTTCACCGTGAACAACCTCAATAGTTACAGCTATAGAACTGACTCTACCGATAAAGAAACCTCCCTCGTACCATCCAGCTCCAGAGTCTGCTCCCATCGACCAGACCTGTTTCTGAGAAGAACCGTCGTTGGCGTAGATGTTGATAGTGCCGACATCCTGCCCCTCTATGTGGTACCAGAGAGAGAAGTAGCACTTGCCTTTTGTAGCTGTAGCGATCTTGGGGTAGAGGATGGAGGCTTTGTCTCCCTTCTTGCCGCTCTTGGCGTCTATAGCCAGGAACCAACCTCCACTCTTCTTGGTGGTGTGATCATAGTTGGGATGTCCGAACCTAGAACTCTGTACTCGCAGTAGCTGTAGTGGGTTGGAGCCGTTCTTCCAGCCGCAGTAGTCAGTCTCGAATGAACAGAGACCCTTACAGTTGGCTTCATCACTGTTGTCAGTACAGTCACTGACAAAGTCACACACTTTCCTAGCGTCAGTACAGGAGGTGTTACCGCTGGAGCATATGAATTCTTCATCAGTACACTGACCGGAGGGTTTACAGTTTGTCATCTTGACGTCATCAATAGCCATGTCACCTTGGAATGAGACCCCGATAGTTCCCACAAAGGAGACATTAACGTTTCTATGGGACCCTATAGGTATGCTGGCTTGTGTCCAGAGATTACTGACAGGACCGTTCTGTACAAACACCTGCTCCACACCGTAACTGTGGTTCACGTAGACGGCTAGTTGTCCGACATGAGCACCCTCCATGTGGTACCAGAACTCCAGGTTACAGATACTGCTGGTGAGCGGGAACATGGGCGAGGAGAAGATGGCCTGGTCTCCCTCCCATTGCGGGTAGCTGGCCTCCGTGTACATGTAGTGTCCGTCTGTGCTGTTCAGGGTGTGGTCCCGAACTGGCCCGGTGCCAGTACTGGCTGTAGGGCCCGCGTTACGGGTCCAGTTGAACCAGGTGTTGGGAACGTGAACGTAGCCACACTCGCTCTGCTCGAAGTCACAGTCAGCACAGTCTTCCTCGTCTGACTTGTCTGCACAGTCCGCGGAGAAGTCACATTTCTGGGGGAGAGGAGGGGTTTAGAAAACTGGGGATGAACTAAAAGTTAACTTAAACCTTGATAAATATCAATAGAAATTTAGCAGATAGCTCCAGAGCTTGGCAGTCTCCAGTCTCCTGAACATACCTGTCCGATGTCGATACACTTAGGTTTGCCACTTTCAGGAGCATCACAAGCGAAGTGGTCGACCACGTGACATGAGTAAGTCAGATCACATCCTGGAGGGTAGAGGTGGTATAACATGGTCACATGTATCACGATTATATATACAATTATAGTATTGCAATTATAGTCAGATTCATTAGTTAATATCATAAGTCAATATCAATAGTTAACTCTATCTTGAAGAAAAAGAACTTAGTGAACTATCTCTCGCCAGAGAACATTACTACGACTATATGCTTACCGCTGAACTTGAGATCGTCAATAGCGATATCTCCCTTGTTACCACCAACAGACGCAGTGAGCTCTATTTTGAAGATGTTCACGGTGCTTGGTATTGGCACACTCTGGAACGTCCATTGTGGGGCTGCAAGTGTAAGTTGTTAGGTGGGGTAAGTTATTAGAGAAGTGAAGTTCTTTTTATTAGGACTTTGTGGGTGCAGAGTGAAGGTTTTATTGACTCTTCACGTGGACGAAGACTCGGTCAAGCATGACACCACGCCCTTCTTTTATAGTTTAATTATAGAGAAAAAGAATATACAGCAGCCATAGACTTACACAGTCAATAATAAAAGAAAGTCCTGGTCGACAAATTATCTGAATTAATGAGAACTGGGACAAAACATAAATTAGGCTTCTAAATTAGTAAATAGTCTCATGTGAATAAATTAGTCTAGCTACCTTGCTGTCCAGTGAGAGTGTTGAGGACTTGTGTGTTGCCGTCAGCTCCAATGATACTTGTTGTCAAGGAGCCTACTGTAGATCCCTTCATGAAGTGCCAGAAACTGAACGTGCAGCCTGAAGAAGTGTGGCACATTAATTTGAGTCATTGTACATTTTCAAACCTTGCAGATTGTTCCACTATCTTATGTATTTTTGGAATTGCTTTTGACATTTAAAGTTGCCTCTTGGAAGACATTAGTATGACAAAAGTTGTTCTTGTAAAATCTAAAACGATGTATTTCTATCATTATGTTATAGGCGGCAAAAAGCAGGCAAAAGATCAGCAAATAAGGGTGTGACATGTCACAGGTGGCTAGATTTAGTCATGAAGTTGTCTATGCCTGTGAGAACGGTAGCTGCTCAATAGCTGCTCAATGCACCGTTCATATTACGGTAGATCAATTCTTGGTCTGTTTATTGATAAAACTAGTGGGGTTAACATCCACAAAAACCCCAGTCTACTCAACAATACTCACTGCCAGCAGCAGATCTCTTTTCTCTGTTAGATCCCTTCGTAAGCCAAGTAGAGTGTACAATAGCCGTGTCTCCCACTTTCTTGGTGTCGTCCCCGGTGTCTAGGAGTAGATAGGAACCTCTGCCGGTGGTGTGGTCCTGACTTGGTCCCGATCCAGACCAGTAGTTCGGTCCCTGGAAAATGTGATTTTTGTCAGTTGTACTTTTCCATGGAAGTTGTTATGGTGCGCAATGTTTCTAGTGTTATTTCTTCTTTATTACGTTGTCACAAACTCTAACTACTATAATTACTTATTGCCGGAATGAGCTAGCTAGTAAACACCTGCACCGGGCTGATATAATTACCCATTGTAAACAAAATGAATCAAAAGTTTGATACAATGTAAGCATGACGGCGTGGTAAAGTTCAAGTACTACAACAAAGATCTCGGAACACCTGCCCGACTAAAACATATGAATCACGTATCCATGGCAACGATAGAAATGACTTACGTATCCATAGTGACGAGCCCAATCCCACTTGTCTCCCTTGTGGACGTTGTGCCACTTGCACATGTTCAGGTCGAAGTTAGCTCCACCAGCGTGGATCTCCACTTTAGCACTGGCGTTAACTGTCTTCAGTCCGTTTGTTACAGAGCAGGTGTACGTGTCTGACAAGGGTTGGAGGTTATCTCAGCATTTTACGTTGAAAGAAAGGTAGGACTCGCTGGGAAGCTAGTTTAATCAGAAAATGAGACTGAGCTTATATCAAATTAAGACGAAAGAGAAACTCTCTAAAAGTCTCACCTGAGTCGTAGTAAGAGGCATCAATAATAACAAGAGAGCCATCCTGGTTGACGGTAGTTCTAGCAGCATCCAGAGGTTCCCTGGAGGTTCTAGACCAGGAGTACCTAGGGTTGGGGTTGCTGGTAGCCTTACAGATCAGGGTTACAACATCACTCTCGTCTCCTGTGTACGGGGTGGGAGCTACTACTATAGCCGGGTCTGTTATTCCTAGTTTCTGGTAGCACATCTTCTCTCGGTAACAGCAGCCTAGTTTCTCACACTCTTTTTGTCCGATACCTGGTGAGAAGGGAGGGTGAGTACAATCTTCTAGTGGGAATCACTTGATTTTTTAGAGTTATTGATTAAAAAGGTTAATAAACCCTGGATTTACACAAACAGGAGCTACAATAACCCTACATACCAGGAGTTCCGCAGGATGGTTGTACAGCAGGAGGCACATCGCAAGTCTTAACTCCACAGTTCTCGTAACTGACATCGTCAATAGCTATGTCTCCCTTCACTCCGGGTCCTCTGACAGCTTTCCAGCGTGCTTGTACGTTTGCTAGGGACGCTAGAGGAATCTGGGAAGGAGATTACGTTAGCTAGAGACGCTAGAGGAATCTGGGAAAAGGTGGTGTTAAGTTTAACCGAACAATACATTCTGAAAAGGTCTATTAATTTTAAGACAAAACACAACATAAGAGTACAGCTGGATAAAGAACTTTCAAGTCTAAAAACTTCTCCTCACCTCTGCACGTTGCCACTTGTTGCTCTGATGACCCTCCATGGACCAGACCTCGACAAACATGTCATCACTCTGAGTAGATCTTACAGAGACGGAGAGACGACCCATGTCTATTCCCGCCATGTGGTAGTAGAAGACAAGTTTACATTCTGTAGATGTGATAGGGTAGGTGGTGCTCTGTATGAAAGCAGAAGTTCCTGGACTCAAGTAGGAGGCTGAGAACAGCATGTAGTAACCTGGGGGAGGAGAGGGTTAGAGATATATTCAGGTGGAGATCTTCTATGTTTTGACTTAGGAGGAAATTACAGAATATTGTTTTGAAAATTGAAACGTAGAATCAAACGATGCTAACCGCGAGAGAGTTAAGAAAAAAAGTCTTACCAAGAGCAGTTCCTTTGGTGTGATCAGTGTCAGGACCAGTACCAGCAGCCCATGTAGACCCACTAGTTCTCTTCCAAGATGTCAGACCCAGACTACCAACAAAGTCACATCGACTGTGCTCGAAATCACAGGCTCCACAATGTCTGCTCTCATCAGAGTTATCAGGGCAGTCAGAGTTGAGATCACAGAGTAGGTCGTGGGAGATACAGTGTGGTTTGTCAAGGCAGGAGAACTGGTCGGTCGGACAGTAGTTTTGTACTGAGGAGAGGAGAGACGCGTTAGTTAAGGTAAGATGAATGACGTGGTTAGCGGTAAGACATTAGGGGTAAGACAAACCGTACACTTCTGATATAAAAAGGAAGAACTTTTGTGCACTAATCAGAGAGAATTCAAACTAAACTTCACCACTGACCAGCACAGTTCCCAACGCTCAGATCGTCAATGGCAATGTCACTCATATAGCTGGGTCCTCTGGTTCCGGTGATCTTGAACCTGATACCCTCAGTAGTAGAGGGGAAGGAGGAGGAGGATAACATCCAGGCTTGTCCTTGTTCTCCGTCAAGTTTGGAGAGGGATGTGATCGTTCCGTTACCGTACTGAGGGGGAAAGTTTGAAGAATTTTTACAAGGTTTTCAAGTCTTATCGATAATACAGAGTGGTTCTTAATAGTGATAATAACTGGTAGAAAAGATTTGGGGTTTGGAGGAAAATTCGCAATCGTTCTTAAACGACTAAACTAACTACACGAAAATGATGAAACAGAATTATCAATAACCCTCTTAACAAACCTCAGCAGCAATGTCGAGACTTCCAACGTCCTGCCCATGCATGAAGTACCAGAGATCGTACTGACACGTGACTCCCTCTGTCTTGATCCAGGGGGATTGAAGGACAGCAGTGTGGTTAGGTAGACGTGGGTAGGATCCCTCTATGTACGTGTAGTAACCTGGGGTGGGGAGGGTAAGAGTAGGGGGTCCTTGAGTAAAACTACAAGTAAAACGTGCCAAATCTATCTATGTAATTGCAAAATGAGGTCATGAGGCTATTTATTTTTCACCAATAGACCTCGAGCCATGTTGTACATAAAGTGCCACAAGCAGTATATACTATATAGCCTTGACTAACGATCTAGATAAGTTTTACAGAAGTTTGGCGATAGAGTGATTTAGGGAACAAATCTTGAATAGGATGAGTTCCTGAACAATGAACAGTACATGAAAACTCGGGGAGTCACGAAAACGTAATATTAATTACAGATCTAAAGACCGTAGCGCGATATTTAGTCCAGAATCACACGAGGAAATTCTATAAAATTTAACGGCATATGTTAGTAATAAGAGGGAGCCAGATGGTTAGTCCACTAATCTGCTCCTTCAACTGACTTCTTTGTCCTTGAATCTCAACCACTTGACAAAGTCAGGGTTTTAACAATGTATCCTAGAGTTGTGACGTGAAGATTTTGTAGAAGTTGCTCGGAACTTTATATCGTTTTTTGTATCGCTCTTTTGTTTCTAACTACGTCCTTGCACATGGCTGTAAATTTATGAAGCCGGTCTTAGAAAGATTTCCGCTCTTGTGTCCCTAAATGATGACTTGTAGACCGCATATTACTTTGCTAAAATTTCAATCGTTAAGTCAAAGTTGTGTCTGAGTAGTCCAAGCTGGCAAGCTGTCCACTCATTACTCTCAATAAGTCTATCCGTAAAGGTTGCAATTTGAGAAATCGGGCAGACAGACCAGGTGTCGGTGACCTAAACAGGGACATCTGATTGCGAGGAGTAATCGAGCTCCCTGTCTTGACTACCGACCATACCTGGCCGCGTATCTGACTTCTAGCTCTGATAGGCTGGACTCTGTGTTTTAGTAGATACTTTAGCTGGATCGCTCTCTATATCGAGAAGTTTTACTGTTTTCATTTTTCCTGATTGTTGAATTTTTAGCAGTTTAGAGCAATTGATTTGAGCAAGCAACTGAATCAGTCAAATTTTTCAATTTTCATGAATTTTGAGCAATTTCGTCTCAATAAAATCCCTGATATAATAACCCTTCTCACTCAGGGTTGAAGTAACCATGGCAATATTCTGTGACGAGGAGTACCCGAACGTGAGTGTAGGACTAAACTACACCCTGGGATCTCTACTGCCGGTCATATTCGTCACCTCCCTCGTCCTCAACCCCATGGTATTCGTCTACAATCTGCGTAGAAAACCCTCCATCGCAAAAACACTCTTCCTCATGCTGGCAACTGTAGACTTCCTCACCACATCATATCAACCTNTACTGGTAACCATACGATCTGCCTCAACAATCATTTCTGTGATAGCGAGCCACGACCAC
>JH154184.1:1202428-1216380 GCA_000226015.1 Mnemiopsis leidyi | reverse complement strand
GGTAATAAGAATTCAAGAATAGTGCTGGTAGATAGTAAGAAAACATAGGCAAATAATTAATGAACTAACGTGGTAAGAAAAGACGTCAAATTAAACCCAACTTTATAATTGAGAATGAACGAGTACAAAATCGTCGCATTATTGCTAATGAATTCAATAAATACTTTGCATCCATTGCCTCTAATCTGAATGAAGTGTATTCTAGTAGTGACCAAGTAAGAATAAGTTCTCTTCCCTCATTTACTGATTACCTCCCCAAATCTGAATCATCTAGCATATATCTAAGGGAGTGTGACTATGTTGAAGTTTCCAAAATCATAGGCGACCTTAAAAATGGTAAATCTAGCGACATCCCTATTCATGTTATCAAGAAGTCCAGCAATGTCATTGCCCCGTTTCTAAGTAAGTTTTTTAATGAATGTATGTCAAGTGGATACTTTCCAGATGAACTTAAGACAGGCAGAATAAGCCCAATCTACAAAAAAGAAAACGAACAGCTCTTAGAAAATTATAGACCGGTATCTACTCTACCTGTATTTGGAAAAATATTAGAAAAATTGATTTATACAAGGCTTTATAGTTTCCTTATAGCTAAGGGTATCATACACGAGAACCAGTATGGTTTTAGAAAGGGACATTCTACCAGCCATGCTCTTAACTATTCTGTACAACACATAGAGTCCATGACCAAGAACAAACAGCATGTCCTAGGCATATTCATCGACCTAAGCAAGGCATTTGACACTATTGACCACCGAAAGCTAATTACAAAATTAAATAACTATGGCATAAGAGGAAATGCCCTCAAACTTATTGAAAGTTACTTATCCAACAGAACGCAGTTTGTAAGTGTCCTAGATATTGAATCAGACCAACTACCTGTCCAATTTGGCGTACCCCAAGGGAGTGTGCTAGGACCTCTGCTGTTTGTGCTGTACATAAACGATATCTGTAATATTACTAAAAAGGGTAAGTTTGTATTATTTGCTGACGACACTAATATCTTTGTAGCTGCAGATTCTAAACAGAAAGCATACAATATAGCTAATGAAGTATTACTGGCCGTAAGTAAGTACATGGAAGTCAACCTACTACACATTAATGTAAAGAAATGCTGTTATATGTACTTCTCTCCCTACAAACGTCCTCAGAACCAAGAAGATAATGACCAAACCGTTAATCTCTCAATTGATTCCCGAATTATTTCTCGTGTAACTGAAACGAAATTTCTAGGAGTGATAATTGACGAAAAGTTAAGTTGGAGACCACATATACTATCTTTGAACAGAAAATTAAGTAGTGCCTGCGGACGAATTTCCCGTATTAAGAAATGTTTACCTGAATCACTGTACAAGCAGCTGTACCACTCCCTTTTTGAATCACATTTAAGTTTCGCAATATCAGTCTGGGGTGGTGTTCCCAACAATCAGTTAAAACCACTCTTTGTGACTCAAAAGAAATGTATTAGGATACTCTTTGGTGACTATGAAAATTATACTGATAAGTTTAGAACCTGTGCAAGAGCAAGGCAAATCAAATGCCAGCGTTTGGGCCATGAATTTTATGTGAAAGAATCTACTAAACCGCTCTTCACTAAGCATGAACTCCTAGCTATAGAAAATCTCTACAGATACCGCTGCTTAATGGAACTAGTAAAAATAATTAAGTACCGCACACCTGTATCACTGTACTATCTACTTAATATATCGAATAGGAAGGACAACTTACTGATCACACCCTTCCTCTCTAGTCAATTTCTTTACAAATCTGCCTGGTTATGGAATAACTTCCGAAAAACGGGATCATTTGACTTTACTACGTCTTTCAACACACTGAAAGGCAGGCTAAAATGTTCGTTACTTAAAGCTCAGGGTATGTATGGAGCTGACTGGTGTGAATACAACTTCACAAAGTTCCATAACGACAAAGACGACTTATACTGATAAAGTACAAAGTAGGTATTTATTTTTATTAAGTGGGTTTTTATGAGCGCAATCGACATACGACATTAACGTAAGTAAAGACTGGAATTTCAGCGCTAAATATGTTGCGCGCTTCTGGCGCGCAGCGTTTTTGGCGCAACTTTGGCACACTAAATTATACACGACCTAAGAGTAAGACATATAATAACCCAACTACACCTAACGTGACTGTGACCTGAAAGATAATTTTTGCAATTGCTACTGCTAGTCGAGGGCTTGGGGTGGGTTGTTTCCGGTCCGAAACTTCTGATGACAGTGTTAGAGACTTTAAGTAGGGGCATTTATATGGAACTGCAACGTGTGACACTCATGAAGATCAAGTTACCGCCACGTTCACTTTGTACAGTCCCCGGTCGTGTCTCTGCTGGTGTTAATTCTCTTGCGTTTTTGCTTTGAAAAAAGTTGTGTGAGGTTTTATATATTAAAATGAAATACTACTTAGTAGTATTGGTTATGGTGTTATAAAGTCCTAAATTTAAAGATTCTTTCGTTCATGTAGATCCTATTCTTAGTTAGCCTATTCGTGTGTCGTCACCTGCCGTTAAGAAACTTCAGGGTCGCATAGATTGTCACCTCTAGCTGGCAAGTTCTTAAAAGACATTTACAGTCTTGATTTGGTGTTTGCTTCGGTTTCCCGATCTCCCGGATTTCCCTGAATGCGGTGGAGGTACAACAGGGTGAAAGAAAATGAAAAATGTTTTCATCCTTCAGCAGCCTTCACTCTCAGCCCAGGCCGGGAGTATCGAGAGACCGACTCCTGCATTAGATTATGACTAGGAGTTTAAGTCATAACTTGAGCCTCCAACTTAAGTTGTAGTCAAATACCATAATAACGATTTTTAGAATTTATTGAGTTTTTCTTTGGCCACTGGCGGTGACACACGAAGCTCATTATCCCTTGCACTGCGAGCACTTGGTTCATGCTGTTGTGCTCGTTGAGCGGGTGCCCGCTCATCGAGGTCGAGCCCGATTAAAATTCAAGTCTAAAATAAGTTAATTTTTGAAACCTTGAAGTTGATTTAATAGCAAAGTTTGTATCATGGTCTTGGCGCACGCTGAGACGGACGCTGTGCCCCGTAGGTAACTATAGGATTAGGAGTGTTCGTCTCTGCGAATGTCCCCCGATGAGCGGGTATAGATTTGTTTACTTGTGGTGTTGAGGTTATGAAACTCTTTATATATGAATATTTTTAAAATCTCTTGCTGACTCAATTAAAATGTTGAAAATTGTAAACATTAGATATAAAACAACGTTTTTATAAATTTAATTTTAATACTTAAAATATGAGGTAAAAGACAATTTATTGTGTGGCCTCACGTTGTGCCGTGCGCGCGTCCGCCATTTGTTGAACCGGTGTGGCCCGCGCGTGTGGGCTGTACCAGTTTGGTAAATCTGCCTTTTGCGCTACGGACGTACGTGCACGCTGCTTGTCATGATGTGAGATGTCCGTTCGCCTCACTCTTAAATATGAGAAGGGTTGTAAATGAGATATAATATTGTTTGATTTTAAATGCTGTAAATAAAAATACTTGTTTTTCTGAAAATACTTGTTTTTCTGTGGAGGACCAAACATAGATATCCAAATCATAAAGAACTTCTCAATTACCTCATCTGGACTATGGCTTTGAACTGTATGAGCAGCAGAAAATGTGGTAAGGTAATTGATACAGTCTAAAATCCAAACCCCTCCAATCTTTTTCAAGTCCATGGCGACTAACTCGTTGAATTCAGTTGCTGGAGACAAGCATACAATAGGCCTTTGGGAGGCTCTCTTGTGTTTAAGACAAAAATCACAACTGCTTTCAATTCTCTGTAATTCTTCTTGAACTACCTCTTTGCATCTTTATCCAGATTTTCTCAGCAGTTCTACAATCCTCTTGCTGTTAGCTTGGGCAAATCTACGGTGAAGTTTGAGTGCACTTTTCTTCACACTATCTGCACCCTTCTTATTCTCGCATTCTGAAACAGTATTAAAAAGTTTTTCCTGGCTAGTATCTTCTTTTGTCTCGAGATCCAAGGTATAATGACCCGAAGATGATGTTTTCAGATGATGTGTTTTCCCATTAAGCGTCACTACATCACTTTCAAAATCAATATTGAGATCCATCTTCTTCATCGTCTTGAGTGACAAAAGTAAAGGTATATCTGTATTCACGACATGTACTTCCAGGGTAATGTTGTTCTCACATAGCGTCACTGGAAGATGAACCATTTTTGAGGCTTTCAACTTTCCTACTCCAAAGTATGGTTCGGAATCAGATATTATCTAGATAAAATTATCTAGATAAATCGGCATTTTTTATTATCTTTTTATCTAGATCATAAAATTCGAAATTTATCTAGATAATTTTATAAAAATTTCAAAGAAATAAATATGGATTTTAGAGAAAATGAACGGGGTAAGAAAGCTTCCTGCTGCCCTGTTTCACCTGCACCATAAGATAAGTTGTGGCATGTCCAATAAATACTGTAATACACACGCCTATAAGGAGTAGGGATGCAGATGCAAATTGATCTTTTGACAAAGCTACAATCAGGGCTTTCAGGAGGTTGCCACGTAGAAAATGTATGTTGTTGCTTAGTCTTACTCTGTAAGGTAGAGTCCGCATATATGGCTTGAACATAATTTTGGTGGACTGAGAGGTTAATTCAGGATGGAGTTTAAACTTTGAACTACCATTGATAGTTCGAATTCCGAATCTGAAAAACTCCCGTGTTGCCTTAGGTATTTGGTAACATTGTGAAGCGCAACTACCGTTGATAATTGGCTGTTGGGAGCAATAGATGACTACAGTTAATAGTCATTTGTGAAACACAACTACCGTTGATAGTTGGCTATTGAGAGAATTGTAGACTACAGTTAATAGTTGTTTGAGAAGCGCAACTACCATTGATAGTTGGCTAGGGAGCCTCATTTCAAACCACATGATCGAGCCTTTATAACTTGAATATAACATTTCATTGTGTTTGGAGATCAGCTTGAGAGATCACATTTCCTTGTGTTTGAAAATGTCAATGTTATCACCTCGTTAGCAACGATCTAATTCACTTGCAAGGTTTATTGATGTGATCCAAGTACATTTGATTTACATGACAATTAAAAATTTGTTATAAAATTGTTTTCTGCCTCGCAAAAGCAATCAAACAATTATCTATATTATCTACATATTATCTAGATAAACAGTGAAATTATCTTTTATCTAGATAAAAAATGTGAATAGATAATTCCGAACCCTACTCCAAAGTGAAATATGGTATCTGACGAATATTCTTCCAACAAGCTTTTTGATTTCTCGTCCAAACTGTCAACATAGCACCGATACCACTCCTCACCACAGACAGTCTTGCTTGCTCCACTATCCAGTTCAGCCTTATTGACTGTCTCTCTTACAAGCAATATCTCCTCAACTTCATTACCCACATCGTTTTTCAGGAAGAATACCTTCTGCTCAAAGTCTTCATTTAAACTTGGGTGTAGTGCATTGGTCTGGTCAGTGTTACCATTTTCCTCTTCTTCATTTAAGAATGTTTTGCTCTGAAAATTCCTCTTGGATCCGTTATGATGTTTAATGTTTTGACCATTATTATGTTGCATATTTTTGATCATAGACTGGAGATCTCTCAGAAATGGACAATCTTTTATCCGATGAATCCTGTCTCCACATCCATAGCACTGTCGATTTTGGTTATGATATATGTCATTTCGATTTGGACAGTCCCTGTATAGGTGACCACTGTCTCCACAGGAAAAACAACTTCCTCTTTGAGGATTCCAATAAAATTGTTGTTTTCTTCCCCCAGTTTAGTAATACACATTGTTTGGGTCTGTCTGATTCATAGTTATGTCCCCCATCATAATCATTGAACATAACGGAGCTGTTCCATCATAGTCGAGCATCTCCTCCTTAACTTTGACCATATTAGGGGTATCAAACGTAGCATTTCTCACAGGCTTATCTTCTAATATTTTAGTAAGAGCTTTCTAAGCATTGTCAAAGGTCATCGTGGTACATGATTGTCTGGCAATCAAGTAATGGTTGTGAGGTAGGTAAGCAGCTCTAAGGATCTTTGATGGAAAAACGATATCAGGGATGACAACATCTGCTTTCTTAAGTTCTTCGACCTTACAGTCATAGACATAGACAAACTCCTTCATACTTTGATCTGGTTTTCTAATCATTCTGTCAAAGCTGTCACACTTCATTAGCACATTATCCTCATCAACATAAACACTTTCCAGTTCTTTGACAACCTCTTTCACTGTAACATTCTCTTTACTCGCAACATTAAGAGCTATATCTTGTGCTCTACAAGTCATATATGGAGAATAATGCAGCTCCTTGTTTATTCGCATCGATGTCTGTAACTTCCTCCCAGATGGAGACCAAGCTCTTCCACCGTCAGTATTTCGTCCCGTCAAACTTTGGCATTCCACTCTTTGTCATCTCTGCTACCAGTAATTGTTAATGAGTAAAACACAGCAGATGAAATGTAGAAATCTGAAGATAGAAATATATTACCAAATACAACCAATGAATGGAATTACTGTCACTCAATGAAATAGCAATTCGAAACACATTGATTTAAAGGGTTACCATGAAAGTATGCTAGAAAATTGGAAATAACAACATGCATTCATGCAACATACCACTGAGTAGATCTTTAACCGGATGACATCTCTATAAAAACAATAAGTTAAACTTAACAAATTCCCACCTAAAAACTAAAAAGTGATCTACTCAGGGTTCCTATTCTAAAAACACTCAAAGTCCACAAATACCCAGAGGCTCAGTGATTTCTAAAAAAATACCCACTAAAACGTAATTTAGACCACAGAGAACCAGAACAAATTTCTCTAAAATTCTCTGGCGGGAAAAACTTCTGAACTCAAAAAATATCACCTCAAAACAAAGAACTCAACTTTAATAACTAAACCTCAAAAATTTAAATATCATTCCCGCCAAAGAAAAAAAAACGAAAAAAATGCTACTAGCCCCGTGACTTAAAGAAGCTTGCAGACAGAAGATACTTAGATCTCACTATTACTATTACTACCCTAGCTCAAACCAACGACTTGCACATGCAAAGTTAGACACACACGTATAAAATATTTGAAGACACGACATGCAAGGATAAAAAGGATAAAAAAATAAAGGATAAAAAATGATTACTGATGATTACTATGATTAAAAAACCCCAGTAGTTATCACTTTAAGAAGTAGTTCAGAAGAAGCACTGGATTTGGTTAAACAATCGGCTAACTGAAGATCTGTTGGAGTCCACTTTATCTCAGTTACTTCTTTCAGTTCAAGCTGTTCCTTAATTGCAGCGACCTCACGCCTTAGTTTCAGATCATCAGATGGGGATGTGGATTGTATATTGTCCCAGAGTGATTTACTATCTGTAATCCCGATGATCGGAATGTTCTTTTTTGCTGGGAGAATTTCAGACAGTGTCTGCTTGATGTTGACAGCTTCGTCCAGACATTTACCGAGAGCAATACCCTCTGCGTAGATGATCGTCTTAGCAACACGCTCGAGTTTCTTGCTACACCAAGACACTGGAATCACCTTACCCCCTCCACTTAACAGAATAACAAAGCTTCTAGTGCTAGAAACTTTGTCTGGTAGGTTGCTAAGAGAAGCATCTGAGAACGCTGGGATTTTCAAATCCTTCATACCCTCGCTGGGTATACCAAAACGGATTTTTACTGAGGTCATATTCATCTTTTTCACAACCTTGTTTATCCTCAACAGATCACTTACTTTGGGTTTATTTGCCGATATGCTACATTCCAGTACAGAATATCTTATATCTGGTCTCGTTTGTGAAGATATCCATTGTAGTTTACCCAGAAGCTGTTGATAGTTCTTTTTATCTGCAGCACTGACCTCGTGATCTTTAGGTCTCGCCGAGTTAACATTGATAGGCTTTATCCCTGCCTGATAGTTTGTCTGATCAACCTCTATATATTTCCTCGTTTGATGAATATCCCAGCCAACATAGGTGAATTGACCTCTCTTTCTCGAACTGACTTTGAAGTCTGAAGTAAGCTTAGATACTACATCCTTATAGAAGAAACTGTTTCCTCCAATAAGAAAATCGTCCACGTGTAATACCAGGAATCCACATAGCTGTTCTTCAACCTGATATACATAGACAGAAGGGTCTAGACTAAGTGGTGTGCACCCATACTCTGTAAGTTTCTTTCTCATCGTGATGTACCACTTTCTCGCTCCATCATTCAAGCCGTAGATGGGTTTCTTAATCCTCCATACTGTATTACTGCTTTTCTTGAATTCTCTAGGAGGTTTCATGAGGACGATTCGGTCTATTTCATTAGACTGTAAAAAAGCAGCCCTTATATCTAGACCTTCAATTGTCCAGTTAAACATGTTGCACAGGGTTATACAAATTCGAGCAATTGATTTCTGAGCTGTTGGAGAATCCGACACTGGTGGTGTTGTCTCTTGGAAACCCCTTGCAACCAACCGATATTTGTAGACTATCTCATGTTTACTTGACTGCTTTGATTCGTTAACCCATCTGCATGAAATAAGCTCGTGGTTTGGGTAATCCTCAATATTCACTTCATCAAACACTTCGAAATCTTTCCACTTTTGAATTTCAGTTTCTTTTGCTCTCATGTGGTCAGCAGAATTTTCGTGTTCAGAGGATTTTTCGACGTTGTTTAAGAATACTTCCCATGATACAACATCCGCTAAGTAATTTGCCTCCTGTTGCACAGGATCTCCCTTTATCCAATCAACCTCATCTAGGTTTAAGCCAAACTCATGTCCAGATTTCAGTCCCTTTACATTCCAAAAGTTCTTCCATTTTCCATCCTTTTTACCACTGCGGCTGATAACAGTGACAATAGTCCAATTATTCTCATCCTCCTTGTAGTATATCCTGTCACCTTTTTTAACAGTAGCAGGTTTTTTGGCTGGAGCTGACGACAGTTCTATTTCCCCACTTTGTTCAGCTGTATCAGTTACTTGTTCTTCCTCCGCTTGCACTGTTGCATCACCCTGAGCTTGATTTACAACTATTTTATCAGCTGTATTATCTTCAATGCTCACATTAGTCACTAGGTCCTGATGTCTATTTTTTAGTATG
The DNA here is from genome assembly GCA_000226015.1 of Mnemiopsis leidyi. Classification (NCBI taxonomy): domain Eukaryota; kingdom Metazoa; phylum Ctenophora; class Tentaculata; order Lobata; family Bolinopsidae; genus Mnemiopsis; species Mnemiopsis leidyi. The sequence continues at coordinate 1,207,278 of JH154184.1, read as the reverse complement.
TCTTCATCAAAGTCACTTTCGGTATCTGCTGAGCATTCCGTCTTGTTATCGGACTTCATGTTATCTGCAACTGGGTTCATGGTATCTGCAACTGGATTCATGTTATCTGCAAGGTTCTTCAGTACTAGCTTACATGGGTGTACTTTCACTAGTCGACCTGCATTTGATTTCACAAGCACTGTTGTTCCCATCTGAGCAATAACAACACCAGGTCCACTCCAGATTTTATTGTCCTTTCTTTTGTAATACACAACATCACCAATACAGAACTTCTTGTAGGTCCCTTCAAACACCTTACCCCTCAGAGCCCTAGCAATCCTATCTGAACTCTCAGCTTTAATATAGGCGTGTCTAGCTGATCGAAGACTATTGAGATGATCTGCAACAATCTTACTAGACGTTTCTGATGTCATTGCAAGTAACCGATTGTTTGAGTTTCCTGGAACGGTCGGATTTTTTCCTAACACCAACTGATATGGGGAAAATCCATGAATGTTAATCAAAGAGTTCTTAGCGTGAACTGCCCACATCAGGGCCACGTTTAGGGAACATCCCACATCTTCTCGTATCTTTTCAGTCATTTCAGCAACTAGGAGATTGTGCCTTTCACATATACCATTTGAGAATGGTGATTCGGCAGAAGTTGTTCGATGGTTTATATTAAAAATCCCACATATAGATTCCCAAGCATCCCCCTGAAATTCACCGCCATTGTCACTTAAGATCTTTTGTGGAGGACCGAACATAGATATCCAAATCATAAAGAACTTCTCAATTACCTCGTCTGGATTATGGCTTTGAACTGTATGAGCAGCAGAGAATCTAGTAAGGTAATCGATACAGTGTAAAACCCAAACCCCTCCAATCTTTTTCAAGTCCATGGCGACTAACTCGTTGAATTCAGTCGCTTGAGGTAAACACACATTAGGTCTTGGGGAGGCTCTCTTGTGTTTAAGACAAAAATCACAGCTGCTTTCGATTCTCTGTAATTCTTCTTCTACCTCTTTGCATCTTTTTCCAGATTTCCTCAGCAGTTCTATAATCCTCTTGCTGTTAGCGTGTGCAAATCTACGGTGAAGTTTGAGTGCTCTTTTCTTCACACTTTCTGCTCCCTTGTTATTTTCGCATTCTTCAACAGTATTAACAAGTATTTCCTTGCTTGTGTCTTCTTTTGTCTCGAGATCCAAGGTATAATGACCGGAAGATGTTGTTTTCAGATGATGTGCTTTCCCATTAAGCGTCACAACATCACTTTCAAAATCAATGTTGAGACCCATCTTTTTCATCGTCTTGAGTGACAAAAGTAAAGGTATGTCTGTATTCACGACATGGACTTCCAGGGTTATGTTGTTCTCACATAGCGTCACTGGAAGATGAACCATTTTTGAGGCTTTCAACTTTCCTACTCCAAAGCGAAATATGGTATCTGACGAATATTCTTCCAACAAGCTTTTTGATTTCTCGTCCAAACTGTCAACATAGCACCTATACCACTCCTCACCACATACAGTCTTGCTTGCTCCACTATCTAGTACAGCCTTATTGACTGTCTCTCCAACAAGCAATATCTCCTCAACTTCATTACCCACATCGTTTTTTAGGAAGAATACCTTCTGCTCAAAGTCTTCATTTGAACTTGGGTGAAGTGCATTGGTCTGGTCAGTGTTATCATTTTCCTCTTCTTCATTGAAGAAAGTTTTGCTCTGAAAACTCCTCTTGGATCCGTTTTGATGTCTACTGTTTTGACCATTATTATGTTGCATATTTCTGATCATAGACTGAAGATCTCTCAGAAATGGACAATCCTTTATCCAATGTGTCCTGTCTCCACACCCATAGCACTGTCGATTTTGGTTACGATATCTGTCATTTCTATTTGGACAGTCCCTGTATAGATGACCACTGTCTCCACAGGAAAAACAACTTCCTCTTTGAGGATTCCGATTAAATTGTTGTTTTCTTCCTCCAGTTTGGTAATACACATTGTTTAGATCTGTACTGTCTAATTCATAGTTATATCCCCCATCATAATCATTGAACATAACTGGAGCTGTTCCATCATAGTCAAGCATCTCCTCCTTAACTTTGACCATATTAGGGCTATCAGATGAAGCACTTCTCACAGGCTTATTTTCTGATATTCTAATAAGAGCTTTCTTAGCATTGTCAAAGGTCATCGTGGTACATGATTGTCTGGCAATCAAGTAATGGTTGTGAGGTAGGTTAGCAGCTCTAAGGATCTTTGATGCAAGAACAATATCAGGGATGACAACGTCTGCTTTCTTAAGTTCTTCGACCTTACAGTCATAAACATAGACAAACTCCTTCATACTTTGATCTGGTTTTCTAATCATTCTGTCAAAGCTGTCACACTTCATAAGTAAATCATCCTCATCAACATAAACACTGTCAAGTTCTTTGACAACCTCTTCCACTGTAACATTCTCTTTACTCGCAACATTAAGAGCTATATCTTGTGCTCTACCAGTCATATGGAGAATTAATGCAGCTCCTTGTTTACTCGCATCGATGTCTGTAACTTTCTCCCAGATGGAGACCAAACTCTTCCACCGTGAGTAGTTCGTCCCGTCAAACTTTGGTATTCCACTCTTAGTCATTTCTGCTACCAATTGTTACTGAGTAAAACACAGCAGATGAAATGTAGAAATCTGAAGATAGAAATATATTATCAAATACATCCAATGAATGGAATTCCTATCAATCAATGAAATAGCAATTCGAAACACATGAAAGGTTACCATGAAAGTATGGTAGAAAATTGGAAATAACAACATGCATTCATGCAACATACCACTGAGTAGATCTTTAACCGGATGACATCTCTATAAAAACAATAAGTTAAACTTAACAGAATGTACAATTATACATACACGCCAGTGACGGTTAAGGTAGTGTGTACCATACTTTTATCGCCCGAGACTTCGCTGCAATGGGCAGCTACTCATTTAACCCTCAATCACGGTTTCCCGATCATTCGGCTGAGTCGACCGAAGAAGGTTGCATAGGCAAATGCCCTTAGCGCACTTCTCTAGGACTGGCGGATACGGGATTTGAACCCCCGACCTCCTGCGTGGGAGCCGAGAAGAACACCACTACACCACCAGCCCAGAATTTGGATCTAGTGGCACAAGGGCTTACAAGGCCTAGCCAGTAAGCCCCTGGTAAAACAAGTGGCAGACCTGGTTCAGTTTAACACAGGAAATATCCAATATGCAATATGGCCATAAATTCCAAATGAAAAGTAAGGCTATCAAACATAACACACCAGTTGACATTCCTAAATTGTCTCACAATATTATGATCATTTGATACATTGCATTATTTTAAAATCATTGCATTAATAGATACATTGCATTAATAGATACACTGCATTAATTAAAAAACAATAAAACATATTTATTCAGTTAACGTGCTGGCTTCTAAGCCAAATTCAAGTGTGGAAGATGACACACAAGAGGATGGTAGGTAGTTTAAAGGTTCATACTACCTCATATGTTAGATTATACTATGAACATTTTCACTTTTAGCTGTCGTATGTCAGTATCATGGTCTTTTAGATGTGCATTGTGTACTATGTTGTGGGCAGATGTATTATTTAAATAAAGCACATATATCTAGACTTAAAAGACTGTGAACATTTATACTTATATGATTATTTTGAAAATTTCTTGTCATTTCAGAGCAGTTTATAAATATTTTCAAAAAAGCAAGAGAAGTGCCAACTGAGAAGTATGACTATCCACAAACAGAGAGCCAATCCTACGGCTGGTTTACAACTCCTCTGGTGAGTTATTGTTGATGTTTTGCCCAAGATGTGTATCGAAATTGTAAGGAATGAGTTTCTATCATGCTGCACTTCATTTTGATGCAGAAGTTTCCGCTTTGAACAATTTCACAAAATATTTCAAATCGCTCGATATAGCTGTGTTGGTCAGTTGACTGCGAAACTGCTAGATCAACTACTCCTACAAATTAAATTATTTGAGAGACTGAGCATATGTATAATGATTAGTCGTTTAAATATGTTTACATGATATCTTATAAATATGTATCTGATCAACAAAAGGAGTTCAATTATTTTATTTAGAGAAGTCACTGATTGCAGAAAAAAAGTTTTTATAGGATAAGTAGAATTAGGATATACCCTTTTACTTACTAGTAAGATGTTTTCGTTTAAAAATTAAGGACAATTTTAAGAGTAGCTGTATTACTATCAAAATCACTGTTTTAACAATTTGATATATAATTGATTGAAAACAAGCAGCTGTCATAATTTGACATTTTAGGACAAAGGGCGCAAAATGGGTTAAGAGGACCGTGCACACCATACGTAATCACATTGGTAATACAACACATTGTAATTAAGACTAGAAGATCACTTGTCGGCTTGATAGATTTTGATCCTTTAGCTGTCTAATGCATGATGAATTGTGTTTGGTCAGTGACCCCTTGTTAGATGCCTAATGAATTATAACGACTTATCGTCAAAAATCCCAGAAAAGCGGTTAAGTAAAAATAATGTCAAATTCCAGCTCCATAACCATAAACTTTTTGGAAATTTAAAATATCTTGACTGAATGATCGGATAATTGTTTATGAGTCGCATAAGAAACTGAGTTTACCGTGGTTTTGTTATTCTCTTCTTGAATCGAGTGATAGACATAGGATTTTAATAGCATAGGATTTTAAGAGCAATTTTGTATTTGTATTTGTATTTGTTACACCTGTACCCAGGCTTTTACAGTTATACTGAAGGAGCTCCTGGAAGATTCTAGATCTTTTAACGGAGACCCTCCTCATTTAACCCTCAATCACGGTTTCCCGGTCAA
>JH154184.1:1138868-1202418 GCA_000226015.1 Mnemiopsis leidyi | reverse complement strand
GCATGATGATTGATGAATTGTGTTTGGTCCAGTGAACCCCTTGTTAGATGCCTAATGTATTATAACGACTTATGGTCAAAAATACCCAGAAAAGACTGTCAGTAAAAAGTTTGTCAAATTCCAACGCCATAACCATAAGCTTTTTTGGAAATTTAAAATATCTTAACTGAATGATCGGATAATTGTTTATGAGTCGCACAAGAAACTGAGTTTAACGTGGTTTTCCTTATTCTCTTCTTGAATCGAGTGATAGACATAGGATTTTAATAGCATAGGATTTTAATAGCATTTAAACTCCTATGTCTATCACTCGAGTAAAGAAGAGATTAATAACAATAACCACGTCAAACTTAAATTTAAAATAGTTCTTCAAGTTTGACTATTTTTTCATAGTAAGCGTAATTCACCACAGTTCTGAGTTCAATCAATAATTAGGTGTGATGTATATGCGAATAAACAGGTGTTTCTCTAGGCTCAACCACAATCACCATAAAAAATGGAATTTACCGTGTAGGGGGTGTCAAAAAATGAGAAGAGTTTAAAGTTCTAGTTTTACTGATTTAAGTTCCTTTTAGTACGCTCCTAAGCTCATCTTTCCTCATTTCTTTTATATAAAAAGTTGAATGGAGGTCTAGAAATAAAATGAGCTTTTATCTGTGCTCGTTGAACGTGTGAGAGTTCACGTATTGATCTTATCCTAGTGTGAAGAGGCAAGGTGCACGACTCACGTGTCCATCAAGGTAACTGAGTTTGGGGTGTTCCCGACTTATTATTATTATGCAATACTCAGATCATGATTGGACTGTTTGCTGCACCTGCTTAGAAAATTTCTTAGAAAGAGTTCATTTTCTAGAGAAAGGGACTAGACTTAAACATATTCACGTTTGCAATATACTGCTCTATACACGTGCGGGCTTTCTATGGTAAGGATAAAAGAGACCCAAACTAAGAACTGGAACAAGTGGTAGCCGGATCCGTTCATCCAGTTCGGCTGTTTTTCAATTTTCATTGTTTAGGTTAGGGTGATATACCAAGGGTCATCAATGCAGTATATTGGTCATTCGATATAGGTATTAATTATATACCTTTTGTAAGTTGAATAAATTAGGTGTCGTGTGTACAGGTAAATATACAGTCCATGTTTTTTCATTTCCATTAAAAACGGTTTAACACAATATAATAAATCTACAATTTACGGGGAATTTAATATTTTTAGCTTGCTGAGCATATCTACGTTTTGGGATCTCTACTGCTGCCACAAGATAGACTTTTTTTCGGGCATTTCAATAAGTCTTTGATCGATGATATTTTCATCTCAAATTGTAAAGTTTCCGATAAAAAAAGGATCTTAAGATACAAGGCTCATTTAAGGCCCTCTACCTCCCGTATTGTTCATAAAAGTTGGTTGAAATTGCTCGAAAACAAATTTTGTCTAATGTTACTTTACCATCACCCCTGCAGCAAACCCTTGTCATTTTATCCGAAAAATATGTAGACTTGAAACAAAATTAAAGCTATATATTGTATATTTTCTGACAATAAGAAAGACCTGTTTTAAACTAACCCCTATCTAGAGTTAAAAATGAGTGCTGAACGTCTAGCGTTGATAGTCCTTAGTGTTTACTGTGTGGCAGTAACAGGAAAGTTGGAAATCATCAAAGGAAACGAGGCAGCCGAGCACGAGTTTCCTTTTATGGTTGGACTGTTTTATGGAGTTGACCACGAGTGTGGAGGCTCTCTTATAAGACCCAACATCGTTCTTACTGCAGCTCACTGCCTGTCCGAGGATGATGCAAGATGGTATGCAATCAAGGTGGGAGACCATGTGTTGAGTAAACTCGAAGACTTTGAGCAGGAAATTAGGATTAAGAGAATAATAACGCACGAACGTTATAAACGCTATGAGGATTATACCCCGAAGATGACGAACGACATTGCTTTGCTGGTACTGGAAGAAGATGTTGAATTGAGAGATGGTATCATTGAAACCATTCCTCTTGCTCGTAACAATCTTTTCTACGAAGAAGGAACAGTTGTGACTGTAAGTGGATGGGGAGACGACCAATATGGTAATGTTCCGGATGTCCTTCAAAAGTTAGAATACGAAGTAGCCGATCAAAGGGCTTGCCAGAATTACTGGGAGAAAAGTAATAATGGATCGGACATTTCTGAAATCTTTGAAAATCAAGTTTGTATCATTGACCCGGCACGTGAGTCCTCCGCTTATGAAGGAGATTCAGGAGGACCACTCTTTGTGAAAAGTGGAGAAAATTTTACGCAAATTGGACTTGTTAGCTGGGGGCAGGACTATAAGCTGGGAATAAGTTACAACATGTTTACCGATACCTACCATTTCCTCGATTGGATAGAGGACATAGCAACCTTCGAAGGACGAAACAAAACGGTGCTTGACTTCATCAAGATAACAAAAATAATAACCAAGTTGAAGAAAATTGAAGGTAGTGACTATAGTACTAAAGGAAAAGTCAACTGCAAAGTTCAAGAACAGAGACCGGGACGTATCGATTTCAAGTCTCAAGTTGTTGTGAACTTATTTGAGTTTAGAGACGGTATCATGATCATGTTAAATTCCATGAAGCACAAGGATAATTGGTCAGATTCCAGCACTCACACTTACTCTTTAAACATTGTTCCTAGGAACAAACTCACTAAAGACAGTTGTTTCGTTTGTTCTGCTGTTCTTAGAGATGAAGGTCTTACACATGATGACAGTTACACACTTGCATATTCTGAAAGTTGTCCTGATGTCCTCGGCAAGTAGATGAGGAGGGAAAATGTTGGTGTTGACAGAAGAATCGAGTAAAACTTAATTTGTTTACATTTCAAACTTGAATTAAAGTTTGCTGTTTTCTTTGTCTTTAAATGCTAGTCAACTTTGAAAGCTCAAAAACATGACACAATTAAAAATGGTGACAGGGTAACACAGGCAGAATTTTTTCATAAGTCGAGTTCGAGTGTGTTTCAAGTCATTGCTCTTGCTTTGCCCTGTCAAAGACTAATAAGTCAATTGATTTAAGTTAGCATTACGCTCACTGAGGTTATCTTCTATCGATTTAATGCCAAATCTAACAATATTTAAAGATATCTACCGGCTAACAACTAACACTTAAAAGGGTTTTCCCCAAAAAATGGGTCCTTAGGCACCCTCAGTCCCACAGAGGTAAATGTACTTCAGTGGCTAAGTGCGAAATAATGAAATAATCGCACGTGGCACACCGAGTGCGATTATTGCACGAAGTGAAGGCAATTGCAATATCCCAATTATTTGCCCGAGGATTATTTGCAGTTATTGCTTTAGAGTGGCATCATATGTTTTCTAAATTTCTAGCGCCCTTATATTTTACCTATTTCTGGAAATTATAAAAAGGTTTTACTAACTTTTCTCTCATATACTTGATTCATCACGATCTAACCAATAACTTGGTGCGAATTAAATAATGATTAGACAGGTGTTCTTCAATCACAAAAAACAAGATAGGTACTGAACATGAAGGGAATTGTAGAAAGAGCCTGCATTTGGAGACGTTAGATGTTCTTGTCTTCTGGTGCAAGTTACTCTTAGATCTCTCTTATTTGCACGTGTCTTCTATCAGAGAAGTTGAGAGGGTGAAGAAATAGAATAAGCTTCCTCTGAATGCCTTCTCTCGGCATCAGCTGATAAAGAAAGCCCAGAATTGTTGAGCGGCAAAGTGCACGTGTCCATTGTTCAGATGGAGGTGTTTTTGACTTTGATTTTCGTGCAATACTCAGATCATGAGTGGGCTGTTTGCTGCACCTGCTCATTTATTGAGTAATTTCTTTGAAAAATTTCAACTTATTAAAAGAGGGACTAGACTGTGGTCTATTCACGTGTTCAATCTACTACACTCGCTCTAGACACGTGCTAGTTTCCCATGGAAATCCTGGATATAAGAGACCGAAACTGAGAACTGGAACATGCAAAGTCCTGGCCCGATCGGTCGTTCGACGTACATCCAGTTTTGTTTATTTCCAGTGCGGAGATAACCATTGCTTTTAAACAACTATTAAGCCAACTACAAAACGGTTATACGAATTCTTCTCTTTAAATAATGAGCGTTAATTAGTTGAGAGATATTGGGCTACAGATCTCTTGGTCAGGACTAAGGCAGTGGAGGGTATCGGCAGTGGGAGGTATAGGAATCAGGTTTGAGGCTGGGTAGATTAATGGGTTTGGTGTCGTGATGAAGGATCGGTAAATCTATACTGCAAGCTATCCTTTATTTAGATGAAACGTTTAAAAACAATGTGAGCATATAAAAGCCACAAGTTTCGATATTTTTCTACAGTCTTTCAGATTCACGTTAACGCTTGAACTTGATATGTAGTTGCTTTATTAGTTTATACATCTCAAATGAATTTTGTCGATGTTATTTTAGCAAAACCTTTGCCTAAAAGTCAACTAAAACGCCTCATTATATTTACTGGAAAATTTGAGACAAGAAGAGTTATATTTTCTGACAATAAGCAAAACCTGTTTCAAACTAACTTCACAGAGTTTTAGAAATGGGCGCTGCACGTCTAGCCTTGGTAGTACTTAGTGTTTACTGTGTGGCAGTAACAGGAAAGTTGGAAATCATCAACGGAAACGAGGCAGCCGAGCACGAGTTTCCCTTTATGGTGAGACTGCTTAATGACGGCAGGCACACTTGTGGAGCATCTCTCATTAGACCCAACGTTGCTCTTACTGCTGCTCACTGCGTCAACAAAGACGGAAGAGGGTATTCTATTGTGGTGGGAGACCATGTTGGAAGTGAAACCGGAGAGTTCGAGCAGGAAATCCCGATTATGAAAATAATTACGCACGAAGATTATTATGGCGCATATCTTCCAAGGAACGACCTTGCTTTGCTGGTACTGGACGAAGATGTTGAATTGAGAGAAGGTATCATTGAAACCATTCCTCTTGCTCGTAATGATCTTTACTACAAGGAAGGAACAGTTGTTACTGTAAGTGGTTGGGGAAGCGACCAGTATGGGAGAATTCCGGATGTCCTTCAAAAATTAGAATACGAAGTAGCCAATCAAAAAATTTGTCGGAACTACTGGGAGAAAATTCATGATATTGAAGACCTTTCTGAACTCTTTGAAAATCAGGTTTGTATCATAGACCCGGCACGTGAGTCCTCCGCATATTATGGAGATTCAGGCGGACCACTCTTTGTGAAAAACGATGGAGGCTTCACACAGATTGGACTTGTGAGCTGGGGGCGGCACTATGAGCATGGAATAAGTTACAACATGTTTACTGATGCCCACTTCTTCTTGGACTGGGTAGAGAAGAAAATAGCAGAGACTGAAAACAAGACGGTGCATGACTACATTGATATTGTCGAGATCAAACCGAAGATGAAAAATTTGGAGGAGAGTGATTACAAGAAAGGTAAGGTCAACTGCAAGGTCGAACAACTTAGTGCGGACATCGACTTGGAATCTCAGGTTTTGGTTGGACTGTTTTCTGTGGTCGAGGACAAAGTTAACTACCTTGATGTTATGGAGCACATAAAGAAGTGGTCTGAACCAGAGCTGAACATTTACCACTACACTGGAAAGTTCTGGCAGAAGCACAAGATAACTAGAGATAGCTGCTTCATGTGTGTCGCTGTGGTTCTGGGACAATCCATTGAGGAACTTTACACCTACGCGTTTACCGAAACCTGCGACCTACGTCGGAGGGAAATGATGATGGAACTAGGAAATCCACTGTTTCTGGGACAGATAAGACCGTACCGTGATGGATCTGAACCGTCCACTGTGATGATGATATCAACTGATAGTGGAGTTTCCTTGAAGAAAGTTTAATTGCTAATGCTTAAAGTTATGTTGTTTTTTTCCTGGCATCAAAACAGGTTTTCTTATTGTAATATTACCCATATCACGAAATAGGATTTCGTTCGAAAATAATGCCGGTCTGAAATTGTTAACCATATTTACCATGAAATTAAGAAAATCTCAAAAAGGGGAAAGCATATTTCTTCTTTCCAAATGTAAGTTCAAACAGCTACCAGCCCAACCAAAAATTTGATTAATACAGACTTAAATTTATAACGAATTCTGAACTTCGCGATCACTGTTTGAATTCTTAAATCATCACATTTTCCAGAAACATCGCATAACAGATTAATCTATAGAAAAAAAAAACTTGTTCGGTCCACGAAAAATAAATGCATTTTGGAACGCGCGTTGCAATTCATTAACAAAAGCAGCGCCGCCACACAAGTTTTTATTGTACGTTGCCATGGCAATCTTGCTCAACGCGCGCGCTACCTGGGAAGTTTTATTCATAGCATAGCATGGCATTGTTGACCAGCTAGCTATCATTGTAAGTCGTTACTCGTTCTGTCGTAGTTTGCACAAATAATTAAAGGCAATTTATACAACCAATATGGATTTTAAGGATTAAACTGGCTGATGGCACTTAATGCTATCCTGAAAATTTCACGGTTCAGCACGGACCTATAACTATTGTATCTATCTAGCCACCGTATCACTCTGCACACATATAGACATACATGTGTGTGCTACAGTGGTAAAACATCGATTTAGGTCTCCCACATAGTAGATGTTCTTAATTCTTCGCACAATATACAATTTAATCAAACACAATGCTCAAAAATTCTAGGTAGAAGTTTACAAGACCATTCAGAAAAATTGTGCCAGGTGCCAGATAACGCTTCCCATTTCTGACAGTTATCCTCCTCAGATAGACAGTGACAGATCAGACATTAGACTTCATCATCCACGAACTATGAGCGAGGTCACCAAGTATATGGATGCTGCCTGGAGGCTCAAGGAGCAATCTGAGAATATGCAATGAGAAGAGATGTAGCGCTGAAGGTAGAAGTTGTTGGATACGATTATAAGTGCTGAAAGTTACTGTTGAAACAGAAAGAAGTAATTGTTAATAGAATTCAGACTTTTTAAAAGCTATGTATTATTGAATCCTTTACAAAGATTTATCAGCACCCGCCTTATTTCCTCAAAAGTAATTGTCGTTGTTATATTTCGTTCAATATTCATACTTGTATTCACACAAGGTATTTATTTTTGGTAGAGATTGTGAAATATAATCCTGGAAACATTATCTAAAAGCTTCAATCCATTTGGAATATTGAAGTCAAGATTTTAACATTCATGCATGTGCTATTAAACCATGTTATTGATTATGAAGTTTTTATCATATGCGAGCTTTCCTTTTAGCCACAATTCATCAACACAAAACAAAGAAATTGAAGATTTACTCAAAAATAGTACATACATATCGAATAGTACATACATATCGAATGTCTAAATTTAAGAATTTCGCATATGGTTCTGTCATACTATGAAATCTTTCTTTTAGAAACCCAATGGCCACTTAGCTTCCATAATGCCTGACCTGTGGTACATGGTGTTACGATAACTGAAGTAGAGCTAGAAAAGCCTAACGAGAGAGACGCTCGCGGAGCCCCACAAACCTCCATTATGGACTGAATGGGCTGTATGTGGCCAAACGATGCGGTGGCAGTGTTTTTGTAGCGGTTTTTACTTAACAATGTGCACTGTGTACCTCCGGCCACAGGCAGTCTTTTAAGCATCTTCCCTTCACTCCCTAACCTACATATTTGTTCACTCATTATATCTCCTTCCTGGGCCTGGCTTGTTCTTCGCATTATTTTCATATTTCCATCGTCTCTTGATTCTCGGACTCCTTCGTATCGTATCGGCGTCAACTGTATCAGACCGCTTTTTCTGAAACTTAATCCATAACCCCGAAGCAAATTACAGCACAAGACCCTCGGTAACCCTGAACCCTCAGACCTTAAGTCACAATCCACCTCAAGTCCCTAAAATCTTATAATTTCTATATTCACGTGGATTTATGAATAAAGATTTAGTAATTACTTTAAACTTAGGGCTGCACTAGACCATACGTAATACGACCGAGGTCGTGTGGGCTGATCGAAGTTCTAAATAGCTGTGATAAATTTCATCAAGTCGGAAATCACAATGGTGCGATCCGATGTATGAACCTACATAAGGGTTAGCCGGTAAAGCGGGCCAACTGATCCTAACTCAGTATCCAATCGTCATTGCATATCGATTATGTGACTGAGTTGAATGAGCTTGAAAACAAAAACATGTTGGAGAGGATCAGATAAGCTTAGTTAGCATCCATGATGTTACAAACCCTCTGGGGCATTACCTGGGGATTACTGCACCCAGTCTCCAAGCTTAAAGAATTGATACAACAAGAAACAAACACAGACACATACACATTACACACTAGCTAGCTCAGAAAGGGATTGAGTACTGGTCCAACTTAAGTCTGTCAAATACGAGAAATCTTTTCGAACTCTACTTCGGCACAGATCAGAGCATGTTTTCGAACACTACTTATGCTACTGAAACTTGATAAGTCAATATTTGAATGCATCTAGGCTGGCAAGGTCCTAGATCACGACTGCCAGGTCTGAAACCAGTTCTGTGATAAGGGTCACGCAATATGTACTATGACCCTTTATCTGTTGAAATTTCCTTTTATTTTTTAACGTTCCTAGTAAACACCCAACCAACTCCACTTTCCTAACGCTCCTCTGATTTCTCGTAGCTTCATTTTTATTCTGTCCTCTCCCCTTCAAATCTCTCTGACCATCCTCTCCCAGCCCTACCAGTTCCTCTTCCTTTTTTCTTCGATCTTAGGTATTTCATATCAGATCTTTTCTAACAATTTTTTTTAAGTTTGTGCGATGTAACCCCTCTTGTTTTGCCTGAAAACTCTACGCCGGAGAAGTGATAATATCGATCCAGTTATTACTGATTTTACATACACAATAAATTGAGCATAAGATCGAGCCTAAAATCCTATTTAAAGAATCTATACACCCCTCACTCGATCTTAATGTGTATCAAAAGCGCAAGACAATGACCAGTTTTGTATCTAAATAAGTGGAAAGATGGTCGGTACTGCGTCGGAAGTCTAGGGCGAACGTGGTCGATGGTATTATTAGTAAAGTCTGTTTGTTGTTTTAGTAAAACAGTGCACACGGACCTACCCTACGTCTGCTCTGTAGCTGTACTTGTACACTGCACCATTGTCTAATGTTTGTTTATGTTACCCAGACTTTCGTCTGTTACTTTGTCTTTCTGTCTTCCGCACGTCCAAACTTTCATATGATTGACGCAGTTCAAGGTTTAGATGAAACAAGACTAAAAACAAATTTGCTGCCAGAATAGCCCCTGGTTCATCTTGCTATGTTGGGAAACTGTTGCGAAATTGAAGAATTACCTACAACTGCTGCTTGCACTATCCTTGACCCCCTGGACCGCAGTTGTTCGATTTTCAGAAAGAGTAAAAATACTGTACAGTGCCTACAAGTTCCGTGTTTATGCGTTTGATTCTTTGGTGAGATTGCTACCCACTTTGATTGGAACAAATCTGTGTTTGAAAATAAAACAATTCAGCGAACCATATTATGTATTGCATAATAATACGAATAATCCAATCCCAAACACCCTATTACTAATAGAATTAGATTGTGTTATAGATTTTGTTTCAGCAGTGGACATAACATTGGATCCTATCGAGAAATTTGCGGAGAATATTTGATTGAAAAGGCAGTATAAAGTGCCTGTTAGTCGAGTCCTACCCCCTATGAGTATGCACACTGCAGTTGTCCTGTTTCAGTACGGCTTACATAGATGGTAAAGTTATGTCTGACACCGTCGTCCCAGGGAAATTATTCACCTAACTGGCACTGGGAACGGGTACTAAGAAGAAGGGGGAGAATGAGAGGGAGAAGGGAGGAATGGGAGAGAAATATGTCATTAGAAAATATCCTTAGAACTTCAGGATTTTTTGTTCAACGAAATCCTACGTACCGATGTCTTACTGATTACAAGAACGGAAACATAACAACACATGTCTCAATTACATTTAACTGCACGTGCACTCCGTGCATCTGGGATATGGGTAAGGGTGTTTATAGCTAATGAGACAGAGATTATATATTTTCGGACAGAAAGGATGGGTTCTCGAACACGTGGACAGTGAATCGCAAACAGGAAGCTATCCTGCCTGCTCACCAACCTGCCCGCTGATGTTAAGGTTTTAATACTTGTAAATTGACAGTGGTCACACTATTTGACTCTTACTGACTTACAGTTATGTGACTCGTCCTCTCACCTCTGGTTGATAAAAGGAGCTTTTATAGAGCGAGCCGAGACGATCTTACATTTGCTACATATTAATATATTTCGCTGCTAAAATGCCGTAGTCGTACAATATCCCTTATCCCAATGGAGAATCTTGTAGTACTACAACGAGTTAACATGGCATTTAATCATACGCTTCTTACATGGCGAAAAATAAAAACATTGTTATCATCGGTTATTGTTATCATTGGTTATATCATCAAGTTTTAATCAGGTTCAATAAAAAATCCCAAAATGTCAATAATGGAATTATTTTCATGCTATCTTTTTAAAAGTTGAAATTCTGAGCTTCAGCACACATCTATAATAGCGGTAAGATTATGGCTCACTAAACATTATCTAATGTCTGTACGTTCGATAACAACTTGTGGTCGCTAGCAAAACACCTGATCCGAGAGAATTTCTTCCCCGATTAGCAACTCTCCAGATTTGTATCATGATTTGTAGTTATACAACACGGTAGTTATACGGTACAACCCACAATTCGTTATATTCATAGCGTAGGATATAACAGAACATAGTCATAAGTGTGCTAAATCCTATTATGATCGCCTAATCTAAATCTGGTAGTACTCTTAGAGTCGCCTCTTAGTATCCTGATGTTATCCCTCCCATATTAGTTTGTAACGAATATTAGTATCTTTCGGTACAGTGCCAGGTTTCTACCAAATCCCAAGAATCAGAGGTTATGGCATCCGTTCTCATTTCTCGGTTGTGATGCTGGGTTAGAGATGGCTTTTATTGGCTAGTATTCCTATGTCACCTTAAACGTTCCATCACAATCCAATCAACTATTTCTAATGACAGATTATCAGGCTCACCAAATACTTGATCGTCTGCACGTGTGTTACCACGCAATATCATCAGATCAGCAGATATTAAAACGTGTCTCATTTCGATTGTTCAAATTCAACCTCTTCATTTGCAAGAAATAATCATTTGTCGCCATCACCATTCAGTCAGATGTGTCAAGAGGAAAAGCATTGGGGAATGGGAGTCACGTTCAATTTTTGACAAATATGCTTATTGATAAGCCACTCTTTAAAAATAGTCATATATCATGTCGCCGATGCGTCTGAAAACGTCAAAACTTCTCTGTTCTTTAATTTGACTTCGACCTCACAAGCCTTGGTTTAATATGAAAATGTATGGTTAAATAATTATTGTTTAGAACGTAAGGACCAGTTCTCAAATCAATCCTCCTTCTCCTGTATGGAACCAAAATATAGATGTTAACGTGCTCCCCCATACTTCTGCAAGGGCTCAAGATCAATATAAAGACACTGAAAGTGAAGTAATACTAATATTTGTAATTGTATTACTACTTGTACGTACTTCTAATTATATAGAGCTTTGGGTTTTAACACGGGCATACCAACTTTACCAATGGCATTGAAGGTCATTACGAGCGCCAAGTAATCTAGGATGGATTCGTGCTCCATCATAAAGCACTGCCTGATACGCTGAACAATACTGGCATGGGCGGACCTACAGTGATACACAATAAGGGTTAGCACATGACAATTCTTCCCTTCGATACTTATACCAGATCTCATCACCGGCCTTCAACCGGAGAAGACCCAGAATTGGATTGAACTCATCACCCCAGACTCAATACAATTAAAGAAATAATTGTACCCTTGTCCAGCGGGACCGAAATAAGTGCCCCGTAATAAGAGGTGTGACGCTGAGGCAGCCTATAAAGGTTGTTTGGACCACAGCTGTAGTAGTACCACAATAATATGCACTGGACGCGCCTTGGAACCTAGCACCACTTTTGAGCCTGCACAACAATCGAGCCTCAACCAATGTCTTGTTCCCCCTCGGCTTTCTTCCACAAAATCTCAAGACTTCTGCCAGACACCCCAGCCCAGGATTGGCTAGCGGAGCATGGAATGTTGTGAGCTACAGTAGTACTGCCAGACAGGATGATAGCTCCAGCTCTGGACGGAGAACAGTACCATTAAAGAAGGGGTGGCGTTACCGGCCACACTTCCTGTACTCCGACGTAGCTCCGCCGCGACTGAAATATTTCAGTTAGTCTGTTGTGCGGGGTAATTTTAGAAACTGCGGTATGTTGGTTTTCCACATCGCTTTAATGGCCTTATTCATAGTTTGTTACCTGCTTAGTTTAACGTTCCGTTTAGGCTAAAGATTTTCTTTAAAGATTTGTAACAGATGATCGTTTTAGCCAGTGAGCTGTCGTCGCGCCTTCTTTAATAGTTAAGTTTTGAGTCTCCGTTTACCGCCTCGAGGCGACTTTGTTGTCTAAATTTATCATTTCAAAGACGATAGAAATGATTTGATTGGTAAGAAACTTGGTAAGAATTCCAGATTTAGCTAGATGGAACGCGATTCGCACCATTTGCCTAAAACACTGTTTAGCTAAATTTAGCTATAAAGTGCTTTTAGCTAAAAAGTTTTTACTATATAGTGCGGAAATCGTAAATGTTCTATAACTAGGGCCGGTAGCTCAATTGGTAGAGCACTCATCTAGACAATGCAGAGATTGTCGGATCATACCCGACTCGGCATGGTGCCGGTCCATGAATTTTCTGAATTGACTATCAGTGGAAATCGTGTCCGTTCAAATATCTGCTCCGTACACATCATGTAGCTTGGTTGATCCTTCGGCCCACCCACAACATAACACACCCGTTAACAATCAGTGCACACCTCTGGGAGTCGAGCTTGCTCGAAATGAGGACCTGAAAAAGGCCCCCTCCCCACTTGAAACCACATTCATAGGGTAAACTTTCATACTGAAGATAAGTTTGAGTCATTTTTAGTCAATTCGCAGTGCTAGTTGTCTGTTTTACCAATACCATAAATATATTAACGTTCATTATGTTATTGGATCCCCGCACAGTTACAGCACATAGCATAATCCAGCAAGTGTGTAAGAGACACACGATTAACGTAATATGGAAGTTGTCACTAACGTAGGTAGATCTAGTTCTGCATTGTTGCTTCCTTATACTGGCAACCTTCTGCTGCTCGTCTGCTAGGATATTCAGGTGGACGACTGGACTACCGAATTTTCTTTTCGACCGCGACCTTTCATTATTGTTGCTCCCTTTGTTAGGGGCTCATTTTGTTTCATGTCGTTTAAACTTTGTCGCTGTATTATTTTACTAAATTATAGTGAAATACATAATAATACGCTCATTTCAAGCAGGGTGAATGAAAATAGAGATTGGGGAGTGAAGTGAATCACAGCTCAAAGTTATCATGAATTCCCACAACGTATTAGTGTAAGTTTAAAGATTAATTTTTTAGAATGATTTTCATTCTTCGCAACTATCAGATCAGAAAATTAGGCCAAGGTTGAAGTTAGAGGAGACCGAAAAAAGGAGTTGTCATATAGCTTACGTTACAAAGCTTTTCAGACAAGTATAGAAGTTTTCTAAAACCCTTATTCAGACGGGAAAAGGTCCCATTTTGAAATTGACACGCGAATACATATTCAATTTCAGAGTCTTCACGATTTGTCTGCATGCGACGTACGGTCTTTCAATTGTAAAGCGTAGCGCCGACTTCGCAGAAGAGTAAGATCCGATATAGATTTTCTAATTTTTCCGACTGTTTTTATGTGATCAGTTCGATAAAGATATTTGATGATAAAGGTTAGCAAAATTCTTCTTGATAGAGCCCCAAGTAGTCCACATATTTCCTTTTAAATGAAAAGAATCTATATCTAGCAAATTTTAAGGAGTCATGGATTCAGCATAACTAAATAACTAAATGAATTTTACGCCAAATTTTGAATTAAAATTTAACAATTTTCTTTCAGAGAAATGCAAACGCCTCTCAGAGGTCTGAGCGAAGAAATGCAGATGCCCTCAAGAGGCGGCGGACTCAGTGAAGAAATGCAGATGCCCTCAAGAGGCGGCGGACTCAGTGAAGAAATGCAGATGCCCTCAAGAGGCGGCGGACTCAGTGAGGAGATGCAAATGCCTTCAAGAGGAGGCGGCCGCAGCGAAGAAATGATGCAAACTCCACTAAGAGGAAGAAACGCTGAGGAAAACTTTGTACCCCTGAGAAGAATGAGCGAAGAACTGAATAATGACGACCTCGCCCTCCAGGAAATGAACGAGGCTGCTCAAGATGAAGTTCCGTTGGACATGGATTCTCCTATCGTGCCCTACAACAGGTACATATTTCATTATCCAAGCCATTATTATAATAAAGATGTAGGTTTGTAATTTGCAGTAAGCAGGCTCAACTATAGAAGAGTATATATATTATATAGATTATAAACACATATGAACTATACCTCTTCTACGAACTATACCTCTTCTACAAACTTGTCTGGGAGATCACCGACCACACTTGACCATCAAACTCATAATGTCGACAGATATAAGATTAGACATTTGACAAAAACTCGAGAACGGGACAAACCTAAGAACACACGACAAAAATACAGACACAGAAAGAAAAGGGACATTCTAGCCGACAGAAAAGTGGACTTGACGGCTATTTTTAGAAGGGCTCGTCCCTGGTGGACGCCCAAAAATGTGTAAGTAGAAAATAATAGATCATTAAAGTCCAATTATGGTGTTTTTAGTCCTTTGCTTCAGACTAAATTATAAATACAGATAACAGAACAGCTAAACTTTAATATCAATAAAGCGCATTTTTATCAGTTTATGAAGGGAAGCTTTATTTTCTTGATTAATACTGATCGAGAAATTTGAGTAATGAAGACAATAGAAATCAAGTTCTTTCCAACATTTTTGTCAATTGTGGATATTCTGTGACATCATACATAAGACAACAGGACTACAAGTTTCACCGTATGAAAATCAAATTAAAATTGACTACACGATAAAGTGCGATTTTGGGTTAATGATAACATCGCTTATTACTTTCAGGCCTGCTAGAGGATAGGAAGGACTCTATGATAACGATTGAACTTTTTAAAAACGTACGTTGTTTAGTGTTTGTCTATCACAACTTACTGAGTGGTAAAATACGAAAAATAGAGATGTATCCATTTAAAGCTTCAGAAGCAATTTTCAAACCGAATTCTCCCAAAATCAAGATTTAGGGCTTCTTTACCGTTATATTTCCCACTTGAAGTAACCTATTGTTATTCAGGTACGCAGGTAGTACGATAACAGATGCTAGCCGCTGACACCAAAGTCCAACTGCTATAACATATTGACTTTGAAGATGAGAACTTTTTGAACACGACTATAACGATTGAAGCTGTAGTGAAATTGTAACATCTTTGTTTTATTTACATTTGCATTCCCTAAATCTTAAAAATGTTTGTTTGTTTTCTTTGTGGAATCTCAATTTCAGTAAGCAAACCTAAGTAAACAATTCTACATAGAACAAAAACAAGATATCCAAGTAAATTTAGATCAAGTTTTCCATGTCGGTAAAATCCTGATGTAATACTAATATTAAAATATGGATTTCCTCTTCTTTTTCTTTTTGTCTGGAATTGGCATTTTCTCCTCCAATATGGCCGGTGAAGGACCTCTGCTTCGCCTCGCTGAAGACAGCTGTGACCTGTGTGTGAGTCGTGAGTCTCTTGAGTCCGTACTTTTAGCACTGAACTGTCTGCTGCGGCTCATCATGGACACATTCCACTCGGAGGGAATGTCCCCCACATCTTTCAAAGTTGAATCATTTGAGGTAAAGGAGGATTGCCTTTTGACAACTCGAGGTTTTTCGTCACCAGAATGCAACGTTGAGCCGGATTTGTCCTCGTCTGACTCGTATATTACACGTTGGGGTCGATGTCTGGCTTTAACGGCTTCCTCTTGGCTCCTAATTGGATCCAGCTTTGGCCGGGAGCTTACTCGTTTGGGTTTTGGTTTGGGAGGAAGATCGGAGTCTCGGCTTTTCTTTTTTCCTTTTTTGCCGGATTTATGTTTTGAAGATGTAGCGGAAGCTGGTGTTGGTGATACAGGAGCTGGATCATTCGATATAAAAACTGAGCGTTTGGTGTCAACCGACTGGAAGTCAAGGTCCATTTTCTGTCGAATGATCTCCAATTTTTTCTTTTCTTCAAATTCTTTCCTTCGTTTTTCTACGATATCCGATTTGATATCACGGGCAATATGAGAAGGAAAGGCTCTCAAGGCTCCATCCTTCTCATAAACTTCCACTGGACTTCCCTTTCTAGGCGACGCAAGTTCTTTGACCTCTTTTCTGACAGGAATTGGTGGCTTATCGTCAGAAAATGTTTTGTCTTCCCGAGAGGTAATTATAACATTGCCTTTCACCTCAACTTTTAACTTTAAGGACTTGCGACGATCATCATAAGATCGTTCTCTTCTGCGGTCTCTTTTTGAATCATCCCTGGACCGATCTCTTTTACGTTCCTCTTTAATGTCACTACTTTCCAAGTTTCGGTCTTTCCTGGAATCTCTCTTGGAATGTCGGTCTCTTCGTGACTCCCTGTCACCTCGCGATTCTTGATCAGCCCCAGAATGTCGCCTATTCCTGTGGCGTCTTTCCCTAGGTCGGTAAGCATCAGCCTCACTCTTCACGTCAGAGGAACCGTCTTTGCGAGTTCTCCGCTTTCGAGCGGGTGTATCGTCATTATCAGAAGTGGCCCTGGGCATTCTTTGAGGTTCAGTGTCCCCAGAATCCTCGTTTCTAGTTCTACGCCTCTCAGCTGCACCCTCTCGTCTCCGTTTTTTCCTCTCCTCCCTCTCCGCCTCTGACTCATCTTTACGTCTTCGTCTCTCAGACCGCTCAGATCTGTCTCTTTTCCGGCGACGCTTTCCTTGAGAGCTTTCAGAGGCCGGCAATTGTCCTGGAATGCGGGAACCGGAGGGAGCTCCGTGTTGAATGAGAAGTTCTCGCTCACTCTCCACTCCGCGGAAGTTCATGTGATCCAGAACACCGTCGTCAAGATCAAAGTAGGACATTCTGTTCTTGGCAAGTTCTTCGTCAACAACCATCCTCGTAGTTTCGTTTTTCAGTTCTTTGTTGTTTACTTTCACTTCCTTGTCGGATTTTTCTGAAAGTTGTCTTTTCCTTCTATCTAACGTGTTTTGAATTTCCTTAATACTTTCAACTTTGTCCCCATCATCTTTTTTCTTGATATCTTCATCAAGATTTCGTGTGTAGTTGACAATAGGAATTTCTTTCTTGTTTGGTTGAGGTGGCTCAGGGAATAACACAGGGTTTGTTAGATCAGCAAGTAAATCCTTCTCAACAGGAATGTCATCAATTGAACGGTCTTCAATAGGATTAGATTCTATTCTAGTGGGAGACCGCTTTTTCTTCTTGCTCTTCTCAGACTTTTCAGCCCTAGCTCTCTTCTTCTTTTCCCTCCTACTTCGGTGTTCGCTAATGTCGACAGAAATGGTCTGTAAAAAGTCTTCTCCTTGAGTGACCTCCTGAATTTCTTTCTTCAGATCTCTATTCACGATAAAATCTTCGTTATCACTCTTTGTTTCAATGACACGCTGGTGTTGCTCATCTACAGCATCTTTGTGATCTGGTTCACGTTGCGGAGGGAGAACATTTGCAAATATGTCTTTCTTTTTGAGTGGAGCGTTCTGAAAAATGTCTTTCTTCTTCAAGGGAGTAACAGGATCTCCTGGCGCAGGAGCCTCAATAGAGACACTCGGCTCCACAGCAGCGAGAGACTTTCTTGCTTTTCTCACAATACCTTCAGTTTCAGCATCCGAACTAGTTTGACGGGTTCGAGGTCCCTTAGGCTTTTCTGCCTCACGAACAAGTGGGCTTAATGATGGTTCGAAAGGCTTTTTGAAGCCTTCTTTAGGAGCACCAAACTTGTTAATTTGGACAGGAGCAACTGGTTCAGATATTTGGGAAACAGGCATGAGTTGGGTTCCAAGATCTAAGAAGGACTCTGCTGCGTAAGATCGGTCTTCGTACATTTCCTCTTTGTCGAGCCTATTCAACTCCTGAGCTTCACGAATTCTAATTTCTTCTATAACGTTTGGAACCTCTATTTCGTCGTCGAATGGCTCTAGTTCGTTCATCCAGGGGTAGATATTTTCAAATTTTTGTTGGTTGAGCCCATGAGATAATTTAAGCTCCTGTTTTTCAACTTCTTTCTTGTCTTTCTTTTCCTCTTTCTCGCGACGTTTTCGCTCTTTTCTCTCTAGGGCCTCACTCTTCGATTCAACAGATTTTCCTGATTTGAATGATGCGAATGAAAAAACCGATTGAGAGTCAGGATCTTTTTTCTGCTTTTTCTTCTTCCCGAATCCAAACAAAGACTTTTTGCTTTTTTTACTGACTTGAGAAATTGAATCGGCGAAATCATCAGGTGAAGTTGGAGAATAGCGTGAAGGTGAAATTGGAGGTTGTACAGGCGAGACAGGTTTATTAGGAGCAAGGGGTGCTGGAGATTGAACACCTTTCTTTAATGTCACACTTTTAGGGATAGTTTTGGCCAAAGTGGCATCCTTAGGAAGCTCTTCCGCGGCAATTTCTTCGGCTGAGGGCTGATAAGGCTCGGGTGGTAGGAATTGGGATTTTCTGATCATTATCCGGTTGAGTTCATCGGAGTTCTGAACCTCAACGTCGAAGCATTGTGAGTTTGACTCACTTGACTTGGATGAAAACCCAGCTTCCTCATCAGCCTTGACAACGATGTAGTCATCTTCCTGTTCCTTTTTCCGGACATGTTTTCTGTCCTTTTTGGGGGTGTAAACGTCCTTCTTCAGCTCGGAATCAGGTTCATCTGATGGACGACGGTTTGGGCTGGCATACTGGTAGTCGTTTGTACAGAATGGGCAAACCCAGATTAGGGCGGATCTGAATTTTCTACCGAGGGCATCCCATATCGAGCTCATCTAGGGCACAGACCGCCTCATCTGCCTGTAAAAATAGTTAGCTGTCAAAACGTGACAAATATTATATTGATATTCGTTTATATTCGACATTTGTTTGACGATTTAACAATAACATTGAATTTCATAAACTCGAAGAGACACAAATAGTTCGTGAGTGTGAATTCGATGGTAAGTAAAATATGTAGTGGCAGTGAACAAAACTTAAGTCTGGTCTTAATTGGTCTTAAGATAAGAAATATTTTCTCAGGCTTCACTTTTCAGGTTGAATATTTAATGAAAAGGAATCATATTTTTACGGGGCATAGCACAAGCATTTCCCCCGCGTAGGTCAGATAATGCCAGATGTGTCGCAATTATAAGCTAGCTTATCTTTGAATTATTGCTATCTTACGCTTCCGTACTATACAGACGCTTCAGAACTTTACAGACGAAATCAAAGACTTAATATACATGTGGTTAATTTTAGTTATCAATCAAATAAAACTTCAGGCAAATCCGTAAATGCAGAAGATCTTGCCGATTGTCCCGACATGGTATAGAGCACAACCGATTGTTCCCACTTCCAAAATGTTATAGTCCAACAGGTATCGAATGATGGTTTCCTTCCGAACAATATACTCGTCTGCTATCATCCTTATAACAACAGGATTTCGAGTCATTGAAAGAAGCCAAGATCCAGCTCCAAGTTGCACGAAGAATTCAACATCTTGCGCAAGATCGTAGTAAGCCAATCTGTCCCTGTGCTCTTCTGCCTGTTTCTGAAGTTCGAGATCCCAGAAAATGTTGAACTTAGCTCGATGTAAGTAACAGAGTCGGTCGTTAACGTAACTCAACTTGAGAAGAGTAGCATCTTGACTGGTTTCAACTGTCGAGTTCAAACAATCGACTCTATGTTGGGATAGCAAATAGGCAGCACTGATCAGTAGAAAAAGCATGTAACTCTAGCTCTTCTCGCACCTCACAAAAATAACAGCAACAGAGTAGTAAGTGAAGATTGCAACACTGCAACAACTACAAGGTGTTGTTAGAAGTAAAGTCATTGCTGTTTTGAGACAAAGAAATTCAAATCTAATCCGCTTCGGCGAGTTCAATTAACAGATCCTTAGAGGCACCTGTGCCCCCATCTGTTGTGTGAGAGAAATTCTAGTAAAGTGGTGTTCATGGTTCGTACTTGCCAATTAACAAAAATTACCGAGCTAAATCTACTTCAATCACCACGTATTTCACAGCTGTTACCAGGTTAGCTTTCATGACTACTCAGATGTTGCCCAAATAACTGTCTATCCTTCTTAAAGTGAGCAAAAGAAATGATCGAACAAGTTTCTACTCTCCATTGGTTTGAAAAGATCACTTGTAGAAAAGCTGCCGATATCAAGCAATCCCCAATGGAATTTTGTAGTTTTCTCACCGGTTCTTTTTAGAAAGTACTCAAAGAAAATGACCTATGAGTATGATTCACAACGTTTTATTTGTATTTGTATTTGTTACACCTGCACCCAGGCTTTTACAGTTATACTGAAGGGGCCCCTGGAAGATTCTAGATCTTTTGACGGAGACCCTCCTCATTTAACCCTCAATCACAGTTTCCCGGTCATTCGGCTGAGTCAACCGAAGACGATTGCATAGGCAGATGCCTTAAGCGAAAGTTTAAGTCCTCATGATATTATCACGATTTTTCTATGTCATTATTGTCACCTTTCTTTTCCACATTTACCTCTTCTAATTCTGTTATGGTCTGACCAGCATTAATCTCTTCAGCACCTTGATTTTTCGGCCTTTCGTTCTCTTCAACATTTCTGTTCTCTTCAATATTACCTTTTACCATCACCTCTTCTTTTATTTTTCCTTTGAGTTTGCGTTCTTTCTTTTTATGAGACGTTTCATTACTAATACTATTGGAGCGACTTGAACTATCTTTCTGCTTTTTTGATTTATGCTTCTTACTTTTCTTCTTCTTCTTTGATTTCTTATTTTTCTTTTTACTTGAATCAGATGAGCTAGAACTACTCGAGCTTGAAGAGGAAGAAGCACTGAATTTTTCCTTGAGAGCGATATAGCTCTCACGAGTGTTGTATCTCCTGTGCTCTGGTGGCTGCAAAGGCATGCTGTAAACCGAAATAGCAAGATTTCTTGTCACCTTCTTAGAACGACATGATTTTTCCTTGCCAACGTTCGATAGTTTCTTCTGCTTTGCTATATTTTCCTTCATGGCAGCTTCCTTGGCATATCTTATCCTTGTAGCGAAGTCTACTCGGTCTAAATGATATGCACTCTTTTTAGATGTGTTCGATGCAGCTGAAGGTGCTATGCTAGCAGCATCTTCATCAGCCTGCTTCAAAGGAAATGCTGCTGATTTTTCCAGCTTTTCATACTCTTCATCGTATGTATGTACCAAATATTCGACCTCTTGTCTCATTTCATGGTCCATTGGGCGGACCCCGCTCAGCCAGGGGTCAATGGCGTTCAAATCAATAGGATCTGGTACAACACGATGACATTGCGATCCGTAGAGGTTCAATTCATTCACAGCTTTCTCTGTCAATTTCCTGGTTTTCATCTTCCCCGAAAACCGAACAAAACCTCTTCGCCGCTTCTTTGCTGGAGCCTCATCCTCTGAGAGCTGATATCCTAGTTCGATAGGCCGGGATCTGGCTGAATGGTAGTCATAGTAGTAGTAACCACTGGAACAGTAACTAGTAGTTGGAGTACGAGGAGGGAGATTGCCTGTGGGGGGTCTGATCAGGGTAGGACAGCAGCTGCTGGAAATAGATCTGCACTTCCGTTTTATTGCATTCCACATTCGTAGGTAGACGGGCCCGAGTGAGAGGGGGTGTTATGAAAACCCTGTAAATCAGAATGTTAGACAAGATTCGAAAACTCAATTACGATTCACTATGCTTTAGCTGCTGTCTTTGAGGAATCTGTTTGTCTTTTGTGCTTCGATCCCAATGACAATCTTTCGATCGAGGATTCTAGGTGCAAATGTCTTCAGTGTTCTGCATTCTCGTGAGAGATCGAGCGCCATCATCATCAAGCCATGCATAATTGTAGGAATGCGTTAGTGCGAGAAATATGCCTTCCATTATCCATGCTATTATGATGATAAGGTATATCTCATCATTATAAATGGAAATTTTACCTCACAATGCTAGGGGTAAAGTCCCACACTACGATTCAGGGACCCTAAGTACTGAAGTAAGTAGCAAATGCCAAATGCATGTCACAAGATAAGAGAGTAGGAGGGAGAAATTGCTTTTTGTTCTAAGATGTTTCCAAAATTTCAGGCGAGATCAAGTTTGGGTTAACGATAGCCGGTAAGTATTCATAACGGGTAAGAAGATATGAAAAAAGTGAGTTTTGTGCTGTTGTGCTTGTGTAAAGAGTTAAAAAATTAAATTATTTTACATAATCAAGATGCTTACCTTCCTTCAATATTGAAGGTCGACTGACTACCAAAAAACTTTCACATATTTCACATTGCTGATTAGGGATGTTTGTTTTTAGTCACTAGTTAGACATCTACAATTTGAAAACCTTTACAAAAATCTATTTGAGTGTATTTTGATTTGATAATTCTAAAGCATTAACACCGGGAAGCCTCCGTGGCCTAATGGCTAAGGCATCGGCCTCCTAAGCCGGGGATTGTGGGTTCGAGTCCCGCCGGAGGTTCTACTTTTAATCCAGTACATCCGAGCTTAACGTTCCATTGCGAAGTAAACATTTATCAAAGTTGCCCATTTTTAGCAAGGCTAATCATGAAACTCATGGAAATCTTGTTAAAATACGGATCCTTATGAAAGTGAGTCATAATTCCATATTTCACAACATTTCTGACTTGGTACGGACAACTACTTATATTAAACTATTTACACAGTCTAGACACATTAACGTATTAGGCATAAAGTCATTTTGTTAATATCATATACATGCTAGCCTCATACTCCTATACATTTCCTCTACCACAGACGTAATAAACACGAACTTGATTTGATTCGCTAACTTCTATTTGTCATAGAAATACAGGGACCTTTTTTAGTACAAATTTATGTTTATATTTTTAGGAAATACGATACACCACAACAGAAGTGCACAATACACCATTTACCAGGGTCAAGGCTTGTATAATGAGTGCACATATATCAGTGTGGCGTAATTAATTCGAGAATATACAGAACACAATTGAATTCATCACAGCGACGAGGTGGCCGAGTGGTTAAGGCGATGGACTGCTAATCCATTGGGCAATGCCCGCGTGGGTTCGAATCCCATCCTCGTCGACGTTTTGGACGGAGGTGTGATTTGTGAAACCAGATAGGTTGTTCGAATTTATTTTAGCCGTATGAGGTTGGTAATTTTACACTCATCTAGGTGCAAATATCTTGACATTATAGATTTTTATTCATTCTGTGACACAGTACTGAAAATTATGATGTTTCACGTTATTTGTTATCACTGTACTGTGACAGATGAACAAACCGGCGGTAAATGTGTCAGGGAAATAAACAAAACCACTTTCACTCAAGGACGAGGTGGCCGAGTGGTTAAGGCGATGGACTGCTAATCCATTGGGCAATGCCCGCGTGGGTTCGAATCCCATCCTCGTCGCATTTTGGAATGAAAACCAAGTACAATTAAAAGAGATTATTTTAATGAAGGGGAGTTCCTTTATGAATTATGAATATAACCAAAAGGGTAGGATTATAGGACATATCCGGAAGCAAACGTAAAGGATTGAATGTACAAAGTGTCAAACTTTTTTCGAAAATTTAAAAGTTTAAGTGGAGTGAGGTGAAACTTATTCTGTTTTTCACAATCGTGGCTCACCGAACTAGCGGAACTATTAACTACTATAGTAACTACTAGTAACTACTAAAATTTTGATACTATAAGTAGTGAGAACAAGCTCTACAATTTAAGAGGCTGATATCATCAACTCGATAATGATGTATCATCAAAAAACTAGAACTGAAAGATTTAGTTAAGTACTTTACGTGAAGTCATACTCATATTGTGAAATGTCCGTCAGCTTTAAGAAACTCAACTCGAACATCCGCAACAAAATTAAAAATGTTTAGCTGTTCGTGCTGTGTTTCAATCGATTATTTATAAAGCTTGTGTTGTCAAAGTCACTTTAACTATCTGTAGTGAGTAGGTAAAACCATAAACACTCTCTACGAAAGATTTTATTGGTCAAACGGTCATCTTCATCCTTCATCATCAAAAAGCGCCCTGCTTAGACATATGGACACTAATCCCTTGTGTGAGTTTGAGTTTGATGCAATTGGAATTTTGGATAGTTGTGAGAAAGACCTCAAGCTAAGAAACTTGGAGAGAATTTACCTTAAGAGTCTTAACACGCAAGAGTGGTCTATTCCACTTAACATTATGCTATCTTTCTATTAATAGGGCGTCTTATCTTTACTGATAATTAATGGACAATTACAGATCTTATCTCTGAACGATAATGGACAATTACAGATCTTATCTCTGAACGAGTTTTTACCAGGGATTGTGCATGGCCAGCGCCAAGCTTATTGTACTTTCGATTTTGTGTACAGAGTATTTGCATTGATCGTAGTTAGTACCTAGTGATAATTGTTTCAGTGTGTTGATGATCTAATTGAATCGTAACATTTTGTGTGCAGTTTAAACTTTTATCGTGTTTATAGTGTGCACCTTTTTGTGATAGACATAATCATATTTTCAGTGTGACCATGAATACAGTGTATAATGTTCGAAAGCTTGCAAATAGTCACTGAAACATAAACGTTTCATTTGGTACAATACTTCGATTCATACTTTCACTATCCTTTTTACTTCCATTTCATACACGCATGTCAAGTCTTGACTGCATCTGGGCACCGTCTTCTACGCATAATAATTATCATCAAACGAATATAAGCTGTATTAAATCATATATTCGACTGACCCAGGCTAAAATTCAACGTTCATTAGTGAAAAAACCCTAAAAACTATTTCACAAACAAATAGCACATTAAACAAGGAAAAGTATGGCTTAAGATGCTGCAAAGAAATGGTAGTGTAGCTTGCAATGCAAGCTAACCACGAAAATCAACTATAAATAAATAGTGAATAAACTATGATCTTAGAAGGAATACTCTGGATAGAGCCTAGAGGATCCATCAGTGACAACTTACGTACGTAGATATTTCAAATTTAACAATCGATACATTAACGGCAGGATCAAGATTTAGGGGCAATAGGGTCATATAGTTTGGTGAGAAGGGCAATTGCAGCAAATGGATCCATTCAGAGGAACGAATGGATGTTACATTGGCCCAAATAGCGATGTGGTGACTGGCGCTTATGGTTATCCCTATCGCCATTGGCGACCATAAGAGCCAAGTAATTGTCGCCATAAAAATTTTCTGATTGTCGCCAATGAATCGACATTGTCTGTTGTCCACAATGGGATTCATTGCACAGCTGTCTATATTTGCGCCACTGACACCATTGTCATCAATGAATCGCCGTTGGGTCAATTGTCTCCATTTGCACGATTGGTGCCATTGGAATTCCAAATGATCCATACACCTAGAGTGGTGATTGGTAGTATCGCAATCGAGTGGATCTGTGGGTTCCATTATCATATGGATCCAATGGTTACCACTGGCGATCGCCATTAGCGCCAATTTGAACATCCAGTTGCTCCACACTTCCACTGAATGGCGCCATATGCGACAATCGCCCCACTCACCGAACTATATGACCCTCATACCGATTTAGGATCGGTGCTGTAGTGGCTGCCATGTACGGTAACGTTCTAAAGAATTAAGTAGTAGAACAGCGTAATCAAAATGTTCAAAAATTCCTCTGCAAAATAAAGCGCGTCTTTCGTTTTTTTACAGAAGTCTTGTTGTAAGGCTTTCTAAACATTAAATGTGCGTGTAATCATTGTTATCTCTTTAAAACCCATACATATTGTGTTCTCTATTATTTAGCAAATTAAGCCCTATTGGTAAATCAATTAAGTGTTATTCTACCACATGAAATAACTACTTAATACTTATCCTGATACGTAAATTTCACGCGCTTGCAGTTTTATGGCCCAAGTCTTATTGCCATAAACCCATTTGTATCAAACTATTAACAAAGTTTTTTCTATCAGTATTTAAGTTCAACTTTGCTGGTAGGTTCAGGCAAGGAGGACGGTTTCCAAGATTTTAATTGTTTGCGTTGTACCATGTCAGGCGACTTCTATTCAAGTCGACAATTCGATAACCTGACTAAAACAGTTTCTGGTTAAAAAACCAACTTAACTTAACTATATTGCACACAATGGAAGTTTTCTAGCAGAATTACTCTAATATTCCACACCAACTAAAGAATTGCGGCATCTATGCATTGTCCATTATCCATGCTTAGTATGCAATCTATAGTGTACAAATACAAATACAATATATTTTGTTGATTGTAAGCAATAGTCTACATACTAGTACCGAATACTGCGGCTACCTGATTTACTTGAATTTATCTTCAGTTGATTTGTTTCTATGATTTTTGTGATTTTGAATTTACTATTGCTGCCTGTCACTTTTGCATTTAATATTTGAACTGAAGTCTTACTAAATTTCAAATATTCGAACAGGGACTTAGAATACAGGATGAATAAAGATATTAGGCAGCAAGATATGAAGTGCTGACTTAATTTCTCTTCATCTATTTATCATGTCATAAGATCGACAAAAAGTTTGACGCCGGAGACCGATCGCCTTGATCAGCTTGATCTAAATACTTTGTGGAGTGAAAGTAGGAAAGTGTGTCAGGAAGTCGTTCAGTCGCAAGAGTAGAAGCATCAAGTTGGAAGTTTCTGTCATGGTTTCCCGATCATATCAAGTAAGTGCATTGAAGCATCAAGTTGTTCTACAGTTCTCATTTGTCTTATTGGAATGACGATTTCATCTGACTTTATCCTAGATTCTATCAATGTCTATACTGACCATGCAGCATGTATAATCATAATATAACATCATATAACATCATAATAATACCGTCCCCAGGTACAAGTATACTCGCTTGCTTTTCTCACGTACTTCGGTTTCTACGTATCACGTGAGCCTTACAGCCTGGTGAAAATGACACTTCTGAAAACGTGGGCCCCCTTTGACGGGGGTAATGGTTGGTTACTCCTCGGGATCCTAGATACTGCCAGTCTTGGTGAGTGATGGGTAGGCTCTGAAGGTCTCAACAGATTCATTGTGCCTGAAGGCACCGCGTGACCACGATCTCAGTTCAATAAATGGTCGCCAAATTTTTGACTTTTACCTTAACATTAAAATGACAGCCAGAAAAGAAAGTTAAATTGGCCAGGATGGCCCCGAGGTTAAAAATTGATATTGTCAAAGTTAAATTATTACAATTTCAGCGGCCTATGCTTTGGGAATATTCGTGGTGGGCTATCTCTGTGAAAAGTTTGACTGCAAGCACCTCCTGATATTCGGATGTTTTGCCGCGGGTGTAACGACTATCTTGTACGGCCTGGCTAACTTCTGGAACATTCACAACTATTGGTAAGTAGTAAGTACTGAACGACAGCTGTGAGGCATACTTAGTAAAACAATTACATCGTTTTGAGAGACATTTTACATATTGATATAACCTGAAAAATTGTTATTTTACCTGATCGAAATTGAAAAAGTTTAAACACTTGAGGGTCAATCTTTTGGTAAGTTTGGAATTTTCAGGTATTTCTTCATTATCAGAATAATTAACGGATTTTCGGAGTCGTTTGGATACCCACCTCTCATCAAGATTCTCGATTACTACTTCTGTCACGAAGTAGCCAGAGATTTCATCATGACTGCGTTCGGGAGTTGCAAGTTTCTAGGTACGTTTAGATATGCAGGGTACGCTCAGTCAGAGTTTCCATGTATTTTCAGAGTTTCTAGGACTTAGAGTTTCTAGCTACGTTCATAGTTTCATAGTTTCTAGGTATGTTCATAGTTTCTAGGTATGTCCAGAGTTTCTAGGCATTTTTAGGATTTCGAGACACGTATTTAGAGTTCCTAGGTACGTTTGGAGTTTCTAGGTACGCTCAGAGTTTTTAAATTTAAGTACGGTCTGACTTTCAACTTTTAAGGTAATTAACTTTCAACTGTTAAGGTAATTAACTTCCTTAGTTTCGAGGTTGAGTTAAATCAATAACAACAACCTCCAGGGATAGTGGTAGGTTGCGTGATATCGAGTTTTGCAATGACTACGTTTGAGACCTGGGGGACGTGTTTCATAGTGTGTGGGCTGGTGATAATACTTATTGGAATTCTGGACATTTTCTTCATGCCTAATTTACCTCCCGATGCGCAACCCTTGCTAAACGGTTTGGGAACTTTTTGAACTTAATGAATCAAATAATGGTTTTAATGTTTAAAACACAATACAGAGTGGGATGGAATTTTTTTAACGTGATTGGTGCAGTTTCGAAGAAATGAAGAAAATGATACTTATATCCGTTAAATAAACCCTCAGAAAAAACGCCGATATTATCTAACAAAGAAAGAGGTGAACAGTCTCGTGGAGGCAGGGATGAGAGACGGCAGAAGAGGCAGTCGCTGTCGAATACAATAGATCAGGGTATGTTTGGGTGATCGCCGAGTAAAATCTTGTATTTTAAGCGTATATTTAAGTAAGCAATGGAGGAAAATATGGATTCTACTACAACTAATATGAATTCAATTCAGAAGATGTGGAAGAAACGGATAAAAAAGAAACTTTGTTAGAGGCACTTAAACTACCTGGTATCTTAGAGTATGCGGTTCATCTCTTCTTCGTGAAACTTAGTAAGTTATATCTTTCAAATCGGGACAAAGTATCATGAAAGCAACCTTTCTACTCCGACAACCTAGTTAATCACAGTGTCCCATAAATCGTAAGATTGTTCGACAAACAAATTCCAAAACAAATTCGCCGCGACCCTAATAAAAGATACACTTTGTCAACCAGGCGTTTACGTTCTGTACTACTGGATACCGACATGGTTTGAGTCACTAACAATACAGGGATTAAAGATTACTTACGTTCTTTCCTGCTGGTTTACGGCGGTGTGGGGGTTGGGAGGATGCATTGGTAAGTATGTCTGTCATTCTGTCTGTGTCATTCTGTCTATCTGTCAGTCTATCATTCTGTCTATCTGTCAGTCTATCATTCTATCATTCTGTCTGTCTGTCTGTCTGTCTGTCTGTCTGTCTGTCTGTCTGTCTGTCTGTCTGTCTGTCTGTCTGTCTGTCTGTATGTCTGTCTGCCTGTCTGCCTGTCTGCCTGTCTGCTTGTCCGTCCGAACATTTGTCTGTCTGTCCTTCTGCTAGACGTTCTCTAATTTCAGGCACTTTAATCATTGGTGCAGCAGCGTTTGCCGCAGAAGTGTACGGCTTATTGAGCACTGCTTTCTCTGCTTCTGCTTCTGTGTTTGTACTAATACTTTACTGGTACTCTGACAGATCTACAACTCTTATAGTTATTTTTCTATGTAAGTTTTATAACGATATTCTAGAATTTTATTGATCTTTATCTATATCTGATAGAGAATGGTATTGTTGTTGGGGCGGGAGCACGAATTTTGACCGATGGGAAGCTAGAAACCGGAGCTTTCTAGCTTTTTACTGGTAAAATTTGTGACCTCTCCCCAAAGATACCTGTCTCAATACTGTAACTTAAATCTCAACTCAGCATGTCCTTTGCATATCATAAAAGAAAATTGACAGAATGTAAATATCCTTGCTCACTAAATGTAGATACATGATCATCGTATTATAAGTTAACTTTTCAGTGATAGTGTTGTGTGTTGGAATAACTCAGAATGGCCCATACTCATTGGCTAGTGCTTGTATGCCAGCAGTAATCAACAGAATACAATCAATACACACAGGAAGAAATGAAAAACTGGTCGGCATGGCAACAGGTAGGATTGTCGTAAGGTTTAAGTCGTAACTAATATGAAATAGCCATAAGACATCACTACCTTCGACCGATGTCGATTCGCACATTTTTGACACAATATTATATTGATATTGCGAATCTTTTATCTAAAAATACATCCCCGAATGACAAACGCTCTTTAACAGGTATAATTGACGGTACCGGATCTGTAGGAGCAATATTTGGTCCCCTTTCCGGGGCAATCATCCTCCAATATACGACGTGGGGCTGGAGTTTAGTTTTCCTCCTTGTAGCTCTTTCTATGTTTGTAGCAGCGTCAATCTTGTCGCGTCAGGTAAGTAATTCAGATAATTGATATCAGCAATCAGTTTAAAATGCAGTCAACTGGGTAATACGCTCACAGCATATTAGGGCACTTAAACTGAAACACCCCCTGGCGATGGTCCAAGATATGCGTACTTACGAGTTTTGAAATGATTCCTACTTCAGATCTACTTGGAGTCAATAAAATGTTGCAGTGAAGAAGCAAACTCGCCAGAAAATGAGAATGATATGTAAGATGTCGGTAATTTTCGACGCTTTACCTCGAAAACGCCATGCGTTAATTACAGCTGTACCTAATCTGAGACACTTACCTAAAGTGAGGCAGCCAAGCAGATACGATGGGATTGAATAGAGGGAACGCAGTACCTAATGATTATTGAGAACTTACTAAGAATTTGACTAACTTTAGATTCAATAAACTTTGTACATCGAGAAAAATAATTTTTTATCAGTTTAGTTTTAATTGTTTGAAATACTATAACCTACCGATGTAACTTAGAGACTGTCGACTGACGGTTAAGACTTAAGTTACCTGTTACAGAATGCTATACCTGTCAATACTTCTATAAAATTCGATATCAAATTGCGACTTATCTAAAAACAATGACTAATAAGTCATAACTCATTTAGAATTCTTATAGGACTGGAGAGTGGAGAGTTGGGTGTTCTGTAGACATAAAAAAGAAACGAGGTGTTTGTTCGGACAAACTCTTGGTTATCGTTACTAGCATCTACGGTTTCCCTACCATGGTTATAGTGGATCCCATAAGGAATTGAACAGTCATTACATTTTTAGGTACACTGATCTATATCAAATGCCCTTCGCCCTGACATGATGATGAACGGGTGATCCCTCTAAATAGCTGTTCAGGATTTCTGGTTAGCACTTAGAAGATTTCTTGGTGATACGTTGGAGATGAAAGAGTAGACGACACGAAACGGAGAGTTATGATAGTATGAATGAATTACTAATTAGTTCATGCCGTTCCGACCATTCAACAATTCATAACGCTGCGCGCGTCCAGATAGAAATTTAATTTTTAAGCGGAGGTAAATTTTCTTACAAAAGCGTCACCGCGCGCGCTCACT
Organism: Mnemiopsis leidyi; assembly: GCA_000226015.1. Classification (NCBI taxonomy): domain Eukaryota; kingdom Metazoa; phylum Ctenophora; class Tentaculata; order Lobata; family Bolinopsidae; genus Mnemiopsis; species Mnemiopsis leidyi. The sequence continues at coordinate 1,171,081 of JH154184.1, read as the reverse complement.
ACGACATTTTCAACCCGGATTACGGTTACGTCATGATAATCGAGGGAAAGCCACTCTCTGCCCCTTTTTCCTGAAGGCCTAATTCACCTGCCCCGAGACCCGCCCTGAACGCCCGTACAAGCCATGCACCCCGAGTATTCAAGTAGGACGGAAGTACCTGCTGGAATGTGGTTACAATATGTGTGAGACGGCAATATCCATATTAGGTAGTGGTGCAAGAATTGTGGCGGAAAGATTACATCATCTTAGTAGCAGCTATTTGTGGTAAATAGACGTTGTTTTGAGACAAGCTATTTTAACTTTAACTGAGACAAACTTACAACTTTGCGATATATGTACCAGTAAACTTTGATTAAAACAGTATGCTCTGTCCTCTGTGTTCACATTAGGACCTCAAATGGTTGCAATGTAAAATTTGCTGCATTCTATGAAGATTAACCTTTAAAAGCCGTAAGCCAGTCATTAAATCAGTGCTACTTAGCTAATGGAGGTTTATAAACGCCATAAAAGTTGGATTTGCCATTGCACATTTACCTCCAGGTGGCAATCAGTCATGTAGATTTGAATTTGCCATTTTAGTGGTCCGTGGTCGATTTACCAAAATTCTGAATTCCCACTAAAATTTCTGAGATTTTTAAAACCAAGGACGTGGGTACATTGGTAGGTTAATTCTCACGTTCTATCCCGAAATTGGATAATCTAAAAGGTAGCTAAACGTGTTATCTGCCAGAATAATAGTTAATAATGTAACAGTGTTGACTGCTGCAACTTTCTATGTTCATTAGGTTTTGAAGGTTAGAAATTTGATTTCCTACTATCTCAAAACAGCACCCGAACTGGCTGAGTAACGGAGTATATCCGATATCGGAGATATGGTATGAACTCTGAACTCCCAGATTCATCACTTCTTAATAAGGTAATAATATCCATAATCCATATGTTGTGGTACTGTAATATCAGGGTACTAACTGACTTATATTGAACTGGGACCAAGAAATTGGATACCAAGTCACGGCTTATTACAAAGATAATAGTACGTATGCGACAAAGTCAATACCACCAGGCATCTGCCAAGCCATTGTATCCTCAAAATACATCACAATAGATCAAATATTGGGATCATGCCAAGAAGAAACTATTATTGTATCAACAGTACGTTTGTACACTGCAATTAACGTCACATTACCCTTCAACCTTCCGCGATACAAAATATCATGGTCTGAATGTTTAATTACTCTCAAATTTCTGTGCCTGACAGGTCGATTACAGCTCGTGATACATGTCAGATATGCCGTGTCCGACGGAAGACCAGATAATGACAAATCGATGATGGTAGGACGCTCAACTCCGGCCACAAATATCCACTTCAGAGCGTGTGCCCTCGGCAAACATCGGCACGATGGACATGGCGGACAGCAAATACTGCAATTTACAGCCGGGATAAGATTTACAGGTGTGACAGGTTTAGTGCGCTATTTTGTAGTGGCCAAGTTAGTGACAAATAGTTGATAAGACCCATCTGGAACAGGACCAGAAACTAGAATTGCAGAACCCAAATATATGTGTCGTAGAAAGCAACGAAATGTTCCACATTTCCACAGTTTACTTTCTTAAGAAAATTCTAGTCTCACGAAGAAGAAACCTGTAACTTATGGACCCTCTCTTCTTCACTCTTACACATACGGCACAAGCTCCATAACTTCCCACGCAACCTCCATTTGACCGCTAGTTCCCTGCTCCCAAGCCCTCGACGGTGTCAACGTTTTTCAGCACCTCCAACCCACGTGGCTGGCAAGTGACTCCGGGCGTATGATCACGTGTCGTGACGTCGAATCACGTGCACATGACGCGCGACACGTGCAGTCCTGCATTTGGCGGGTATCTCTACCCGAGCTGTGTAACATGATATGCTAGCACCTGACCAGAGCCAGAGAGACATTACGAAATGCAGTGCAGCTTACACTGCCTCCGTCCGTTAGTTTTATATACTCTACATTTTATGTGGACTATATTTTGTGACATTACGCAATACATTAATAATGTGAAATGTACAAGTATCAAGATTACAAACCCAGTTATGTCATAGCTTTAAGGCCTAATACTAGCAACAATTCCTGTGATAACCCAGGAATGCTATACAAGAATGTGTCGTCCAGAGAGACCGAGGATTGCCCGTTGCCGCCTTGTTTTGCGCCACTTTGTACACATTACATATTCACGGGTCGGCTAATATTTGATTCTACCGCCATAACAAATGTTCCAGTCGGTGCGAACCCTGTCTGTCTGCAGGATCGTCACGTGTCGCTATCGAGCTTCGTGATTGGTCGGCACTTAATTTCCGGCCGTCTCATTGGCTGTCTGTGAGTGTTACAGATTAACTCTCAATTTGTCTGTTTTGTCTGTAGGTCTTGTGCCATTGTGTGCCAGTCTCCCAGCAACCACCACGTCGCTAAGTAACCAATGAGCGATTCACAGGCCAAGTCACATGCTCCTCATCAGCCAATGAGATATCCAGCTTCTTTGTGGTTACAACCCAGTGCTTGGTTCTGAAAATCCTCGTCTAATTAATAATTACTGCTGTCCCTTTTGACTGAAATCACCACAACACTTCAGGCCAAAATCCCCGCAAGAGGCGTCAAACTGATTGACTTAGCAGCCGTGAGTCTGGCAGAACAGTCACCGTGTAATTGAAACCTGAACAATCCTGAAATTTTAGTCTGTCTTTCCGACTTAAATGTCTACCCGATCTTCATGTCTGGCTGAATCTTACCTCTTACTCTAGATCTCTAGGATAAAAGATTCAAGTTAAACAATGGGAGATGTTTGAATTTCAACACTTCTTCTACATAGTCACGGGTTGCAGGTCCGCGGTATTCCAACAAGCAGGGCTCCATAAGACCATGCACCGATCAAGCAAGTCGAGCACGGTAAAATCTAAAGATAGATCTGACCAAAATAGAAATCTGGACTATTCATTGTAGAGTCCCGATTCAAATGTTCTGGTGGATAGCATTGCGGACTCCGGGACATTGGAATATGGTGAGTGAGAAGGAGAGAAGTGGAACTTTGGCCACAAATGTTCGATTTGACAAGTTCAGCTCGGCTAAAAGTGCTTGTTGGATACATAAGATCATTAGTTTTGCAAACGTTAGAACTTAGAGTCTTGGTGGTTCATTGTTGTTCAAAATAGAACAAGATTCGGTACTCTCACTAGAATGCACCAAAACAGCTTCTTAAACTCTACGTGCTTCACAATTTTAGCAGCCTAACGAAGCAATGAGCGTTTAAATTGTGCTCCAAACTTTAATCTTCCATAACGAAAATATTTAAAAACGGATTTTATTTATCTAAATTATATGAAAGTTCAAAGAATCGATGCTCGGTTTATGAATTATGATGTTTATGATGTTTGATACAGTTCCGTGTCTTCAAAACAGTGTTTCTGCCGTATAACCTGTTATTAAACCTTCAATATGTCTTAGTTATATTTCAGGGCAAACATGATTTAGAATGGTTGCGATCACATACAAAATGTCGATTATCTTCTACTACATTTAACCAGAACAAAAGATAATGATGTAACATACCAGGGTCACGTGACAATTAACTCCGCACGTGACCCCATTGTCTGTAGGGTCGATACAGACAGTCCAATAGCCGCCGTCTACCTTCCTCTGTCTACCGTCTAGAGGGCTCACATTGTTATACTACAGCTACTACATGTACAACTACACGGAAAGTACTTGTACTATTATATACCGTGGGAACATTCCGAAGAACAATGCGCATGTCACATGAAAGTTTGCCACTTGAAGCTTTGTTTTTCACGGTCCAGCACACGAGGACCCCGAAATATCTACTCCAAAATTCACAGACGTTCTCCTCACATTCACCCTCCATTCAGCTCCCAGAACAACTCCTCTGCAGCTGCTGGCTGTAGGTTCATCATCCATCGTGGGAAACAAAGCACGTGAACACGTGTCCAAATTTGCACGAGCAAAACTTTTGCCGCACATGGAGACGTCCACAAAAAGGACCTAACGAGCGGCACTTAGCGGTCAGTAAGGACCGCTGACGTGACCCTAACGCTTCCTGTCCTGCGTGTGTACCGGCCGAGCGTTACTAATGACACAATCAGTAACGATGTGACACGATATGTGGTCACAGTGACCGGCATCATGTTGTCCGACAACACTGGCTAGTGTTGGAGACTCTAAGTTGGGGTTTGCTGCCAGGAGGGGGTTTAAACTCCGGAAACCTTGCAAGAATTGTAGAGTTATCAGCCGGGACCTCTGGCTAACACCGCAGGTTACCGCGCCAACCGTAAGATCACCGCTAAATCACCTAATCGTCACTACAACAGCAGGCTGCAGGGGCTTCACTTTGCAAGTATCTCCACACTTTTGCCAGGGCATTATGTCATAGAAAATTGGGCGGTTTGCTCTTCAGATCACTCAGTGGTCCTCGGGTCCTGTGGTCGGTAATGTATGATTTTATATAAACGGAAAATGGGGTGAAGGTATTTGATAATGATAAAGAGAAAACTAGCACATGATGACTGCATGTTTTAAGATGTGGGAGTTAACAGTGGAATTATTCACTTTTCTAACACTTCGAAACATGTGTGGGTCGTGGGAGTGACAGTATTTGGTCGAAATTTTAAAGAAGTGTCAAGTTTTATCTCTAGAAATATAATATCGTTGTGAAAATGATAATTTTGTCATAACATTTTCCTAAATCATGGCAAGAACAGTAGAAAGGTCAAAGATGAATGATACTGCCAAATTTAACGCTGATTCCCTAGCTGAATATTGATGCTATATCTCTATAAGACTTATCAGTCCCAGCCAACAGTTGCTTTTGAAACTCTTCTAAATTTGCAAGTTAGTAGACTACTGGGAGTACAAATTTCAATGAGGCGGAACTGTAACTTCACGATCGTACACTGAAGCTTATTTCAACGTTGAATAACACAGTTATTCCAACAATAGATACTATCGCCCCTCATTATCATATTCATGAGTTTTTCTGGATTCTAAAAGAGGGAAGCACCTTGACGATACTTGTTTACAAGCCCGGGTACCTATATAAAGAATGTTTTAAAATTGTGATGAGGTCAGATGACAAGAGAGTGCCCGAAGTACTTGTCAACATGTCAAGATATAAAAGGAAACTTGACTACGGATATAATGCTGTATAATGCTGTACGATTAAATTCCACTCTTAGCAAAACTACGTCATCCACTGCGTCAGCGAACAGTATATATTCCTTCGTAACATTATAAAGTGACTTTCACGCCCTCCCTCACACTACATGCTACACTTTTTCGGAGAGATGACGAGATATATCACTAACCAACCATCGTGTGGCGATTCTGCACGTGCAAACTTCGAACGAATCAAGACCTAAAATTTTTGTCACGCGCTATGCATCATCCAATCACACAGGCCGGGTTAAGTCCGTCTTGACTCTGGATTCTTGACAGTCCTCCCAGGATAGAGCGAGCTGCGGGCTATATTTAGCACACTCCGTCATCAGAAGACCCTGAGTGTAAACGTTACCGAGTGTGCGCTTTAATTGGCTAGAGACAGACAGCATGTAGACTCTAGGGGTACCTTCCGGCCAATCACGGTTGATTATTTTGATCGTGTGATTGAAATCGTCCAATCAGTGCTACAGATTGGAAGGAAATATGTGTGAGCTAGACACTTATACAATTTTGTGAAATGCAGCAGGCCCTTTGTGGGGCGAAAAATTCCAACGGAATAATTTCCATTGAAAAAACAAGATTCCTAGCATTCTATCTTATGAGAACGACATTCCAAGACCAATTTTCGCAACGAATCCGTTCAACTTGGAAACCTTGTTCGGTTTATGTCTTATCTGAACCTTTAAGGACAGTACTGATTATGGCTGGCATCTCGCTTAGCTGATAATATTATGAATGTGACGCAATCTAGGAGAAGTAAAAGCCGAAGAGGTCTGATATTACATTATGTTTGTGAAGCGAGTGCAGTGAAAGTTTAATTAAATTACAGCGGGTCCGAAGGCGTGCCCCAGTCCAAGTTATGCCACCTAGCTTAGATTACCGGATAAGGAAAAATCGTGAAAAGTTTGGTAGAAAACAAACCTTTAAGAAAAATAAGGCTAGCCGCTTGGTTACTTAATACCTCTAGGTATTTCTGAAGTCAAATAGAATCTCGGAAGTAAACGTCTGTGGGTGCAAGGGAACTTCAGTATGAGTGAGGCAGAAGACCGAATTCTATCGTTCTAAATGCCGAAAGGAGTCTCACATATCCTGATATTAGCTGGACGAGAAAACCAAATTTGCTCACTTCTGTGGAATTCTTTGTCCTGTGTATTGTCCGTTGAAACTGTTTGATGCAGGCGGATCTTTCTACCGACTGTTAACCCCAACAGAACAACCGCTAAGTCTAATCTTTGCATGACCGAGAGAGCACGATTTAAATACTAACTGTAATGACCACGCCCTTTAAGAAGTAACAACAGTTTGTTTACTGATTACATTGGTCACTGCGTGTTATCTCTCAATTTAAACATGAATGTCATTAAGTTGTTAGTTACAGGTCCCCCCTTCTCTTACATATTGGCAAGATTGGCGAGGTGACTTGTACACATAATGTATATTGTATACAACATGTACGGTATTGTACGTTGGGAAAAGTATAATGTAGTTTAGAAATTACAATGCGATTTATAGAAAGAAAGTAATTTATGGTGTAGTGTATAGTGAGAAATAAATGTATAGTTTAGTGTATAGTGATAAAGAAATGTATAGTTTAGTGTATAGTGATAAAGTAATGTATAGTTTAGTGTATAGTGATAAAGAAATGTATAGTTCAGTGTATAGTGATAAAGAAATGTATAGTTTAGTGTATAGTGATAAAGTAATGTATAGTTTAGTGTATAGTGATAAAGAAATGTATAGTTCAGTGTATAGTGATAAAGAAATGTATAGAGGGGTCGAGTAAGTATACCCAGTAAAGACATGTCCACACTTCCGGGGTTCGATGGAGCATGTTGATAATCTAATAACTCCCTATTTACACATCCTACCGTTTTGTTACGTTTGTGTAGAGCTATTCGGCGTTATTTTACTTTTTGATGCATCACAAATACCACTTACCTACTACAAAAACATAATTCTTTAATTTAAAAATGGGCACTTAACCGTATTTCCAAAACGGTTTAACACTTTCCTGCAGTCACGGCACGCCACTTTTTTTTTCAAAACAATGTCGGCTAATTTTATCCAAATTATACCCTGACACAAACGGGTCGAGTAAACAGGTTCCAGTTAGCAGCTAATTGTATTACCCCGACGGAACAATTGCAGGTCACGTGATAGGTTGTCACACCTGTCTTTTTTACAATCTGACGGAACATGATTTAGAAATGAAACGTCGTTGTTCACAGCAAAAGTTGGGCTGGGTCATCTTGCAATGTTTTTTCTCCCGACTTAGATTGATGGTATTGATTATCGGTAAAAAAGAGACCTGGGTGTAGATTATGCGTTGATCTAAAACCAGACGCTGATCTAACGGGAGCCGCCTTAATAATAGATACAAAAATGGGTGATTCCTGCCAATCGAATGGGCGGGCTAACTTAGTGACTAAAATGGACCAACAAAAAGAGAGTATTTTCTCACGTGCCAGGTAGCAGCACCATGTTGCTAATTCAAGCTAACATTGTTACTGGCTAAGTTTAAATATCTACTATTGATATCTGCAGTTCACATAGCAACGCCCAATATTACTGGAAGTAGATCTATCCAGAATGAAATCTCTTTCGAATCGTGCCAATTCTAGATCCTTCTTAAATGAATAGCAAAATGTCATGTGCTGTGTAGAGTAAGAAACTTGATAATACCATGGACAAAGAGCTGGAAAATCTATTGTTGGTACGAGTCGCAGCACATATTTTATAATCAGATAAACAAATGAAATCATCCTATGAGAATACTTGTTTTGCTTTCGAATTTACACCTTGATGTGATGAAGACCAGATTTACCTTTGTCTTTTAAAGCTGCATTGTTATTTGATTGCATTTCTAAGCCATAGAACCGGAAAAATAAATAAAATAGAAGTTGCCGTTCCATTATATCGAGTTATTCGAGAATAATTCACCGTAAATTGAGCAGTTGCTGCTTTGATTAAGTAAATGCTGAAAGCAGAGTTTGAGTAGATGAAGAAGTAAACACGCCTATTTTGCACCTATTCTAAATCTGTAGCCTAATTTCACAAATAAAAGGCAAGATTTGGGAACAAAATTTGATCACATTCCGCAGGTCAAATTTTTACTTTGGTATTAATTTTACCGATTTCAGTTCCTGAAACATCCTCACTCGTACTCAACGGCTCTTAACGACTTCGTTGGTGGAGGTCACGAGAACGTACAGCACTTCCGCTTTCTTTTCATTTCCGATAATGACCTGATGCGCATGCTTTCCAATTGCTTATCGCTCCGGTGATTAAGTAATGACGACATTTTGGTTACTCTTTGAGAAGCAATCTCAACATTTTAGGGGAGGAAAAAGAAATTTTAATCGAGTTCTGCAACTAGAGGCAATTCAATGCAAAAAGTATTTACCATCGCCAGGATTATTGGAAAAGAGATTGGTTTGTTACTCCAACGAGTAACGACCCAAGTAACAATTACACATTCATTTGCTGACCACTCCAAAATCGTAAACTCCAAAATATAGTTCAATCGCTCCAAAATAAAGCATGGCTCCAAATAAATGTAGAATCGCTCCGAAAATATAAATCGCTATGTTTCTGCCAGTTGCACAAACTCCTTCCCAGTACCAAATCCGGGCCTCATTTCCGGTGCACGGTAAAGTGTAGACGTGGTACAGATATATAAAACCTGTCCTCCTCAGTCTAGTGATATACAGTGTCTAGACAAACTGTAACCTAGTAGACCACCTAACAATACATTGTCTCAGTGAAGCGCTACCAATCAAGGCTAAATATTGTACATTCCGTAATTTAACAGCGATAAGTTATCAGATCCTTCAAGAGAGAGAGATAATGAGCGATAGAAAATCATTGTCTTGCTCATTAAGCGTTACATCATCAATCAGCGTCAACAAACCAATCAGTCCGAGATATGCAATAAAACAGCACGTGGTCTATCGTACCGTACACGTGGAAGACAGATAAATGCACGTGCAAATTAGTAAGTAGAGGGAAGACACGTGGCACAACACACACCTATATATATATATATTCCACATAATTCCTGGTGATGAAAACAAGGCATTGTGAGCTGGAACGTAACCGGTCCGTCAGGTACAAATGGGAGGTCGCAGCAAGTTGGTGGGTTTCTCTCTCCCTCTTTCTCTCTCTTTCTCTCCTTCTCCAAGCGACCTCATCTTCTCGGCAAGTCTCTAACTTTTTATCTCTTTCTCTGCCTCCCTCCTCTTGCGGTCTGCGCGGACCGGACCGCGCATGGCTGGCTACCCACACTGACTAGGACCACACGTGAGAGCTACGAAGAGTCGTACCTCGGGCGGGCACGACAAAAACGGGAGGAAACATTTATGTTTTAATGATATCAGTCGTGTTGGTCGGTAATTAGTGTCTTGTTAGGTGTAGTGCAGGGTTGGAATCTTAACAGGAATCCTTTGAGTCTGTCTTTTTATGGAAAATGGCAGATTGGAAGATGGCTGAGTCATTTTCTGAATTAAGTCAATTGAAAAGCGATCAAATTGAAAAATTGTTTATTTTTTTCCTGGCGATTGTAGTCAAAGGATTGCATAGACCTTCACCGATTCCTGTCCTTTACGGCAATTTTCCCGAAGATCAAATTACAAAATATTTCGACACTTTGCCGGAATTTCACAAGAACCCAGTGATAAACTTGTCAAATTACCAAAATTTGCCCCACCAACCAGAAACCTGGATTGCTCTTCTGCTAATAAATCTTTTAAGAACCAAGAGAGTACATTTAACTCATCCACAGAAATATCCCTCAATTTGCAGGTTTAATCAACATTGTTGTTTATAAAAACATATAATAGCATCAATTAACACAGACCTTACCTATGGGACGTTATAAAGGTATTATAAGCCAGTGTGATATGCTGGATTATGTCGGATATGTGTGAATATAGGCTTCCACCACCTCCTGGTAATGATACACACTACATTATATCACCCTATCTTCTCAGCACGTATGTCTCGAACGTAATGGCTTTACAGTGGACTGGACCGGTCTGTTTTATGAATTAAAACCGGTCTGGTAATCGAGTGAACCTTAAAATCAGACTGGTAGGCTCAGCGGGTTGGTGTAAACCAATCAGGACAGCGAGAAACGTCACGTGGCTGGGCTGAACCAATCAAGGAAGAGAATTGTGGCTGGCGAATCCGGACAATAGAACCTTTTCACAACTCGGTTGAAGCTGCTGGGGGAAGAAGACTTCAGGTCTAATATCGGTGGGATCAAAACAACGTTTAGGAAAGACAGGTGTGAACAACGGAGATTTAGTGTGACCTTCTGCCTCTCTTTAGTGTTTCCTAATCAGATAACTTGACCAATAACCCTGGAAAACAGCTTATTTCCACGCAGCAAATCTTTCTTTTTAAAAAAGGAGCAATTAATCTAACTTGATTGACTCCGTTTAGTGCGCCGAGAATTTGAGAGTTTTTGTAAAACAGAGCTCTTATCATAACTTGTCGCGAGCGGGCCCCTTCACCATCTGATAATGAGTAATTTAATTTGTCTCCAGGATTATTAAGTCCAGTGAGTAAAGAGCAACAACCCTATTGGACGGTTAAAGTCACGTGTTGAAACCCTGTCTTCTAATTGGGTGACAGACGGATCATGTGGTTGCGTCAAAGTGACCATATTGGGTAACGGAGGTAATACTAAGTACTGTGTCGGCAAGTTAGGGTCCAGAAAAGTGACAGGACATTTTATCCCTTCATACATGACGTAAATGACATCACCTGCTATAAGGGGAAGATGGAGGGAGGTATGTAATGGCGGGAACCTGCCATGCATAACTTGCAGATAAAGTGAATAAATGGCGGGTGTAAATATTTGACATACCTCTGAGAAGGGAGCTTTGGGAACTTCAAGCAGACGAGAAGGAGGGGGCTTGGATTCCAGAAGTGGTTGAAGGAGTGCGGAAGTGGGACCGGAGAATGTAGCTACAGATGAACGCGGTTTAAATTCTAGACGGAACAAAAATTTAAGGCTGTATTCTCTCCTTCCCCGGAGGACATTACATCTACAAGAAGTTGAGTCTAGTAATATATGGAGAAGGTAAACTGTCAAACACGGCCGAGTACAAGGAATAAACCATGTCCCTAACCTGAAACCGAATTCAGCGCAATCAACTTCACACGCAAACGAAAAAAGAACGATCACTTTTGGCGCCAAACGGGACAGAATTACACGCGCGTGTAAAGTCGAGCGTTCCACGATTTTGGGATAAAGTAGTCATCAATAATGGGTTCGATTTTTGATTGCGTGTGAGTTGTGATTACGTTAACTGTTTGCACTCTGCTTTTTGTACAATCCCAGCTTGTTTCCAGAGTCCTTTTTGCACAATTCACAACTATTCCCTTCTGCCTTCTGGTCCTTAGTCCGCACCGTAAATTTTCATTTAATTTCAATGATTTTCCGTCTTTTGGCTTTAAGTTCGTCAGAAGCTGACAAACTATAATTTGCCAGATTCTCTAATCGGAATTTAATTCGTGATAGAACTTTCCAAAACTTTTGCTTTTCTGATTTCTCATTCTTTCCTGTCACATAAAACACACTGGCTCGTGATCAACATCGAGCTGAACAGCAACATCTTCCTATTGACAAGCAGGACTATGGTCAATACAGAATACTGCTCTACATCCTCATCCCGACATCCCGTGATTTTCGTGTTGTTATGATGGACAAGTTGCCAAGTTTGCGTCTATACATCATGGTCAATGAGCAAGGATATCACAGCGTGCAGTGGAACAGGTACTGCCACTGCCTTTCCCCCTTATTTGCTTTCCTATCTATTGTATTAATATGTCATGTGTACTGCTTATCAATGCAAAATGTCACATATCGTCCTAATATCATTCGGCCCACAACGTATACGTCCTAACGTTTATGTTCGCTAATTTCATCACAATCATGAATGTGACGGCGCTATACGGCTCTGATGATGAACCATCTCCAGTGTGATCTAATGTGCTTTAAAACTCGCAAAGTTTAAGCTTTGTCTATTATTGTTTTGTTCCTCGTCCATCGGGGTCGGAAAGTGCGTTTGAGAGCTTCTTTTTCGCAGGATCGGTGCTTATCTTTAAAATTGTGCTTGAGATTAAGCGCTGTGATCTCATCTACATATTTTAGATTTAAAACGTGCGGCTTGAAACATGCACGTTGAGGACCGTGCCCTGCTGGTATAAGTCTGAAAATCAGATCACTTGTTGCTCTTAACAATTTGAAACATAACAATATTACTGTGTCTTAAAAATATCAATATATGAATAGAGAAACAACTTAACTGTATCTTTTGAAATAGCCCTTTAATACAAAAGCTGCATTTTTGCAACATAAATTGTAAATAACCTCTATCAAGTCTGACGAAAGTAATTCAAAAGGTTAGTTTTCTAAATAATTCAACACATTCAATATTCTTTCACTGTCGAAACTCCGACGTGGCTCTGTGATTATATCATGATAGCAAGAATTTTCCTTCGTGTTCATACCCTCTCATTACATATCTAGAACAGCTTCTCCTCAAAACCCAAACTGATAATTTACCTTCGTTTTAATACCGAATATAGTTATTTCAACCAACCAACATTTTTTGCTCAGACAGGACCTATGATAAACTCTCCATCATATTTAATTGCTGCATTTCAAAATTATGTAATCCGTACTTGCGAATTTGCGCTATAAGATATTTGAGAGAAAATTCGATTTAAGCTGCGTCAAATAGTTGTAGTCTCTTGAACAAAAATCTCACATTTGATAGGCTCCCTACCACTAAAACTTCGATTCCATAAGTGATAGCCGGACGAAGACAGCATAGCTATATGGCAACGATGTACTTTGATTCTATTACTTAAAAAGCTTATATTTAATCCACAAAAAAACATGATTAATATCCTAATCTTTTGCTACTTGTTCATAAGGCCACAATATTTCTATTTGTACTAGCAGCAGGCATTTGTAACATCTATATTCTCAAAGCCTATATCTACAACAGTCTTATCCCAAATTTAATTCATTTTGATTCAAATCATCCTCATCGACAATTCTTATAAAGTAATATCACCCTCTTTTACCGAGTCATAAATCTTCGAACTTTCAGACAAAGGAATTGTCACTGTTATTCCCATCGTCTGATAAAAACTCCTCCGGTAGCTCATTATTTTCTACAACAACTACACTGTTATCTTGGTGGTTATTTATCTGAAATTTTGTGTTTTTCTCCGAATCAGAGGCTGTGACGTTCTGTTCTGTAATGTTTTTACTGTCACTGATATTTGGTGTCGTAGAGTCTGAAGTTATAAATCCAGGGGAATTAGTTGTACTCTGTTCATCCCCCGCTGTCGTGGTGAAATCGACAACAACATCCCCCGATTCAGATACAGTTTTAGTGGATGTTTGAACTACAATAGGATGTGACCCAGTAGATTGTGAACTGGTGTCAAGGTTTATCGGAGCGGATGATTCTACAGTGACTGCAGATATTGACTCGGTTTTAGATTGTGTTGTTTCTTGTGGGGAAGTAGCCGGCTCGGTTACAGAAGAAGTCGATAAAGGAGCAGACGGGGGGTTTGTCGTGCTACCTTCTAAGTTATCTCTCTTTCTCCTCCTTACTTCTACCTTGTTGTTTCTTTTCCTATCATTAGTGGTGGCTTCGGAGGACGTTTTTGTTGTTGTGCTTGTAGTGGGTGGGGTAGTGGTCGTTGTTGTTGTCTCTGTCGTCTCGTTTGTAGTCGTACTTTGGTCTGTGGTAAGAGCCTTAGTAGAAATGTCATCAGTGGGTTGTACTGGTTTTGCCTCAACATCATGGTTCATCTCTATCTTGGGAAACTCCCGGTCGGTCTTGTCGACCATCCATCCTCCATCCTCTCTCATCTCCTCAGCAATCTCTTCCATAATGTTCTCCTCATCAGCGTTGATAACAACAACTCTATCTGGACCTCCAGCCCCCTGAGTAGACAGTCCGTCTGGCACCAGATCCCCTTCCTTACCCTTGTACACCGCCACCTCCACCTCCTCTCTTCCAAAGTACTTGGCATGTCCGCGCGTCTCCTCTTCCTTCAGGTGGAGTGGGTGGGAATTAGCGCTGAAGGAGACTGAGAAGTTGTAGTCGGATGTCATGAAGAAGATCATAAGGAAGACGGTGAGGGCGATGAAGAAGCCCACCAGGATCTGTTTCTTGGTGGCCATCCTGTCTTCCCTCCGTCGTTGTAGTGTAGTGTCCCTAGGGCATGTACTATGGTTAGATTGTAGTATCATCGACATTATGGAGTACTTGATTTTTTAGATATTGACCGTTCAAGTCTTAGGGTATGTGATTATTAAGAGAGTTTATATAAAACAGATTTATGAGTTGGTTAGTTTATGGAATTTTAAGTTCGATTGCCCGTTGGTTTGACTAGTTGTTGAAATAAGTGTTAGGTGGTTACGATTTAAGTTCGGAAATTTAGCCAAAAGTTTAAACATTATTTTCCCGCATAGTATGTATATAGCTGAAGATGTTCAATTCACCCTTCGACAATAATCCTCCGGCTTTATTATCGTATCAAGTCTCTTAACCACTTCTCAAAACCATTTTCATTACTGATAAAGTGAAATTAACGAAATTTTGATTCAAGCTAACCTATTGCAATACCCTACTTCGATATACTTAATAACCTCCTTGAATTTAATCCATTAAGTTGAATGTGATTGGTGCATTGGATAAATAGTTTGATCAGTTTAGGTAAACACTTTGAGATAGTTGCGATTGACAAAATGGTTGCTAAGCAGTCTTATTGGAATAATGCGAAGAATTTGAATAAACATGAAAATGTTGCGCAAATGAATAAGAAAATATTTACTCAAGAAAAAAAGCGATCTTTCGCTCCATTTTACAAATCAATTAGTCGATATAGTTCATAAGCCAAGGACGGAGCACACAAAATAACTCGCGTGGCACAATTTAAAACATGGAATTCTTGTAACCATAATTAGTAAAAAATAGAATCAAATATCATTAGAATCAAATAATAACGGCCGTTAATAAGACATCTTATTTAACGAAAAAAACAGTACATTGGCCATAAACTGCAGTATAGAGAAGCAAAAAGAACCGATCCGAACTACACTTGACTGAGAACTAGGTACTAGAATCTTGTTGCTTGATGTCTAGCATGTAAGGAAGAAATTGCATTACAAAGCTGTACATCTAATAGCTGATAAAGGCTGTTATACTGAATAAAACATAGCTTAATGACATCAAACACGACCAGAGTTGATGTACGATTCTACGACTAGGAACTAGTTAGGATTAGGAGAGAGGGAGGTTGTGAGACACAATGATCTTCATGATAGCTAGATGTTTGTACTTACATTTCTGTTCAGTGTCCTGAGTTGCCCTGGTGTCTGTTTATTGTAGACGAGTAAAAAATAGGAAGCCGTAAGGAGGCCGCTTTTGAATGAGGCTATTTTTAAGCTTTTTTGGAAAATTTTCGGGATTAGGTAATTAACTTGATGATTTAAGTGAACTCATCCAATTAAGGCTCTATCGTGCTTGGCTTGAAATTCGCTCATGATATTCGGATGATTCCCTTTATCATTTTCAGATATTTATTAGTTATTTTTTAACCGTTAGTGAATAAACTAATAGAATCAAAGAAGACCTCAAACAAATTGACATAATTATATGTCAAATAATATATTTAAAAAATTATGAATATAATTATTCAATTATTATTCCACGTACCGTTCCCTGTATTATTACGTTAACCTACATCCCTTAACATATTAGAATAGTAGTTGTTTTTGACCACTGTAGCTAATCTCGCAACGTGGTTGTGGTTAGTCACAGTTATTCCAACAATAGCTATAGTTCAGTAGTTCATCATATCAGCAGTTGGGACTTGGAAGACGTTTTACCAATCGCCAAACATAACTATGATCTCATATACTGATTTTTGTTTTTCCTATTTTGGCAAAGACAGGGATAATTGCATAGCAAGATAACATTATGACCATATAAATTCTTTCCTAATGAGTAGCTACCCAGAATGATAGATGAATACAAGGTCTTATTATCAAATGAACTAAGAATGTTCATCATAAAATTGCTCATTCCAGCGATTAAATTGCGATGTTCTTTGTTTTGTCATTAAATGATTATTGGCAAATACCGTGATAAGTGTTAAAAGAATTTTAAGTGTCCATCGTTATTACATGTTACCAAACACAGATTTTACTGAGGTAATGATGCTATAATTAAACAGAGACCGGGAACATTTTAAATCCATCCTAAATTTCATTCAAGACCCATTCATTAATCATAATTGGATTATTTTATATTCTCAAATTGCACATTTTAAGCTTTACATACCACTAATCGTTGTCTTATCTGACCCAAATCGTTAGGTTTTCATTTACACCTAATTTTCAGCTCCAGGGCCGTGAGAAGAAATAAATTGGATTTATTGCTACCGTCAGGAATATTTTATTGGGCGATAATGTACTGGTGAATTTCAAAAATACAAATCGTTACGATTCGTTAGACAAATCAGGGTAATTTTTGCCATTTAAATAATCGGATGCCTTATTGATTAAGTGTAGATTCCACACGATTGTGACTTAAAGATTGTCAAGCTAAAAGATGCAACCAAATCGTTCATTTCTTTGAAAAGGCAATGTTTTAAGCTTGTTTCACAGTTGAATTATTTCATCCCGACTGAACTCCAGTTTTAGATACACATAACCTAATCACAAGACTTCTAATAACTAACGGCGACAAGCAGTGTATAGCTTAACGTTTAAAAGACAAATCACAAAATTGATTGACAAAGAACTCATGTATGCTTACAGCAGGTAGTGAGTTGAAACAAGCTTAGTATTAACTGTTAGGCCTCTGTGTTTTGAACTCAGCGAGATGTATGCTTATGAAATATTATTCAAGGAATTCGAGAAATTAGTCGACGCATTACATTATTTATTCTAAATTTGTATTCTTGATATTTCATCAAACCCTACGTCATCTCATGATCTGTCTTATGCTCATTGCTCGAGCTCTGTGGTGCGACAAAAGTTATTCTCGTTTCATTTTGCTGATTTCGTGTTCATCCTATCATGAGTACCGTGTTGGGATTGTGTCCTAATTAAATTTATTGAATTTAGACCTAAATATATTCTAAGTTTCTTTCGGATTTCGAAGTATGCCTATGGTCAAGTTAGTCCAAGTTTGCTCAAAGCTGTGTCGAAAAACGCTCAAAACTTGACTTGTCTCAAGACAAGTTCGGTTCACTTATTTATAGCTGTTTAAACTTAAACTCAGAAGTTGTAACCTTGTCTGATTCTTATAAGTGACTGATTCTTAACAACACTAAACTTAACATTGATTCTTTACATCATTGGACATGCACCCTCTCTGAGTAGGTACCAGGATGTGTTGGACGGATCCACTAAGTAGGTCTACGGATTAAATTACACATATTACTGCTGGTAATACTCGGATTACTGCCCTAACTCTGATTACAGATAATTCTGTAAATTATAGAAGTTTGCATCCTATATTTACACGGTTACAAAACTTTTCACAGGATTTGCTGCCAACATTGCAACTTTATCACTCGAACCATGATGTCAGACATCGGTGCAGTCCAGCTTGAGTTTTTGCTAAACAAGGAAATAACGTCGAGACGGTTGGTTTATTTACCGTTCAAACTTCAGCACTTCAGCAGCCATCCTCAAACAATCTTTATCGACGGACAGTACCTCCTTAAGCTTAATATAAGATGGCGTCATGCTTACAGACAACTTTCTCCGCTGCAGATCAACATCTTTTTTATGTGATTTTAATCAAAGTGTCTCTATGTTCACTCCTCATGATCCAAAGGTGTTTTCACAAATCACTGCCTTGCTCGAAGTAAAACGTCTGAAAAGTAATACTTATTTAATTTTTTAGCTCCGTAAAAGAAATCGTCTCTATTTTATCAGCTCCTGTAAGAAAACGCCTCTTTTTATCTTAGCTCTTCAAAAGATATCGTCGATCTACTTTAAGCTCCAAAAAATGTCGCATTTCTCAGTCCCTGAAAAAAAAACTTCTATATTTTCTCAGCTCCTCAAACGGTATTCCTTAATTTTCTCAGCACTTCAAAAGAAAACGCCTCTATTTTCCCACCTCTTCCTCCTCATCAATCGTAACAGTTGCAACAAATCCGACGGAGATGACTGCTTTAGACAACTACCATTAAATTGTCTGACAGGGAGTAGACGACACCTCCGGCAACTTCCAATTAATGGCTATCTCCACCGACTACACCTGGTCGGTTTACCCTCACTTCACCCTATCCTGATGACTTCGAGTTATCTTCACCCCTGGAAACTAGTCGGTGAAAGAGCAGCTATGTGCCTCCAGAAGGGAACAACGGGAGATAATCCCCGGCGCTTATCTTGATTGGGTGGCCGATTTGGACTGCTGCACGAGATAATCACCCTAATGATCCCGACTTTCGGTTTTCTCTGACGGTCATGCGGCTGGAAGTCCGATTTGCTGAGAACAGGGTGGATTGATTTGTGGGTTGCAACAAGCGGTAGGAGACGAAGGGTGAGGACTGAGGAGTATCCAAGTGGAGAAAATTCCATAAGACTGGCGAGATTTTAGCTTCTCGTCCACCGAAAGTTAAACATTTGACTAATGCATCTGTGGAATATGACATGGAAATTCCTTCTTTATGTTCCTTAGACAAGTTTTCGAATGGAGTTGCAGATCTGAAAGTTGACGAGCTTTTCAGAACTTTCTTTGAATTTTCAAGCACCTCACAAGTCATTAGAGAAGTAAGAGTAACCAGACTTAACGTTCTTACAAGTTTACCGTGTAGGGCAGTTCATATTGTACAAACACGCTGTACCTGTAAATAGGGTGCTAGTTAATATTAGCCTGACCAGCCTAAGCTAAGTCTTAAGTCGTCGTCCCGCACTCGACATTTAATTATACGGGCATCTTTTGTAGGCTTCTAGAATTATCGAGAGTCATGTGCCTCCTCCAACTTATCGAATATTCTCGAGGAAATACATGCCTGCCTGCCGCCTTGGCAGGCTCTGTGTTTGCTCTTGACAAGACATACTGCTCTGATTTGTGATAAGTGTAAATCCCGGTCGTATTATATAGTCAGTAAACACCTTGGCTCCTAACTGGATAAATTAATGAGCATAATGAATAAAAGTCATAAATTCCGGCTTAGAGCTACCGAAATATGAGAAGTTTATCATTTTAGGAACCAAGGGGCTCGATAAATGTTATGAGTGTTTAAAGTAAGCCAAGTGGGGGTAGATTATCAAAACGGCTTACACTTGAGTAGCCTGTCACCCTGTCACGTGACTGAAATAAACCGTGAATTTGGGACATCGAGATCACAAGTGTAATTCTATACACAGCTCAATGTGGAAAAGTAAAACCGAATCCAAATTCCAAAATCCGTGACATTTGATGAGAAAAGTGTGATTTAAGTTCAAGATATCGTGTCATGGTCATGTCCATACTTATCATAGTAATGGCCAAAAACAATTTTGCCCTCGGTATCTAATTCGGTGATAGCGTCTATGATGTGATCGACGCATTATTTCATACTTTATCATGACCATACCTCTAAAAATGATGACTTTAATGGCTTATCTAAAACCGGTGCTATTGCACGGTTCAAGTCACTTCTATTTGACATTGTTTGGTTTTGTTTGGCTCTCCCTTAATATCAGTTCGCCTGCAAGAACCAGATTTCGCCAGATCAAGGCTACGAATGTCGCATTCTTTAACGAGCCAGAAATACTGTCTGTGAAGAGCCAGGTTTCAGTTGATAGTTTATACACAGTTTAATCTTGGACTACATTTCAAATTGAGAATGTAAGGTTGAAGATCTTTCACACTTCGGTTGACTCGATCTTTCAGGAAATAGTTTAAGCAATCATTAGTCATTACTGACTTATCTTTAATTGATTTGGCAGGAAGTAGATGAAAACACCGTTCTACCGAGTCTAACATTAAACATACACGTACACTCGGTTGTTTGAGCATGTGATAATTGCTTTCCAATTTGGAACCACTGAAATACATCATGTTGTTACTATAAATAGATTCCTAATTGGAATGTATCTTGGTATTTGCTGGTAATTGAGAAGATATGATACGATGATGTTTTTGGATATAAACTGATAAATACGTATACAATTAGTATCTCAATTCCAATAATGTACTGATGAAGTGGGAGAACATTTTGAATAAAAAGGTGCATACCTAAGTACCAAGACTGAAATTTTTGAAAAATTAAGCAACTCAATTCGTTCTGCTGTGAGTACTCTAACTTCCTAGCTTCCATCCAAAGAAAGAATTTATTTACAGCCATTTATTTACTCTTTTGATGAAAATAGTTTTTTGAAATCTGACAAACCTCTCCTCTGTACGATGTGTTTCAAATGATCACATACAAATTTGAACATGAGACCGTCCTTGACCGGTAAAATATTCTCCTCCAAGGACACAGCTCCTGTGATCTTTTCTTTCCTACTCGACAAACCATTTCCTACTTGAAATTTAAACCAACTTATTTTGCACGTGAGGTTAAGATCAGAACGCGTGGAATGTGGAATGTATTGACATGTTTGGAGGTGGAAAAAAAGCTGCTTAAATCCAAATTTCACCACCCATTCTAAATCTAAGGAGTGATTTTACCTTGTTTTCACGAAGAGTCAAATATAATGATAAGCCTGATAATTAACGATTGAATAAATGCAGTGGTCGCAGTGGGGCCTCCCGTCTCGCCTGCGTGCGGTATAAGCAAACTTTTATTGTGTAAATTGTAATCTAGTGACTAGATTCTAGTCTATAACGTGACATCGATCGTAATCGTGTCATTTTCGCAATTCTCATTTGATATCAATCTTAAACATAAGAGCTTTCCCCTGGATTGACGCCATTGCAACTAGAATAACTGATTGGGAGGCTACCTTGCTCTGGATTACGTTAGCACTTCCCCAACCGCCCATCTAGAAAGACGTAATTAGCACTTAAATCGCCCCCCAAATCCTCCAAGAAGTTTAATTTTAAATCGAGTTCAACTACGTAAATCATTGCAGTTGTCATGGGACGTTACATAGTTCCATTTGGTTGATGTCAATGAATAATTATGACGGTAGAACGTCGGAACTACTGCACTGGCCATGACAAGTATGCTATTTCGGGAGACGGTCGGTAATACCCGTCCTATATAAACTGAGTGGCAACCTTTTTTTCCATCCCAACCGGAGGAAAAGTCTGGTGCAAAATTCTAAAAATGCCTAGAATTTCACTGAAAGTCAATGAAATTCTGACACATTCCGCTCTTATCGTTCGCACTCGTGTTATCTCGAGCTTTTAAGTTCGGTAACTGGTCGGTGGGTATTGTTATTCTTCGCTTTCTCAACCTCTTTCTCACGGTACTCAATCTCCACAATCAATCCTAATCAGTTCTCACGATTTATGAGATTCTTATCATTTTGCTCCTGTTCTTTCCATCTTGTTTCGCATCACCTGCCACATTTTGGTCTTATCATAATTCATTTTCCAAATATTTCGTGACAACTCGCTCAATCTAAAGTAAAGTAAAGCTGACAGGTGAAATAAACTTATGCACAATACACGATGTCACGTGCACGATAACACCTACCTGCTACCATGTCCCTCCTGACACATACAACTTATCGGGCCCGATCTCTCCAGAGCTTTCCAATAGTCGGTAACACGTCCGGTCTACAATGAACCGGTCGAGGTGATGCAATTACTCCTGTCTTGGTAGATTGGTGGGACCCGGACTGAAGGATGTGAGTTTGTGTCATGGTGACGTAGCCAGGGTTCCCTACTTGCTGATCAGGTTACATCAGGTGAAATCTGCCAGTCTAACTGTTCATCGCCATTTGGATGGAGCTCACAAAAAAGTAAATAAAAATGGGGAAGTTTTGTGTCGCATCCCTAAAAGGATGAGAATTTCTCCGCGGAAATGAATTCCAGGAACATTTCCTCGTATTTTCTATCAAGTTCCGGGTAGCGAGATCAATGTCGGATTGTCCCGAAATGTGCGAGAGTAATAAATTACCCGTCACGAATTATCCGCATATTCAAATAAAATGTAGGTCCGTTCTTCTACACGCGACACACCAGTGTGGTGGCTGAAAGTTGTAATTTTTGTTGACAATCTCTCCTTCTCCAGGGCAATGTGTTCTGTAATTCAATTAGAGAAACTTTTTTGAACAATGGCTCTAAAAGTTGGCTGGTTAAGGCGTAAATTTGTAAATTAGTTAATAGTTCCCCTAACTGCCTTTCCATTGAGAATTCTATTTTAGAAACGGGAGAAAATTTCAATGTTTTGCCTGGCAAACACTGGAATAGTGACACTTTAGGAAGGAAACAAACACGTTCCTGTACTATAAACATCTACCAAGTCAAGAAAAGTGTTTATTTCTGAAGAATCTTGCTGCTCACTACTTCACTGTCTAGCCTGGATTGTTAATCCAGGCCCATTGAGCTGGCTCCACCCAAAATGCAGATGCAGTTAACCTGTTGCAGTACAAGATAATACCTGGACCTCCACTATCCTTAGTCTCCGTTTTTACTATTTATCTTATGACCTGTCCTCTTTTAGAAAAATATGCTTTGTTTGTCAGTGAACTGTCTAGAAGAAAATGATGAAGTCATGATTCGGGCCTTGCCTTTCGCAGCTAAGCTCCATGCTTTACCTTAGCTAATGATATGTATCTACATCTCTTCTAAAAGTTTATATTTATGATTTCACAATCAGTTGGCACACGAATATCAACTTTAACACTTTTCTCGTACTACAAAAAAACTCTCATTTCCACAGACTCTACAATCGCTATCTACACTTATTTTCCAAAACACTCTGTAAAACCCCCTGCCCTCCCTAATTCCTGGGACCAGTTATCAAATTATCCATGAAATGTGGACAGGATAATGTCCTAATGTTCCCTTCTTTACCAGGGCAATAGTCTACCAACTACTGTTAATTTCATATAATTACCGCAATTACGGAGCTCAAGATTCATGTTACTCTCTGAACAACTCTGTAGATACTGCCACACAGACGCTTTAAATCAGCTCAGCCAACCTGAAACGCATAAATAAATATCTTGATTACTCCAAAAACCCATTGACATTAAGCTAACTTAACCAAAACCAAGTACTTAACCAAAACCATGCACTTCCTATACATGCTATACATGCTATACATGCTATGCTATACGTGCTATAGTATAGACTCTAACTCTACAAACTAAGATCTGCTGGTGATGTTACATCGGCCAGGAGAAAAATTTCCCAAAATATATAATCCAGCAGGAGAGAGAGCGAGGAGCTGTAGCTAGGTTGCCGTGGTCGATGTCAGGTTCCCACGCTCCAGCTCAATTAGCCATCTCGTTATCTCATTAAATAGATCAGCTGATAAGCAGATACAGCGCGACTCTCCCATTCACACAGCAGCACACACACACGCTAGGCTACATTGTAATACTGTAATAGGTACAGACAGTTCACAGGTTCTTTGGAGGAGGCGTGGACTGCTATCAGTAAGATCAGGATACTTTAGCTATCACAGATCTAGATACAAGATACATAGAATTAGATCAGGATACAAGATACAGATCTTGGAGATGTCGCTAACTCGAACAGTAAAATATCCTCTGAAAGTTTCTTATATTAATCCGAACATCTTTTTACGAGACATTTTTAGTCAGAATGTGCAGTTTCATGTGTAGTTTTAGGTTAAGTTTTAGCTGTAAATTTGGTTGTGCATGTGTTTATTGTCCAACAAAGAAATACCCACGTACTGTTGATTAATAAAGTAAAACACTCGCTGCATCTAGCCACTGCAACCAGGTGTGACGAATCACTCTGACAGACAGCTGGTAAGCCTGGAGGGTCTACCAGAACACGACTCTTCACGGCAATACAGCCCTGACCACTTCGAAACAATAGGTTCAAACCGAGGGCTGGTAAAAGTGTGATGTCATCGTGCCGGGAGTGTCTGTAAAGTTGTGTTGAGTTTACACCTCCGGAGTCTGTAACATGTAGACGCTGATACGTTGTGCTGGTTCAGGGTGTAGACATAGTATCCGGGTATATGGATAGTGATACTGAGTGTCTACATCATTGCTGCATTACAGTTAGGGGATACTTGCAGTCTCTAAAGCCGGAACATCGTGTCCCGGTGTAAAGTAATGTGTGTATACTGTGAATTGTATTGTGTATACTCAATATTGTGTAATGTACTGTGTACAATGTATTCTCTAGTAGTGAGACTTGTACTGTGCGATGTAGGAAATGTACCGTGTAATGTATACTGTATACTCTGGCTGCATGGTGCATGGTGATGCTTTCTTCGCAGAGAACGAGTGATGTAAAACTTGCGAAAATTAAGTCACGGAACGATTTTAAATGTCCTTAAAAACAAAATAGAGTTGGTTTCATTCCAAATGATGGAGGTTCTGTAATCTCTATTAGAAGTGTGTAAGTTAAGGCCGCGCCGTTGTCATCAATTTCGTAAACATTTTTCCTGGAATAATTCTACACTTGTTCTAAAATACTTAATAAATATAATGTAGAGAAGATGATCTTTATCTTATTTATCTCCGGGCAGTAAATACAATAAGCACGATGATTTAATAACCACTTAAAATGTTTAATAAATGAATCTCTGCATCTAACGTGATCTCACTTCAATAAAAAACATAGATCTGATCTTCGAACTCTCGAATTTATCAACAAATTTAATATCTCATTATTCAGGACCACGCCCGTGGTTCCAGAACGTTCACAGCATAATCTAGTCTCCTCGATATGACCCAACACCGATTAATGTCGCCAGTAAAATTAACCGGCAGCTACTCGTCCCCGCATTTTCACGAAGGTGATCAAAGAGAAATCAGCCGTGACTTAAGTTTGGTGCAACCCCACGAGACAAAGATCACCGACACTGAGCCTCCAAGAGAGCGAGCAACCTTCCTCTCCAGCCTCGTGACTATCCAACTATCTCCTCTCCCTACATCCTCCGCCACACGGTTTCTGGATTATTTTCAGTCCAGAATTCGGGGGTTGAGTAGCAAGCGGTCCTTAGGTTCAACTAATTCTTATCGGGGAGATTCCTGGTGATCCGTGAATATTCACTAATTTATCACTATCAGTACTGCACAGAGTGCAGTTGTATTTATTTCCAATTTGAAGGATATTTCCTTAGGATAAACAAAATGTCACTTTTTTCTGGCCGAAATTTCTATAAAGTTTTTGTTTTACATCTACATTAGTTTCACATTTTAATCAGTCCTAGTATCATAACCGCGAATGTAGATTGTTGAAGCAAATACAATAATTTGAGAAGCACATAAATGCTTCTATATAACCGCTACAGATTAACTATAGTGTAGTTATAATACTTGAGCATGTCAGGTGATGCCAGCTTTCAGTGGTGCTACAATTTGAATTAAAACTTCAATATCTGAACCACCACACAAGTTAATCCCGATATTAGGAACAACGTGTAACGATATTTTGTACGAGACACAGTCACCTGACTTGAATTAAATAACTGTATATTACCAATTAACAAGGCACGTGTAGGTCATGTGACTAAAGCCGGAAACCATGGTAACAGCAGCCAATCAGAACGTGCTGCAGCTCGGCGATGGCCAATCAAAATTGTTTGGGCAGGTGTTTCCTTCTTTAATATCATTAA
The DNA here is from genome assembly GCA_000226015.1 of Mnemiopsis leidyi. NCBI lineage: Eukaryota > Metazoa > Ctenophora > Tentaculata > Lobata > Bolinopsidae > Mnemiopsis > Mnemiopsis leidyi. The sequence goes on along the minus strand of JH154184.1, from coordinate 1,145,111 downwards.
TTGTCGCCCACGAACAAGGATTCATTATGAATTATGAATTAGCGAGACCCCTTATTGATATTAGGAAAACTTCGGTTTGTGGAATAATGACATTCCAGAGAACGGTCATTGCTCCTTCCTCTGGAATGTTACGGATAATCTCAATATTATTTATGCTACACAAAATTCACAGTCACGGGACCACGCAGTCGTATGTGTGTGTGTAACAATATAAATTCATTGTTACTAAAAATAGAACATCAACACAAGCAGAAATTGTTCTTCTATCTGTGGCTGCTGCCGGTCTATATCCGCCACTACCGCTCTATATAGCTGCTGCTACCGCTCTATATCTGCCATTACCGCGCAGTTTATAAATGGATGATGTAGAAATTCCCTTTTAAAGTCAGAAATTTAAAACCGTAGAGGTGCGTGTTCAGGATCCGGCAAAGTATATTGGACTTTTGGATGATAAAGAACTGGACTTTGACGTTCAGCAAAACCAAAAGAGGAAAAGCAATCACCTCCAATTTGTCAGTCACATTCCCGTAGAATCGGACGCCAAAATGTGCACACGTCCGATGCAGTTTAAGACAACCGAGCCCAACCGCATGTGTTTGTCTACTGTATAGGGTGAAGTACTCGGAATGAGGGAGATAACTTGCTATCATTATGAAAAGATAAGAGAAATAACTGCACGTGTGTGGGGTACCGAGACACGTGAAATAGCTGTACTGCACGTGGCGGCTGCTGTACTAATCAAGTTGATGCTGGGACGACGTCGCACTTCGACGTGAACAACGGTTTTTGAGGGCTAATTAGGTTACGATGCTTAGGTTACTAATTAGACTGGAAGTGTAACCCCTGATGTTTCTGTACTGCCAATGTTGGAGTGTGTACAACTGTGCGAATAGTAGCCCTGATGATAATTATATGTCTCATTTTCCAGGAAGAGCTGACAACACACGACCCAGGTCCCAGACTAGAACCACCAAGTGCTGTGTAAAGTAGATTTGAGTAAAGTAGGTTTCGGTAAAGTGGATTTGGGTAAAGAAGATTTGGGTAAAGAAGATTTGGGTAAAGTAGATTTGAGTAAGATAGATTCGAGTAAAGTAGATTTAGTTAAGATAGATTTGGGTAAAGTAGGTTTGAGTAAAGTAGATTTGGGTAAAGTAGGTTTAAGTAAAGTAGGTTTGAGTAAAGCAGATTTGAGTAACGTAGATTTGGGTAAAGTAGATTTGAGTAAAGTAGGTTTGAGTTAAGTAGGTTTGGAGTCCAATCAATACCTTGTGTAGTTGTGCTGTACCAGCTTTAATTAGAGAAACACAGGCCGCCAAAAATAGTCCGTCTGTTTATTCAGGGAACTGTCCCGGAATGTGGAAATTGGAAATACCTTGTCGAAAAGGAACATTTCGGGACGAATGATGGGATGTACTGTCTAAATGGAGCGACGGAATGACGGAGCTGCTTTCTCGGAAACAGTACTGTGTGTGTAGTGTACAATGTACAAACACATCCGTTCTTATTTGAAGTGCACGATCTAAACACTAATTGTATAATTCAAGAGTCGACTATACTAATGTTTTGATGATGTAGAAAATGTACGCCCGTACACTAATTGCCCACATTAATACTGCCCTGCACTAAGTGCAAACCCCTGCACCTAATTAAACCTGCACTTCGAACGAAGTTTCTGGACGATTCTTAAGGAGCTTACACAGTACAGAACCAGTTAAAATTCTGGTATATTCGGGCACATTCCGGTTCGGACTGTAGTACTACAAGGTTATTAAGTTACAGAGTTCGCACTTTATTACACATCAGTGCAGTGCCTAGAGGGTTTATTTGCTTTCATTGTGATGACATATTCCAACACATATGTACGTGCTAAGCATATGCGATACACGGTCAGACTGAGCTTTACTCTTGAGAACATTGAGTGTGTGAGGATTGTACATTTCGCTATTTCTGGTTAAAGCGCTATTTTGGATTGAAATTTCGAGAGGAAGACCATTTATTTTCATTTGATTTATTAGAGAGTTTATTTTGAACAAATGATAAGACAGCATATAAATGTCACAAAGTGTTCCAGCACATAATAAGGGGTTACAATGATATTTTCTGTCAAAATATTTCATCTCATATCACATTGTTCCAGTTGTCACTCATTATTATAAGCCCAAGCTAAAAACATTCCAGCACATTTCCATAAATATTTGATAGGAAAACGAAGCTATCATATCGAAAGTGATTTCATGGCGCATGCTGATTGCTTTCTTTTAACAACTGATAATCAGTCTTTTTTTCGTAAAAATGTTCTAGAAATCGTAGTTGGAACTATTTTTCCTCAAAAAAAAGTACACAACATATCATTATCACATATCATGGAGTAAAAATCACAAATTCAAATAACATCTTTACCATAAATACATGTTACATCAAGCTCTAACTCTTAAGTTTCTCTCGTAACAGTGAAATCAAAAATGCGCTATATTTTGAGAAGTTCTTTCTAGTTCTTGTAACATGTCAGGTTGGTAAACAAACATAAACAAGTATGCAGCAAATAAGCTTCTTTTTAGTAAAAAACAAGGCATATTATTTGTGGCATGAAAATGATGGAAAAGCTAATCATAATGCTTCATGGCAAAGTTTGGATGCATTTCAAAAATCTGGAATAATGTGTAGAAAACATCGACGTAATATAAAAATATAGGAACGTTTTGTTGATCATAATTTTTAGCAATGAAGAATGCAAAAAGCTGGTGGCATTTTCAACTCTCTCGCGGCGTAGCAGTCAGCTCACTCAATCTTAATACAGCAAAACACACGCACGTACTTTAGCAAAAACAAATTGTAGCTTAATTTTGAGTCTATCAGAATTCCTCACATATTTGATGCTTCGCATTTCGCAGTAAATTGCTTTGGGTAAAGGCTAAGTATTGTATGCTAGGTGGCGGCCTTTTTCTTGTACTACAACCACAAGAATAGGGCTGTAAATTTTTGATCCCATATATAGCCTGATCTCCGACTTGACCTGTAAACCTTGGACAAAAAACTTAGAAAACATATCAACGGAAGTCGGAGACTGAGGCTATATAAATAGTAAATCAGCCAGCTTAGGAGCAGCTTTTGATAATTCTAGTACTCCTTCATAAAATAATGCAATCCCAGGAACATGCCGGAATATGTTTTTTGTGCTTTGTTAAGTTCGTTTGCCTGGCCGGGCAGTCTACAGTGTGCAGGTAGCATCCGATCACAATCCTCCTAGTGGGACCAAAATTTGATTAGCTATGGAATGTTTCGTATTGGATAGAAATCGGAAAAATGAGTAATTCGAGGAAAGTGTGACCGGGTACCCTGCTGCAGCTGTGTAGCTTAACTTGAAGTTTCGTTTGCAGACACACACGCACAGACACACATACACACACATTAACACGGAACACTCAGGAAAAAACAAGTCTTTTACACTCACACTCAAATGCACGCTCACACACACACTCTAAACACATGCTACATAGTGTTTCATTCTCTCAATTCTAAATTCGAAATTTTATAATGACAAAAAAATTATGATCAAAATATCGTCTTACTTTCAACCAAATATTTTTCTCAAAAATAACAATCAGCCGTTAAATGTACACAAATCTGTTCAAATAGTACAAATAGTTGCAAATCAGTAATTAATATTCTGGGTCGGGGACACTCCTCAAATCTGGAAAATGTTTCTAAATCAAAGCAATTCTTCCTTCAAGAAGATATATCTATATCAAGATTAAGGTGGCTTCAACATCTTAACACCACCGACAATACATCAGAAGAAAGACAACAGGCTATTTCTTATCCGAAAATTACCGTTACCATGACAACTTACTCTCCCCTTTAGAAGAGAGTGAGAGCCCTGGTTTCTTAGATAAATGTCCAGGAAAATTGGGCCGGTAAAACTCGTAACGAAATAGCCAAGCTGTATCTCTAGGACCTGACGCTCTATCGTCAACATCATAACATATATTTGGAGTTCGAGAGGGTACTTGGTTTAGCATGACAAATCTACAAAATTAAAAATAGAAAGTACTACACGTCTCTCGAGCGCTCACAATATAAAGCAAATATTTCAGACCACGTGATATTAGTCCCTTTCTCTTTGTTCAGCATGAATACTGGGTTACCATGACAACAAGTGAGTGTCACCATGGTAACAGAACGCACCTAGCCAGTGTTGATTCAACCTCCCATAAGAGGTTGGTAGAGTAATAAATTAAAATCACGTTAAAACATTACACCAGATGCATGCTAGGCAAGCTGACGACGGGAGTCGTAACAGCTGAAAGTCCGAGTGGGAGGGCTCCGTTGCCGGCGGGGGTGGTGGCGCCCACCATGCTGTTCAGGGTGCGCTCAGATGTCGGCGGCATCTCGCTCTCGGACGTCGTCACCGTCAGGGGGAAGGGCTTTATGTTGCATCCGGCGTTAACGTGCGACATGATCTTTACTTTCAACTCTTTCACTTCTTCTCTCAGTCCCTGGAGCTGGGACGAGAGATCTCCGTTCTTCTTCTTCAGGATCTTCACTTTGTCCTCTAGTTCAGCCTCCTTTTGCAGCTTCCTCTTTCTACACTTGCTGGCAGCTATCCTGTTCCTCATCTTCTTTCGCTCGCTCTTTAATCTCTCCTGAAGTTCAGGATCAGCTACTTCGTGGATGGGGATCTGTGTGTAGATGTTCAGCTTCTGGACCGTCGTCAGGTTCAGCTTGTCGATCTGAGAGGGGTCCGGAATAAATGAGTCCAGATTTTTAGAGTCTGGAAGATCGTATTGAGGGAGCTGCTCCGGCATGTAGGAGGGCTGGCTGGAGATGTATTGGGGCTGGTGAAGTTGAGTGTAGCTGTAGTTGGATACAGGAACTGAGAAGTTGGGCCAGCTCTGGGAGCACTCAGGAATCTGGGGCTTGGAGTAGGGGTTCTCGGCGGAGTAGGAAACAGCCGGGCCAGCCACTGTGGCGGGGATGTTGAATGTTTCAGACTTGAAGTCGTGCTGATTGTGAATGTCTCGGAGAGCGGCGATGAATCCTCTGGAGACATGGTCAGGATCTTCCTCGAGCGTTGGTCCCTGGACCGTAGTCTCGTCGTGGTGAGAGGAGTAAGGGGGCGGCATGGCGGCGTTGTAACTGTTGTTCAGACTGTTGAATGCCATCTTTTCCAGCTCAGGAGTGTTGATGGCGATTTTCTTGAGGTCGGGTGACGAGAGATGAACTGAGTTCCATCGGTCGTCCATTCCGAGGTTGAGGTTGAGTTTCAGCTGAGGTTTCTCATCCTTCTTTTCAGGTTTGTAAAACTGTTCCGGATTAAGAGACATGGTTTCCATCATTTTGCGTTTCAGGGCTTTGCTGTTCAGTTTGGTTGATGACTCAACACGTACAACACTAAAAAACTAAAAGTCGATTTCAAAACGATACGTAACACAGCACAGGTTCGAAAAGTAAGCAATGGTCGAGTCTGCGTCTTGTATATATGAATCGTTATGTGCTCTCCCACTCTATATTTAGATGTAACCTCATCGCCCATTCTGATTGGCTGTTCAAATCAGGCGCGGCGTTTCAATAGATTCAATTGCGTTACGTCACATGCGAGAAACGGCCACATGACGCCTACGTATGAACGCGTGACTCGACGTCACTACTTCTGAACCATGAATAGACAATGCCCATAGACGGCTGTGAGGCCAAAATACGCCCAATTTTCGAGGATTGCCCGTATCTTCCACTATGGAGTATATCTACTCACCAGGCTCAATCAGGAAACACTAATTGATCTTTCAAAAACCGATTTCCGGTCATAAACGCCCCTAAAACATCCATTCACGTGAGCAATGTGATAAGTCAGCTATCCAACGCGAAATAAAATCAGCACATTTGCGCGTAGTTGGTTTTGCTGGCGCTTGCGCGGCGCAGTTTCAACATGTAGGTTGAAGACATCTGTGATTTGTAGTTGCGCGCACAGAACAGAAGCAATTTGGCCTCATCACTCATGTACGTTAATAATGCAATACTTCACTACAAAACTACTGTTATGGACTTCATTATATGTACGTTCTTGCAATCTGTTTATCTGCCCCGACGAAAATTACTTTTTGTACGTTTTGCTTGTACAGCAGCGCACATCCTTCCGCGCCGTCATTGTATTCGCTTCAAACGAAGGTCCGAGCTTTTGCTCGTCAACAGATCACACCATGCCACAGGTGGCGCAACTAAATAAAATTTTAGCTCAGCTCATGC
>JH154184.1:1123077-1135159 GCA_000226015.1 Mnemiopsis leidyi | reverse complement strand
CGTTACACAGAACTGCAAAGGTCTGACGATAGATATGCTTTTAGTCTCAAAATTGTTCGTAAGCTGATAACATGTTCAGATGAATATTAGTTGCTTAGCTTACTCCAGTATTATAAGGCAAGAATTATGATCATTGCAGATGATTGTTATATCATATATTAGAATTGCTGCTGTTCTTTGCACATCTATGATAAGGTTTCCCATAGGTCATTGTGCAATTGTTTGGGCTTATTGCTTGGCCTCTGATAAGGAATGCTTCAGAAAATTAAGTCATTTAATATAGTCAGTTAAGCAGAACTGTTTATGAAGGTTTATTTTTCCCTTATTCTAGGTTATATTGGCAGATTGAGATTGCTGAAAAATTGGATCTCTAACAGGTTCTGTGTTCAAAATATCTACTGAAACATGTCTTGAAAATGAGATTGTACACAACCCCGTCTGTCTTCGTAGCTTGTAAGCAGGAGATTCCACTTGACAGGCACGGCACCACATAATAGTGGATCTGTGTAACCTGTTACTGCCAGTGATCTTGTTGCCTATTTCAAAAAATAACTGTACAGTGTATAATGACGGGACCCTTGGCCTTGATGGACTGATGAACACAATGCATTGTACTGTAGATGTCTCAAACAATACTCAAGTTTTGATTCTCACGGGTCTTGAAGGCTAAAAATACATAGCTCAAAGAGCATGTGATGCAGGTATGTTAAGGGGGCAGATAACGTAAAAATATTAATTAACAAGAATTTCGCCTATAATTCCCGACAGACGGGCGATATATTTCCACCCAGCCGTAACTGTTAAAATCTTATTTGAGATTGATGAAGAATAATACTACACTTTACATACTGGCCACTCACTTGCAGAGATTTTAGGCATGAGCGATGCATTGATAACGCGCACCATGTTTATAAAATTGACATGGCACGTGCATTATAAAATGAAAATTGTGCGCGCTAAAACTTTTGCGCTAGGTTGTTAGTTCGATTTGCTATTGCTTCGTTTTGTCGACGATTTGATCTGTGTTGCAGTATGTTGTAGGTATGCGAGTGAAATTTTGCCATCTGACATTAATTCATTATCTTAAACCTGTTTAATATCCTGTTGCATTTGGATTTTGGTTACAATTGATAACTTCATGAAGCTTCATCTACTACAATGGGAAAATTCGCAAAAATCACTCCTATTCCTTAGTTTTAAAAGTCGGATTTCATCATTTACGAAGAGTGATTGAAGTAAACAAACAACTTTATCGCTAATGTCAGTTGTCACAATGCATATTTTAATTTTGCACCGCCCAAATCGATCAATCATCAATTATCGTGATTTTCAGTGACTTTTTGACTTTTGTGTTTGAGAAAATGTTTTAGCCGACTATGTTTTTTATTTTGTTGTTACATCATACAGACAAACACTTTGATTGCCATGTTCCAATTTGCAAAACCAATCATTAATCAAATCCCACACCCACGATCTCATTCATTAAATTTCATCAGTCTACAGTGATGCGCGGCGCATTGAATTAAAAACAATTTCTAACCCTGCGCAATTGCAGTCGCTGTTTTGATAAAGGAGCGGGACACAACGACCACGGACCACCATCCTGCTAACCCCACTATACTACCAAATCTCCCGATTCCTAACCACCTTATACCTTTTTAAGGCCGCTTCGCGGCCGGCTGGGTGGAAAAAATAGCATCAATTTTGTTAAACTTGCCTAAATTTTGCGTATTTTATTATCAGAGGTCGAGCAGAAAGCCCAAACGTTTGCATAATGACTTTAAGTAGTTTTAAACTAAGAACAAAAAAGTAAAAAAGAGTGAACAGACGTGGCTTTCTTCTATGTGGCACGATCAGTTTCATCCACCTGGTGAACCAGCATGTAATTGTTCATTGAAATTGGAACACTGTCTAAGAGCTGCGGCTTGTCATACAATTATGATGAAAGAATTGAAATTGCAACATGATCGGAAAAACAATTCGAACTTTAATTGTAGTTGAGAGTCTCTAAAGTTCATGGCTAAAAAGTAAAGGGAAAGGGTAGGATTGATTGCTGGTATATGGTACATTATGTGTTACGATCTTACAATATGTGAAAGATTTCGTTGTCATTGAGAAGGAGTACAAGTCAGTGCTGTTGGTGTATATAGCCAACAATCCCCCCAGAATAAAACACAATAGGATCAAGATGTAGTAACACGTATAACATGTAACACGCATAAATAGAACGACGTATTCTTGGTGATCTGCTGAAGGCTCAACTAGTTTCGGCTGTTGAAGGCTTTCCACATGGATGTGGCCCCAAATTATTTGTATTATAGATTATAGAAGTGTTGAAAGTATTAAAAGAATACCTCAGTCTGCATTTTAGATCTGTGATTTGAAAAAATATTTTCTGTTCACAGCAAACTTAGTTCAATTTAGTGTCTTGATTCTGCCATAATTTACGTCATCATATAATGTTTAATTATAGTACAAGCTGAATTGGTTGAAAAATGCCCCCCCCCCCCCAGTTTTGAGCATGTTCGTCCACCCCTGGCAGCCTCTACTTCTTCATAGAAATAACCTCCTACTAAAGAACAATTAGTAAATCTTACTTGTCGGGATGATTTACTAAGTGTATCTAATAATTTTAGGTATGGGAAAAGAGACAAAACCGACCCAGCAAGAAATTGCTATGGGAGCCTTAGCGGGGATGTAAGTAACCTTTGTTCTGTTCTTCTAATTATAGAGAATTATTTAAAGCATTTCATTTGGAGACAAACATTGTAATATTTATATCATATTTATATGGTAGTGTCGATAACATTGGATTTAAAGCTGATTCACAATTAACTAACATCTAGCTTTTATAAATTATAGATTCGCTATTTCAGTTGAACTTTTTTCGCTGTTTTTCCGTATGTCATCAACTTTCCTATACTCCGTGCATTGTTATAATTTTAACGAATATATATGCAACAGTATGTTTATGTTATTTGCTATAATATACAAGATTCCAGGTTTAGTTGATAAGGGATACATCTTTCAGCTTATTAAGTTGATACAAATCGTTCGCAGATGTTCGGGATATCTCTTCAAGAAAGTGAGCAAATACGCAGCTGCTACAGCCGTGGTCGGATACCTTGCCGTTCAGGTAAACTTAAATTCTGTTAGCTTCAGACCTGCAAATTGGAGGGAATTTGCACACTTTTCTTTGGAGGTGGTAGAAGAAGTACCACATCCCGTCATCCTGAAATACCCAACGTTTTTCGGTTGACCTTGCACGCTAAAACCAAATGTCATCCTTGTGAGAAAATGACTGGTCTTTTCGCGCGCACGCACTTTCCTTTCTATAAAATGACGAATTCTCCAAGTGCGCAATGGCTAAATCTGGATGCTTGTAGCAGTGTCAATTTTATCGGCGTGACAACTCGACTCTGTTAAATTCAGTTAGCGGCGGTAAACTAAATCAGAAACACTTTCCACACACTCACCAATTTGCCAACACGGGCGTCCGTGTGAATTGCGATTTAGGCACCAAGACGCTGCAAAATTTGCCACCGCCAGTACATACCCACGGGATTTATTTATTTGTAAATGTAACAAACTTTAAACTCAACATCGCTTTCTGCAGGGTGCGTCACAAGCAGGCTACATAAAGATAAACTGGAAGAAAGTTAACGACCAAATAGAAGATCTTAAGGAAGGTACGTACGGTAGACTTGCTATTGCTATTCCTTCCTTACATAGGAAGGCGAAAGCTTTTCCCTTTATTTTGCTTTTTCTTTCATAGCGCATGTGTGTATCATAATATATGGTTGTTTATGTTTGATATTTTGATTATCAGGCGTGATTTACCAAGCCCGTTTATGTTTTGCTGATTGTAGCACCGCTTGTATCCTACCACAGCGCAGTACTTTAAAGAAGTAACGGACAAACTAGCAGATTTGACTGACGAGATCAGCGAAATAATAACTGACGAAGATACACTCCTTCTGGAGAATGAGGGTCGATTGAAAGCTACCGCCAGACGAGCTTACGAGGCTTTCAAACAGAATGCCGCAACTTCAGGTGATATATCATACTAAGAATACTTGAGATTATTGTTGACTATAGAAAATGACCTTAATCCATAAAGTTGTTTGTCTTTCAATCTGACGTTTTCTGGCTCTATTATAAAGCTCTTATACAATGCACTCCTCACTTATATCCCACTCTTTCAGGAAGTTTTACCGCTGGATTTACTCTGGGGATTCTCTTTGCTTGAATTATAGTCAAGTACCTAATTCAATTTATCTCGCCATACCTATACATGTTCTGTTTCTTTGTATCGAAGTTAACGAAGATAACTTGAAGTGCACATCTAGGTCAAGCGACTCTACCCTAAATTTGAGATATGTTTACGATATCGGGCGATTTGTTAAATTTCGGTTGACGGGGTACACAGGCTGTGAAAGTGAATTCTAATGCAAATCTTGTGAAACATAAATTTATTGGTCTAGAGATTAAATAATTTTCATTATATATTTGTAGAATTAACTATGTTGTATGATTACAAGTAACAATTCAACTCTTCATATTACCAGATACTAAGGGAACATGACAACAATTAATAAAACTTTATCGTCTTACTAGCATGGAGTTGGAGTTTTTATTTTCATCTTTTTCGTTAACCGAGTTTTTTTTCACTATGAATCGATTACGATTTTTTGAGAATTTTCAATTAGATTGTTTTAAATTTATGTACATTTCGGTTAAATGAATATTTGCTCATTGTGAAATTCTTGTTTGAGTATTACCAAAAATAAGCGAGTAATTATTAGAAAAGATCTGTTAACAGGTAAACAAACAGGTAAAACAGGTAAATCAAAAAGATCAGACCACATGTGACCATATAAATGAACAAATCCCAAAGCTCCAAAAAGCTATCGATCCAGCACGTGCTCGAATTTCAGACACCCACTAAGATCAGCACAATAAACAAGCTAACCATCGTCCAGGTATAAATGCACCAATTGCAAGACATCGCGCCAGAAAGAGTCAGAGAGTCCGAGTAGGAACAATGTCTGTCGTCACAACCTTTACAAGAAAAGTCGCCTCCCCGAGATAACGTTATCGACATCGTCATGTTTTCTTTTTCCGGTCGTTCTATCGTCTTGGTCTGTTGAGCGCTCTGAAATTAGCCGTTTGTTACTGCCTAGCTAACTTAATCTACTAGAAGCCATGACGTTGTCCTTTTATCTTGCAATCAACCTGCCCGTTCTTGTATGATATATCAGTGATGGTTAACTCGAAAAAACTGGCGACAGATGGAGCTTGAACCCACGACCTCTTGGTTTACGTGTAATTGCTCTACCTTTTCTTAAAATCATCGTAAAATGTAGATTAAGACCGAATACCAGGAATACCTGATAGCGATATAGAGTGTGGTTAAACACCTCAGTCTCTAAAACTCCAGAATATCTGCAACTCAATCTCCATCCAACTTGTACACATCCCTCCTTCTTCACCCTGCTATCTCCCTCCGCAAGCAACTCGGAGTGATTACTGTCACACATCCTGACCGCCTCTATCTCTACCGATATGCGAGGGTAGAGGTATATTTCTGTAACAATGCTGTCCACAGTTTCTGTGTTGATCTGGAGTTTCCCTGTGTAGTACAAAACTTCGGATGTGAGCTTTATTGAGTGTATCTTCAGCTGGTACAGATACCTGGTTAAAGGGAGTTTGTTGACATTAACAAGAATGAAATTCAGTATTACACAGGGTATTTATCCCTCATGGCCTCAGCCCTTAAATCAGTTTAATCAAATGTTGAATTGGAAACGGAGATAAAACTGCTAATAGAAGTACCGCAAGTATCGGAAATATTTTTAGTTGTGATAGATAATAAAATTCAGACATTGAACAACCTGTATGATAAAATACCTGCTGGAATTATCGATCTGCAGAAGTTTTACTCGCTCACTGGAAACCCCCTCACCCCACACTCTTTCCCCAAGGAAGTACACCTCCACAGTGCACGTGTCGTGCTCGTTAACTTCGTACACCAGATCAAACACCACCTCGTCTCCCTCCACGTACTCACTCCTGCTGGTTGTCATGGAGATCAGCTTACTCGGAACCTCCACTTCCACCTTTATTTTCTCGCTCTGAGCTCCATCATCTGTCATACATTGGTAGAAACCAGCGTCCTCCAGTACCACGTTACTGAGGGTGATGGAAGTTGGAGATCTCCAGAGTAGTTTGCTAGATGAGTCGTTTAGGGTGGTGTTCCCGTTCTTTATCCATCTGAGAACTTTTAGGGGGTAGCCGGTAACGGTACATTCTAATGTTAGGTCCTCGGTTTTGTTGATCTTGATGTAGGAGGATTTCACGCCCGTTATTTGAAGTGTTTCTTCTTCAAGTGTAAAATAATCGGTGTGTTCAGCAGCAATATTATCATCGAGACTCTCGGTAAAACACTGATGCAGTCCGTACTCGGGGGTCTGTTGCTTCGCAACACCGTTAACATACAAGTGCGAGCAGTTCCCTCTCAGCTGCTCAATCCAACCTGCTAATTCTGACTTGTCTGAGAAAACTCTTCCTTCGATCATGTAGGTGGAGGACCCACTGATGGAGTGTTCCGATAGATAAGGGATGAAGATTTGCCGACTTATCGTTCTTGTTGTTGTGTGGGAGACTTCGCATCGGTACGATCCTGAGAAACGAAGTAGAAATATCAGACTGTTTAAGTTTAGAAATACATTCTCGTCAGTGTTATCACGTTCAACTTTTTTGTCAAGTAAAATGCGAAAGTGACAGTACTGACAAAAGATGTGCGCACCACTTATTACTTATTAGTACTGTTCATTATAAGAAATAAAAGATATCATTTGCTTTGGCTGATATTGAATTTTTTATAGTGATTTCTGTCGAGTTATCAAAATAGGAATATCTGTTTAGAGGCAGGCCGCAGGTTACATGTCCAGATAGGACAGTACACGGTCGAAAATTAGTACATGTTACAGATATAGATTATTGGTACATGGCGATAGGGCGGTACATCAGTACACGGCCTCCTTTAATTAACCTGGATCTACGATTACGTGAGAGGAGCTACTTTCCGATTGACTCTCTCCATCTCTGTACCAACTGTAAACAACCTCTCTGTCTACAGCACTAGTCACAGCTTCACATGATAATGTGATTGTGGGATCGTCAAACATTGCGGGTTCTGGTTCTCGTACTAGCACCGGATACGGGATTATGGCAGTCTGGGACAAAATATATAAAAATAGATAAAATAGATTATGATTTGGAATGAATCAAGCACGAAGCTCAAACACTATTTAACTTAAAGGACAACTAAGAGTTGAGAGGGCCATGACAAGAGTAATAATTGGCCATAACTTGACAAATAATAGGCACACACCTGAAAGTAGAAAGCGGAGATGGGACTACTGGTGGGAAACTTGCTGCTCTGAACTTGGTTGTAGTATCCGCCTGGGAGGTTACCAATCTCTTCGGCTATTGAGATGTCAACTCTGTAATATCACTAGTTGTAATATCTGTAATGTCAACTCTGTAATATCACTGGTTCGAAATCGATACAAAAAATACTATTTTGGTGGTAGAATGTGGGGGAACGAATTGGCTTTAAGTTTAAGGCATACCCGCATACAATCCAGCATTGACTGACTGACTGACTGACTGACTGACTGATTGACTGACTGACTGACTGACTGACTGACTGACTGACTGACTGACTGACTTACCTGTTATTGGGACCGATAGCTCCAGCTTGTCTAGCGGCACAGCAGACTTGAGTAAATTTTGAATATATTCCGCTACCGTAGATGTGTATACATTGGGCAACGTTGACTTCCTCACAAACTACTGAACAAACCTGGGAGTAAGATGATTGGTTAGCCGGTTAGATAAGACACAAACTACCGAGCAAACCAGAGAAATGGATTATAAGAATAAGATGATGCCTCATGGCTAGGGAGTAGGGAAGAATAACTACAAGAAAAACTCAGAGATGAAGATTCTAGATATTATACCTGTCTGCATCTGGAGGTGTCAAGTTGAGAGAAAGTAGTTTCTACACTTATCTTTTGAATACAACCCCCCGGGAGTAACAAGTGGTATACTAGCAAGAGTGAGGAAAATCTTACCATCTGAGAAAACTTGTTTAAATCCGCAATATCAATTTCGTATCTATATTTTACAACAATTATTACCTACAAGTTTTTATGAACACCCTTTCAATGGTTCTGTAATGTTACTCGTTAATGGCATCGTGTTTACCACAAGATTTCTTAGAACAAAAAGCACAGAAAAAGTTCCTCTTTAATAGATAGCATAGAAGTGTCTAGAAATCGAAGAAGTCAACCGGGCACCCAAGAAAATTCAAAACTGGGAGAAGCTGGGAGCGTTTGTTGGGATTGGCAGACTCAGACCATATCCAACAACTCGAAATCTTCAAACCACTAAATATTTCAGTCTAACTTAAACCTGATACGAGATACGAGATACCTTGTCGAGGAAGAAAGTCAAGGTACTGGTAAGTGGTACTGCGACATGCTTACTTAGTCATAGCGACATCTGTAACTAACCGGGTGGGCTATTGAATTAAACTTTAGTAGTCGCTTAGCTACTAATTTACTGATTACTTTACTTTGATACTAACTCAGTGCTCATTTACACGCAGATACAATGTAAATGTATCCCTACTTTGCGATGTATTGATTAAACACTGCCAACTAGAAATTTTAGTACTATATAAGTACTATATTTTAGTACTCCATTACTAAAGGGATTTAGCATTTAGCATTTCAATTCCCACAAGACGCAGAACCTTCCTACTATATACTTGTCGCGGTGATAGTAATATTCTCCCCGAGAATAGAATGTAGGGGGGTGGCACGTACTGTGCTATACAAGACGTTCCATGGAATTGGAAGGCATGGCTTCATAAAGATCAGTAACATACTAGAAACAAAAATTCCAGATCATGCTGACGTCACGGTTTGGTAATTTAGTTTGACTTTATCCTTTCGAGTTGCTAGTATTCCTACCAATACCGTTGCGTGCAGTAGCCAGTATCACAGTATTATTAAGCAAAATTTGCGCTACTTTAAGTATGACGCAGGTCCTCGAGTTACAAATGACAAAAAAGATTCTCAATTTCGGAGTCACATTACATCTACATCAAGAGCTGTACGCATATTTTCATGCAAGTCTTATCTCTGTTTAGTGGCAAACGTTTTTCAGATCTCTAGAAATAGAGTAAGCGTGCGAGTATTCGAATTTCGACTTTCTTCTTTTCTTGCATCTTGATGCTTTTCTGACCACTAAGCGGCTAAACAGAGAACCAGTTCGTCATCATTAAGCTTGATACCGACCTACAGCATTAACTACACGTGTCATCGATAAACCACTTTACTTAGCTCTTTTTCAACTAAGGTAAGATATACTCAGTACAGATGGTTCCAAAAACAATTTCATAATAATAGCGGAGATTTTTATGAAAACGTTCTTCTGCCGAGTTTTAAGCATACGATCTCGATGGTTCTTAATACGTCATAATCAAAATAATTGAAATAGAATTAGAATACTTTAATATTTAATTCATAATCACAGGACTTTTTGCTTCTATGAGTGCGTATTTGAATCAGAACAACGGAAATATAGAACCAGCATCAGGGTCTACTTCAGACCCGGCCAGCATATCTTTCAGCAAAAGGTAATCCTTGAAACTTGGCAACCCACCAATAGAAGCTGCAGTGAATCTTCTAAATTGTTGAAGTTAGATTGAAGCTACAAGATTTTAGTCGCTTTAACTTTCCACATAACGTTGCTTATTTGTCTTAATTATCTGATCATCGTGTTTCAAACCATTTAACTTTGAATTTCAGTCTAAACAACCCCTAAATTCTCCAGGTCAAACACAGATGATAAGATCGCATTTAAAACTTCCATTACGGGCATGATGGTGCCTCAAAGCTCACCAGGGGACAATGATTCTCTTGTCAGTGTAGCTTCTATCGGACCACAGGCAAGTTCTTGGGAGGGACACTGAGTTTCTTCTTAGTAAAGCCGCTATCTCCAAATATATCGGACATGTCAGATCAAAAATTCAACGTTACCAGTGCCAGTTCCAGTGCCAGTACAACGGCCATACTATTACAGGAACTACTAATAGTAATAGTACTTTAAGTAGTAGTACAAATATTTTTAGATCAGTGACTTAGATTACTTATAACCTTCTATCCTAATTTCAAATAGATTTTTCAAGCACTAGATTTTAATACTCATAGTCATACCATATACACAAAGAGAGGAAGCTTCAACAAGTTTTGTTTTTGTTGCAGTATCACTATCAGTGGAACAAACACGTGACTTAATGCCTTCTACGTTAATACTAGCACGTTGTAATTGGGAGATATCTCGGCCCCGACAAAAACAACTTATTCAAGAAAATCGAAAATGAGAGTGGTATGACGCTTACACCTTGCATTCCTAAAATGACAAAAGGTTGCGACAAGAAAGTCACACATTTGCGAAAATAATCTAATGTAGAGAATGAGATGCACAAGGCTGTTTCCTTCAAGTTGAATTAAAGCTGACCAATTAGTCAGATATTTTCAATTTCACGACATGTTAGATCGTACAAATTAAGTTTCCGTCTAACCGTTAGAAAAATTTGACCACATTGTCATTACTAGGGCCGGCCGTAGACAATTCCAATTTCCATAAAGCAGAACTGTCGGCAGCGACATAACGCGAAAGTAAATTCCTCGTCGTTAATATAACTTCACACACGTCATAACAATATGTAAAACATCAGAATTATCTTTGAAATTACAAATTCAAGAAAAAAACAAGTTTAGCAGAAGTGTGTTCCATTAACAGCCGCATGAAGAAGTTTGCCAAACAGCTTCATGTTTATATGATGAAATATAACCGTGGTAAAGTCCTTACAACTTTCATGTTCCGTCGCAAACCCACTGAGAGGAGTCACTTTTATTCCCATTCTGGAGTTTATAAGTCCCGTATAGGCGTCCTCAATAGGGATGCGAGGAGTTTCTAAGGAGTAGACAGAATGAGCTAAAACCACGGCACACAGCGCTTTCCTGCTCATCACATAGCCGCTACCCGCAGCATACTTGATCCCTTCTCCCGCCCAGTTGTGCGTTTCTAGGACCTTACCCCCGTAGAAATAGTCAGTTTTAGCTTTTTCCAGAAGTTTCGGCGGTAATCGCCACAGATTGACAAACGTATCGTCATCACACTTGAGAATGTAGTCGAACTTGTGGTTGAGGAGGACATGAGAAAAGCCCCACATGACTTTGATGTCGAGAAGATAATAATGCTCCGTTAGATCAGACATGGCCACATCAGGATAGTCTAAGTCAGTGGGTAAAACCGTGTAGTTTCTCTTAGGATCGGGTTTGGAAATAATAAACTTGTAGCTGTACGTCATCCCGGGATTGTTCCAGAACCAGTGGTATGTAGCCCAGGTTCTCCGGATGTAATCCCTCCGGAGGGAGTTCTCCCAAGAGCTGACGATCATGAGGAAGACAAAATCGTTCTTTTCTCCCTGTTTGGGGGCCAGGGACTGACAGAGTTGATCGGACTGGTCGATACTATAGTTGTGTTGAGCGTAGAGGAGTTGTGGGGCGGTGACACCACGTCTAACTAGTCTGACATACTGTGTGGGAGTCAGAGTGGTAGATACCTCTAAAATACCTGGGAAGTGGGAGTCAGAGTTGTAGATACTTCTATAATACCTGGGAAGTGGGAGTCAGAGTGGTAGATACTTCTATAATACCTGGGAAGTGGGAGTCAGAGTTGTAGATACCCTTTATAATACCTGGGAAGTTGGAGTCAGAGTGGTAGATACTTCTATCATACCTGAGAAGTGGGAGTCAGAGTGGTAGATACTTCTATCATACCTGAGAAGTGGGAGTTAGAGTGGTAGATACTTCTATCATACCTGAGAAGTGGGAGTTAGAGTGGTAGATACTTCTATCATACCTGGGAAGTGGGAGTCAGAGTGGTAGATACTTCTATAATACCTGGGAATGGGGGTCAGAGTGGTAGATACGTTCTA
>JH154184.1:1099751-1112988 GCA_000226015.1 Mnemiopsis leidyi | reverse complement strand
GTGGCTACCGGGAAAAATAACTTTTGAGAGGTAAGCGGGAACATTTTAAACAGAAAGATTTGGCCTAGAATAGCATTTTAAACTAAGTAATCTAAGTTTACAACCGAAATTTTAGCTCACAGGAAGCAGGTTAGGTGAGGTATTTGCTTAAATTGTGAGGTAGACTGTAGAGAATTTTTAGAAGTCTTGAATTCATTAGAGGTAGGGTTGCATTATGCGAGTGAGGTGGCGCGAAGCGCCGCCGAACGAGCAATATATCACACAAAAATTCTAACCGCAAATAATTTCTAACCGAAATTTGAAAAATCGTCCTACTAGTAAAAAAAACTTATTTGCACCTATGGCCCAAGGGATAATACCGCAGAGTTCTGAGGCAGAACGACATGATTATATCATTTTACTAAAACTTTCTGATAACTTATTGAGTCTAATTCAAAGTATCCATATACATGACGACCATTTACATTAAAAACCCTTAGGTTGGGAACTAACTGGGACAAGACAAGGCAGAATTGATTTTGACCTAGAATATTCTCCTCTGCAAATACTGACCGACTCAGTTGTTGGAAGTGAAGATGAGATTTTGATTAGGTTTTTCAAGATGGATACAATCGATGGACCAGGAATAGCGATACAATTTTCTGATCCACCAACATATAAGATTAGGCGCTGCCAAATATCAAATCAGATCACTATACCCGGAACAAACAAATACAGGATTTGGACCTTTAAGAAACAAGACGAAAGTCTGCATCTTTATTGTAACGACGTCAAAGTAAACGAGTTCAACTATATGGAATCAGTTTCAGACAACGATGAATGCAAAGAAATGTGGTCCTACGATTTTGCTCATGTAATATTCGTAGGATACGACAATCTGGACAATGCTTCAGATTACATGAGGCAGTATAAAGAAGGTAAGTTAGCTATATGGACTGTGATTTACTTCACAAGTCTTCAACGAAATGCCGTATTGGCCGCTGTGCGATAGCTAAGCTAGTGCACTTAGCACTATTGTTTTGGTCAGCTATACTTAAGATAATAGTGGAGATAACATCTAATTCATGGAGATGAGCATACTGTTAATTTAGTTAACCGTTAATAGTTAACCGTTAATAGTTAACCGTTAATAGTTGATGAGTAATGACCATACTTAGGTTGTAGAAGATTGAGTTTGAACTGGTAGAAGATTGATTAAGTAACTTCAACTATTCTAGTAAGGTGTACTTCGCTGAAAACAGAGTGGGCAAGCACGTTGAAGACTACAACGGACTTTCCGGTGGAGCTTGGAACGGAGGTGGAAGTGACATGTTCCAACTCTGGTGCTACCAACCAAGGGAGCAGCACAGTAACTTGTAGAGGCATAACAGGGACAGACTTTACTTTCGTAGCAGAACCGATATGCTCAGGTTTGATTGCTAATTAGATAAATAATTATTTGATTAAATAGATAATTATAAAATTGCTAATTAAATAGATAATTATAAAATTGCTAATTAAATAAATACAGGGTTGAACGTCAAGTTTATTAACGGCCAATTTTAAATATAACTACAGGCAAGAGGTCAGTGAGGTGTTAGCGCTAAGTAAAATTGCCAAGAAAAATATCAACTAAGACAAAAAAAGCTGATAGTGCTTAACTTTAAGAGCTAGGCGCCTTATAAAATTTAACCCAGATATCATTTGACAAGTAACATTCAGTAAAAGATTAACGAGCTAGTAGGAACAGAGCCAATAAAAGCACCTGTGGTTTCTAATAAGATGACACAGCTCCAAACAGAAATGAACCTTACCCCAACTTAGGGGTACATGTGCACATAGGCTAAATCAAATTCAATGGCCGGGGGTTTAACTGGAGCTAGCCCAAGTACTTGAGCCTTTAACACAAAACCATTAACTACACTAAATTTAGCAGATAATAAGCAAAAAAATGTAAAATTTACTTGAATTAAACTAGGTAACACTAAAACTCTTTCACACACCTGATGCAGGAGGGAGGCAAGGTCCCACGTAAGCTTGCTCCTCTATTGGGAGGGGAGGGGCAGTGGGAGCTGAGTATGTGATCTGTCCCATGGGGGCGGCTGGCTTGGAGTACGGGGGAGGTGGCTCCATATTCTATTTAGGTGGGGTGGTAGACTGCAGTTTTAGTAAATAAATTGGTTATAAATCTGAAAATAAATAAGATGAGACAAAAATACTCTGTAGTAGAGCATCCGGGTCTTACTCATGGAAGAAGTTGGGATACACTTAAATTTGATGCTACACGTGAGTTCTTTATTCGAAAATTAGTGATTCAAGAATCGATAAATAATACAAAATGAGAATAATGTAAGTGTACAAAACCAATAGAACACAAATAAATTTTGAAATAAAATTGACACATTTCATAAACTTTAATTTAATTCACAAATTATTCATTGAATCATTTGGGAAACAATTATGCTTAAATAAGCAACGAAATTGAACTATCATAACGATCTGTTTTTTCTACACAGGGACTACTTTAATTAAAAAACTCTAAGCAAAATTTCATTGTCAAATAAATCACAAACCAGACTATAAGGCCACGAAGCCAACTTATTTTGACACAGAAAAAGTACAAGTTTTCAATAAACTAATAAACGGGTTTCTGCATAATTTCTAACTAATAAACGGGTCTCTGCATAGTTTCTAACTAATAAACGGCTTCTGCATAATTTCTAACTAATAAACTGGTTTCTGCATAATTTCACTTTTAAGTAAAGCAGCATGGTCGCGTTTAACCACTTCAAACTGTTGTTTCCAATGATCGACATATTCTCTAATCTGAATTAAATCCTTCTTAAGTTTCTCTAAATGATCAGCCATCTTTTGAACTGACGTTGATACCGCGTTTTTGTTTTCTTCAATCTCTTTTAGATCATCTAGATGCGCTCTGAAAATTTAAGATCGTTCATACGCTAAGTTAATCTTGGAGGAAACAAAATTTTACCGACGGTCTACTATAGATTAAACTGCAGAAAAAAGAGAAAAAACCCTCAATAAATCTCAAATTTGATCCTAAGTTAAAATATGTTATATGAAATGAAAACTTACCCTTGATTTGCGCACAAAATCTCATCAAAATCTTGAGAATCCGCAAGATTACCCGCCGTTTGGCTCAGTGCCAAAGTGCAGTTTACTGTTACAATCTGCTGTTCGGTAGGGGCGATTTCCCCAGTATCTGTTGCAGTGAGATTTGCGATATATTGTTCTGGTACGGCAGGTGTGGTGGTCTCATCCTCTTTACCTGATTCACTTCTCGGCTTTTTGGCACCTGCAGCGGTATCATAATATAAGTATCCGCTATATCTTAGATGCAATCGCATTCTACAATAATTCATCGAAGTTCAGAAATAAAAGTACGCTTATATAAAGGTTTTCGCTCAGCATGTATGATCAAAAAGCATGAACTTAAATATGGCCCAGTGTAACCTACCAGAATCTTTTCTGCTGGAACCTCTTCGTCTTTTGGCCATGTCCTAAAGAAGCTAAGAGTAAGTAAGCACTGCTGTTTTAAGAGATATAAGAGATGGGGAAAAGAGAATGGAAAAAACAGCTGACTGTCACCTTTCAATAACTAATCCAGCATCAGTCGTTTTGCATTGAAGACCCATGTTCACGCACACGAAACAAACTGAGGCGTTGAAGTCAGTTTATTTTGAAGGGCAAACTACTATTCATTGGCGCGGTTATAATACGGATATAATCCCGTCAATTCACAACATCATCATGATTATGAAGCAGAGGCCAGAGACCAGAGTTACTAGGTTGTACGGTGTACCATTAATTCTTGTCCTTTTATAATGAAAAGTATTCAAGTATTAATACTTTCAACAACTACTATGAAATATATAATTTGAGCTATGAATATAAAAAATGGAATATTTTTCAAAACGTCAGATTAAATGCCATTTTCACTTGTTGAAACAACAAAATGATCATCACGACTTTCATCGCCCTTTTTATTTAATAATTTTCAAAAAAGGCTTTATTTACCACACCATAATTTTTGTCCATAACGACACAAAAAGTTATCACCGACGTTGTTGAGACGAAAGTAAAATGTTAGAGTTTTTCACTAAACCAGTTAACTAGTCTACAGTTACATAGTTTATACTAATTACTAGTTTACATTTAACTCTTGACTTGAGTCTTTTTTACTTTTTACTTTACTCGTGTTTCGTTTAAAATTTATGAAAAATGACAAATGTTTGTTGATGAATTACAATTTGCATGCCAAGATAACCTTCGGTTACCTATTTTTTTCGTATTTCACAGCACCGCTCTCGACGTGCTACTGTATCATATACATTTTCGAATTTAACGGAACTTAGATTTTTCTTCAGCGATGAAATGGCAGTTTTAACTTCCGGGATTGCATCAAATCTAATGATTTTTCAGCCTGTGCGTGATAGGACGACTTTTCGTGTAAACTTCATCAGCCATTTCTATCTTGTTTATGTCACAGAAGATGCTTTCTAAAGCAGATGTTGCGCTAATACAACAACATGTCTTGTCTTCGCGCGCTACTGCTATACCCGACAGTAGACCTTCTCCGCTTGGCAGCTGGCAAGACCGGGCACGTTAGGCTTAATATATGTGACATGGCCAGCGGTAGCCGGTCCCGAGATTTATTTAAGAGAATAAGTGAAAATACTTATTTGATTTTGAAATTTAATCGATCATAATCTACTGTAACTCAATAACATCCAATCAAGCATAATTTACTATTACTGCATAATGATTGGAACATGAAAACTGCGGCTATACATTCAAAATACCAGCATTAACTATGTGTATTATAGAGCAGAAGGATGGTAACACAATTTTGTTGCTAAAAAAATTGCTTTCTAAAACGGGCAAAAAACTTCACAATTTTTACAATTAACAAAAATAAATCTAGGGTACAAAATACGGTACATTTGAATAAATTTATGACACATACCGAAATTTGACTATTCACAGGGCAATATAATGGTGACCATAAAAAGGTAAAAGAAGTAAAACTGAAGAGAGATAAAGATAGAATAAATTACTTATATTCGCAAGCTTATAAATCGTTACATGGCAAGTGATCAGAAAAGGTCAAAAGTTACATACAATTCACTGTTCGAGCAGCATAATATAGCGGTATTATACAAATTTGGAACCTTCCATAGTCCATACATTGAATACACAAACATCTGATTACCAAAATCTAGACAATTTTAAATACCATCACATGCAAAGTGCAGGGATTAAATAATGAAGCTACTGGTAGATTCTTTTGGAAGACTTGAAGCTTTAGAAAGACTTTATTAAGTTATTACTTAAGTCGTTTCCCTGAAGTTTTTTTAAAATCAATCTTTCCAAAATTAACTTTTTAAACAATAACTTAGTAAAACTTCGAACTCTGTCGAGTACAGCAAACATGCACGAAAGTTTTAAAAAACTTCTCCTAACTCAAGAAAACTGTCGCCTTGTTGAAGGGAATGAAATGATATATATCTCATTTTGTCGAGATCAAAAATAGATTTCAGAAGAAGTTTCCAAAATTTCTAGCTTATAGTTTTGAGAATTGTAAAAGAAAACATGTAATGAGGGATATCAATGTTAAAGCATCTATTGAAATAATCACATGCTAAACTAGCGTCTAGCACTCTAACTCTACATCTGTATGAGATATTCCAGTCTAATATTATCAGCGTTTTTGATAACATACTCATTATCATCGGGAAGATTTCTATATCTGTAAGAATCCATCTCTTCCGGCCCGTTCTTCTTTGCACTGCTAAATTCTTCAGCAGATTCATCATCACTGTAATCATCATCGCTCTTCTCGTCTGCAGTTGCATCGTCAAAAATCAGTTTCTTAATTGTGAATCCCTTATCTCGGATCCCAACAAAACTTTCCCTCTTGGCTGTCATAAATCGCCCCATACCAATCATGTTACCACAGGGCAGAACAATATTGTATTTAGGATCCTGTTGTGATTTTCCCACCGCCCACAAAGTATCCACCACTTTATTCCCCAAATTTACGTCGTGGTGCCAATAGTTGTAGGGTATGTTTTGATGAACCTTGCCCATAACAGTACTGACTACTAGGACAAACTTAGAATTTGGTCCCCGAGCGTAGGCGAAACTCTTTTCAAAGCTATCAGCAAGGTAGATTCCCTCACCGAATCTAGTACCGTAGGCTCTGCCGAAGGGAGCGTTTTGAAGGCCCCTTTTCAAGATGGACAGCAAGGTCCCCGTGTTGATGCCATGGAATAGCAGTCTCCTTTTCCCCTTTTTCCTTCGGTCAGTTTCTTTGGGAGTAAGTTTAAAAATTCCTTTGATACGCCGACAGTAAGATTCTCCTGCAGCAAATATACAACGTGTCAGATACTGGGTGATTGAGTCGTTGGGATCAAGGGGCGTGATGCCACATTGCAAACTCTGGTACACATACTTTAAAGGGTGTATCTCAGCCGTGTTGAGTTGGGATGCCGCCATTATGCGGTTTACGATCTCCATGTCACGTAAGTTGACCAGTTTTTCCCGCCACTCCTCGATTTTGCCTGAACTGTTTAAGGGTTCCACTCTTATCACACTGTACCCTTTCTGTGGGATCAGCTGATAAATCTCGTTTGTCAGATCGTAGATCTTCTGTGTCTTTTCCATGAAGCTTGACTGAATCTTGACATCTGTTAAATCTGAATTGTACTGCATTTCATCAGTTTCTTCCACTAGTTTTTCTATGTCATCGAGAATCCCTCCGACCTTCTCAATGACATCCAGCTGAATGAATCCGAACGGCAACATTGCCAAGTTCAGCTGGAGTTCGTCCGTCATCATGTTTGTCATGCATTTCGGATCGGTCGCCTCACAAAGCACTTTAAACACCCCCTCAGGAATAGTCGCCGGTCTGGTCTTTTCTTCAAAATTATAATCAATTTTTTGAAACTGGTCACGATAACGCCATTTCCTGTTCACCAGCCTATATTTTCCGGGTTGATTCACAAAGTTCTCCAGATCATTCCAATCGTTCTTTGTTTTAGCTTTGAAAATTTTCATGAACTCAGCTTTACATTCCTCCAGAGTAGGGAAGGGAGTTTCCTGATGTTGACCTACGTCTCCAATCCTACCCCACCTGTTCAACAGAATATAAATGTCTTTGCCCTTGTTCCTCAACACCTGCAACTTGTAGAAGTTGTACAGTCCATGAGACCTTATCTTTATGTCTATCTTTGTCATCAACATGTCGTAATAGATCCCCTTCTCGTCCTGATAAACCTCACAATCCTCCTCGGATAAGCTGACACAACTGTCCGGCAGAGCTTTCTTCTTGTTCTTGTCGTTCTGATTGAGCCTGTCAGTTTTTATGAAGTACTCCTCGCAGTCGGTGGTAAAGTCGGGCGCTGCGTCTATCATGTCACTGTCAGGAAGGGTACTTGTCTCGGTTACAGTGTTGGTTACTCCCAGGATCTTCAGGTAGTCGGGAAGTCTAAGGCAGTGGTCCGACACAGTTTTACCTTCAGCATCCCTGATTTCTAGAACACTTTCCAGCTGGTTCACCTTCTTCAGATAATCGACAGCAGTCTTGAGAATGATTGGAATTTCTAACTGTGCTACAGGGTGAGCGAGCACTGCAAAGTGAAGTACCGTCTTCCCTTCGTCTCCAGATTTAAGGGTGAAACACTGAGGGTTGGCTGATTTTAACATCCTCTCGAACATGGCGACCCTGTTCAACCTGGCTGCATACATCAGGGGTGTCATACCACGGCTGCACGGCGTGTTAATGTCAGCTCCAAGATCGAGCAGCAACTCAAAACATTTCCTGTCGTCCTCGATGATAGTCTTTATCAGGACCGTGTATCGCTGACTGTACGAAGTGAAATAGTCGGATACCCTAGTTGGTAATTTGTAATCGAATAGAGGATGATTAGACTCCTGGATGTTGAAGTCGCAGGAGTTTTCCAAACATGCTCCCTCTTGGATCAGATAACGCAGGAACTCTTCCGAGGGATTTCCACTCCAGAACAGTGCACAGAGAGGAGTTCTCCCGTACACGTCCTTGCAGTTAACGGTACTTGGCTTCACCAGGAGCTTGCTCAACTCGAACTTTTTCTGATAGCATGCATAGTGCAGCGGAGTACAGCCGTGTGTTGTGGCTTTACACGTAACGCTGTATTTAAACTTGATAAGCAAGGCCAAGAGTCGTTGCTGAAGTTCGAGCTGAGAGCTACCGACAGCTGCTAAGCAGTGGACCAACGTCTGTCCTTTCTCGTTATTATCCTCCGTGTTGACTGACTTGCCGAACTTTAGGAGGAGTGTGACTGCCAAGTTGAACTTCTCCATGACGATAGCAGCTTCAAGCGGAACAAAGGATTGTCCGAGTAAATCCACCAGTTTAAACAAGACCCCCTGCCACTCGTGACTGATCACCTGATACAGGATAAGGTTGCTGTTTCTTGGAGTCGGGCTTGTCGGCTCGCAGATCAATCCTTTCTCCTCAGATGGGAGCCAGGTATACTTAACTTTCTCCGGTTCTTTTTCTTTCTCCACACCTTTATAAGGAGAGGGTTCCGATCGGAAGAGTGGATAACAAACACTCCTCTTGATATCTGCACCCTTATCAATCAACATGAGGACGCAACTCTGATGCTTGCCACTTACAGCGAGTGTTAGCGGGGTGTTTCCCTGGTTGTCAACACTGTCAATCTCACACCCGTGTGATATCAGATGCATGGAGCTTACAACCCCACCTCGCATAGCGCTCAAGTGTAGTGGAGTGAAACCGTGATAGGAATCCGCCGCACTGATCGACACTCTTTTCATCAATTGTGTGAGAATACTGACAACTTCAATGGGATCACTGAACTTAGTGTTACGCTCGTCCGGCCCGAGGAATGCGAAATGTAGCGGTGTTTGTCCCTTGGCGTTAACAAGATTTGGGTCAGCTCCCATTAGGAGAAGAGTTGATATCATCTCGATAGAGACGTTACTCCCGTGCTCCACCCCCGACACAGCATGATGGAGGTAAGAATTCCCGTCCTTGTCAGTCTCGTTAACATCCTCCACCAGCGGGAGTAACTTTTCCGCTATTTCAATTCTCTTGTGAAGGTCCGTGTAGCTGCTTACAATATGGTGTAGAACATTGCGACCGTCAGGTGCCACTGCGTGCGCGCACGCGCCGGCTTGGATCAGCGTCATGACGCTGTACAGGGAGTACCTGGCAGCCAACACTGCCGTAGGGACGTTTGTGTCTGTGTTGTCTTTATTGATACCTGGATCAGGAAGCACGTTAGTAACTGCACCGTGCTCCAGGAGGAGGGGTACAAGTTCCGTCTTGTTTCCGATAACGGCGTGATGTAGAGGGTAGAGCCCGGTGTTATCCATGTAGTTCAAGTCTGGTTTGTACGCCAGCACCTTCTTCACTTCCTCGGTTGCCGAGTTGTACTTCATCATGAAGTTCAGCGCTCTGAAACGACCGTGCTCTGTGTAAGGGAAGAACGCGCATGAGCTAGCACATATGCCGTGTCTTTTGCTACATCCACACTTTGCCTTCTCGTCGATCTTCCTCTTCGTTACCTCACTGTCGATATCACACTGGAAACTGTCTCCTAACAGCTTCTCTACTATCTTCCAGCCGTACTGCTTTTCATCGCGAGACCCGGTAGTCGCGTACTTGTGTATAGCTATGTGTAAACCGTTCATACCCAGATCATCTCTATGTGCGGCAAGCTCTCGGAGTTCCTCTGGAGAGCTGTTCTCTTCGATAGTTTCTATAATGGCTAGAGACTGTTCTGAAGGAGATGCTGCAAAATGCTGCATCATATTCCGATTGTCGGCCAGTCGAATAGAAGAGATATTAGCACCATGCTTGATAAGGCTCTGTATAAGTACAGTGTTGAGGCGGTATCCTTGTTGTTTAGAGACCGCAATAAGGAGGGGAGTCTTGCCGTTCTCCGTCTTACTGTTGATATCCAGCCCTCTCTTAAGGAGCAGTCCCAGGACCTTGTCGTACTTCTCAGCCACTCCACTGTGTTGTAAAGCCAGGTAATGGAGAGCGTTACAACCGTTTGTATCGACAGCCAGGACGTCAATACCAGGTTTACTTAGGAGGAACTCCAAGGGAGCCATCGTAGTTTCAGATGACGTCATATCCTGGACACACAGTTTCATTACGAGAGTAGCTCCGGAGTTGTCTCTAAAGTTGATGTCGATGTCACCTGCGCTGAGGAGGTAGTCAACTACCCCAATCTGTTGTCTCAGGAAGGCTACCTCCAGAGCAGGCATGCCCCAACTGTTCGTCTGTTTCACGTCAACTTTAAGCTGCTCTACGAGGTATTTGACGATCAGGATGTACCCCTCCGCGCACGCGTACTGAAGTGGAGTGTTCCCCGAGCTGTCCCCAATGTTTGCATCCGGAACTACGTTTGCTGCAAGCCAACTGAGGCAGTGCAGCTGGTTGAATTTAGCTGCGTAATGGAAAGCTGTGAGACCATGCCTGTCTTTTGCTCGAGTTTTTGCTCCATGCAATATCAAACACTTCAAGATCTCAAGGTGCCCGAACTTGGCGGCGATGTGGATAGGATACATCTTGCGTTTGCCCGCACCTAACGATTTGTTAGGGTTGGCACCCAGGTTTAACAACACAGACACAGCCTCATAGTGACCACACTCAACGGCCAACGTCAGCGCAGTGTAAGAAGCTAATTTTCCTTTTAGCGCCACCAGCTCCATCCCTCCGATACCGGTCTTGAGGAGGTGCTTCTTAGTGTAACTATCTTCCTCATAATCCTCATCTTCATCATCTTCACCAGCTATCCTCTTACTGACCACATTTCCAGCTTCCTTAGTCACTGTCTTGATCAGGTCGATGTCTACTATCCGTGACGTGTCTATAGGGCCGGGTGTGCGCTTACAGAAATGTTCCGCATACCCGTGGCCGATCAGAGCTTTAATGTTCACAACTGAACCAGCTTTAGCTGCCAACATCAGCGGAGTTATGCCCTGAAATTGTGGTTTTCAGTTCGGAGCTTACACAAATATATGGATTGTAACGTGAAGCAGCGCATATTTATGTAACTGTTTAAATGTTCTGTGGGGCTGGTGCATGTAGGAGATAAGTTTTGGCTGGCTAGGATGTTTTGTGTTCAGGTACTGTTGTTAAGTCCTTTCAAAATACTGCGATAGTTCACACCATCACATTCTAAATTATCTACATTCTAATGAGAATGTGAAAATGTGGTGATGAAAACTGAGAAAACAGGATGTAGTTTAGACAAGAAACCACGCTACTCAAGTCATGCACACTAAACTCCGGAATATCATATTACAGCCTTACTAACGGTCGGTTGGAGAGTGTTAATCAATTACAAAAATGTTAATGAATTCCAAACCTTTCTAATTTCCTACATTGGAAGTGGTAATGCTAGTTGACTGTCAATCTTGAAAGTGTGATTTGTGGAACTGTGTGAAAGTACGTCACTGATCTTTGAGTGAAGTATGAGAAGCAAATTTTTTCTTCTGAATTCAAATGAATAAAGCAAGAACTTGTCTGCCGAATTAAATAGCCGGAAAAGAATGTTTTAGAAATAAGGTATAGTAGCAGCAACAAAGACTCTTCACTTGTGCAGTGTGCACAAAGCGATGGTGGTTAACAAAATATAAATGAAGTTGAAATAACTAAATTAAATAACTAAAATAACTAACAATTAAAGTGATATGATTATTATTATATGTTGAAAATAATAGGATATAAACTCTTCAACCCCTAACCCAAATCCTGACATTAACCGAAATGCCAGTTATACAACTAAAGCTATCTGAACGAACCTTATTGTTGGTCACGAGAGGATTAACGTTCTGTCCCAACAAGAATTTGGTGGCGGCGGCGGTCTCCGCAAAGGCGGCGTAATGGAGCGGCGTATACCCCTCCAGATCGGTAATTTCGGGCTGTGGGTTCTCTCTCAGCATCTGAGTTGAGTTGATATGAGGGATGTTTGAAATTAAGCTGGTATTTCCTCTGACAGACACAGGAAACTTAATCGCATGTCAGTCAAGGAAGCAGTCGCAGATTTGTACAAAGATGCAGATTGAGGACGCACAGTCAAATATAAAAAATGAACCAAAAAAAGGACACTGCCACAAACAAACCTGCTTTAGGTAATTAGCGTTAGGGTTAAGAGCCGCACTGTGTAAAGGTGTCAGTCTTCCGTAGTAGTGGTTCGTCCTTTTCTGGCAGTTCACAGATTTGAACGGAGATAACTTCTCCGACTTGTTGAAGGCCAGGACCTGAAGTAGTATTGTATTATCATTTCATATTGTAAACTTTGTAAAACCCTGCCTATTAACAGTGCTGAAAAGCACGTCTAAGTTTATAAGCTAGGTATCGAAATAGAGCTTTTACAGTAATAGAATTTTCTATTCCTTTCAATGGAAGGCCCCTATTTCTCTAATGCCCTCAAGTCAATGAAGAATGAACCGTGTTTATCGATTTTTATTGATCCTCTGATTAGTCAACAACTTTAGTTAACTTATAATCATTTTTAGTCAGCTTTAGTGAACTTTTATCTGAAGACGATAAACACAGGTAATTCAAAAGATTCAGAAACAAACTAGCGTGTATCTCTCATACATGTCTTAACAACCTCCTCTAGAACTAATCCCGGCTAAACAGATCTGTTAAAATGACATTCTAGCAACATTTTTTAAATATTTGTTATAAATTCATCATAACAGTGTTCTCTCCTTTATGGAAATAAAAGAAAAAGTACTTTATTTTTAGCTCTGAACTCAACCTATCAGAATATAGGTCTTTAGATGAGACTGTTGACTTGTATCAACGAAATCTTGAAAGGATTTTTGATAAACATGCTCCCCTCATTACTCGCAAATTTTGCACTGAAAGATCAGAATTTTGGAATGAAAACTGCCAAAGTGCACGAAGAGAAAGAAGGAAAGCAAAGCGTCGATCCAAAAAGCATCCAAATGATAAGGAACTAAGGGCTATTCACCACGAAAAGAGCGTAGATGCAGATATAACCATAAACATGGCTAGGAACTCATACTATGAAAGGATGCTTAGTCAGCACAAAGGGGATGCCAGAGCTACTTATAAAGTCATCAACAAACTCCTTGATAAGGAATTTGGTGCCAAAAAATTACCTAACGGAAAAGATAGAGGAGATAGCTGAGAATCTGAAAACACATTTTGATCAAAAGGTCAAAAAGATCTATACCAATA
>JH154184.1:1086161-1099737 GCA_000226015.1 Mnemiopsis leidyi | reverse complement strand
CAGAAGGGGCATTTTCTTATATTGGACCTAAGTTATGGAATGCTTTACCCTTTGATTTAAGATCATTAAATACTTTGGATGCGTTTAAAAAATCATTAAAAAGTTATTTCTTCAACATTGCTTTTGAAAATGTGGTAGACATCTAAATTCAACCACAAATATTTGTATTTGAAAAGGCCACGCTTACATAACCATGTTTTTATGATCTTTAAATTTAAATATTTGGGATTATTTTAACAAAGAGTTGAAGCGTGTAATAAATGCCAGCATTTATTTATTTTATTTATCAAAACAGTGTGTACATTGTGCATGTATTAAATAAAATTGATTAATTTAATAATCAGAAGGTTTAATAGGAAGTAATCACGGTAATCATGGTAATGTCACATGCCGAAATTTGATAATTTGTAATACATTAACTCATTAACATCATCAACTCAAATTGTTCTTCAAGAAGTGACAAGAGTAAATTAAAATTTATCAAGTGATGGATATAATAATGTATAAGAACATTCAAACTTAATATGGCAACTTTTTGTCACGAAAGATTTCACGCCTAATCGAAAATCTACTTATTATTTCCACCATGAGCTGGTAAGTGGTAACCATGGAAACCAAACTCTAAAATATCATGTACAGAGCGAGAGGGAGAGTAAATTATACTTCTGTAATGTGCCTACTGGTATAATTCTACTTTTACAAGAGTCCCCAAACTGCTTATCATTAGTACACATATGCAAAGCTAGGCGGTTAGACCGACTCGCAGACATTAGCACTTGTTAGCTGCTTTTTAACAGCAGAACACATTTTATCGATTATGTAAAGTGTACATTGTACGAAATTCATAGTGCATGATTACACTATCTGTTCATCTCTGGTCTGAATATCCATATTAGATGATTGTAAAACAAATTTGTTTTCGTACATTATGCAAGAGATGCACTTTAAAAGAAATTGTATGCCCGGGCATGGGCTGCTGGCAGCAATAAGGCAAATAAATGTTAGTTGCATGACTTGCCAAGATTTATATTTGGTTTTTAAAAGTTTTCATATCAGTGTGCTGTGCACGATGATTGCATGATGATTTCAAGTCTTTTTCTTCTGCAAACTTAGCTTTTTTAGACCAACGTAGTCATGAAGTATAAGTAAGTATAAAATATATGGAAAAAAAGGCTCACGTTTTTTGAGGTTATTTAGTTTCGAGGTTATTCGAGAAAGACTGGACTTCTTGTTGTTTGCACTGAACTACGAAAAGGAGGGGGGCCGAGGCTGTAAAGCTCATTTGATTTTTATTGATCATTTGGCTCAAGTCAGAGGGTCAACGAATTTTGACAATGTTAAAAATTCCATAGGGACAACAGTTTTTGACGATCAACCATGGGATGAATTCCACTCCCTACCTCGTAATGAAGCTGGTTAAAACTGTCGGTGTCACCACATGCTAGAGATTCCTTAGCAATCATGGCGGCTACTTGTCGGTTGTTCGACCAGAGAGCAGTTACAAGAAACTCTATCATGTCTGTGTTAGGATTGTTGGGCTTCAGAGTCAGCATCTAAGGTGAGTTAATACAGTCAGTACCTTACAGCCGAGAAAACTGCTGAAATATTTCAGGTCACAAAATAGATGTTTCACTTGCTTAAAATCTAGATTTGAAGCTAGACCAAACAAAGAACCCATCAAGAAAATGAATGGACTAACCAAATACTTTATGAACTGATAGTCGTGCCCTTTCGATATAGCATACTTCACTACAGTTTTCATATTGTTCTCACTAAGAAGTACAGATTCGTGGGAGAGCAGAGATTTGAAAGCATTAATTCCCTCACGACTGCCTCGTGCCATTGTAAGGGGTCTTACATGCTGAATTCCCAGAGAGGCGGGGTTGTATGTGCCTGTGTTTACCATCTGAAGTTTGTTAATCATTAATTATTCTATTGAAATCTTCGTTAAAAATCGAATAAGAGCAATACAGAAAATTGTAAACTATCGATAATTGAATCCAGTCAACCCCTTACAAAACTTACTTCTAGTAAACTGTTTGTTCCATTGATCCTCTTGGAGCCATTTGGGGCATTCTTTTCCAGATCTGACAGCTTTTTAAGCAACTTTATCATATTCTTATCTTTATTATCAACTGCATAATGCCAAGCAGATTTAACTACTACTTTTTGACAAAATCCATGCTCTTCAATATAACAGGACAAATGGGCAAAATTCTTCTTGTCCCTTTGCAGCTTCTCAACTTCTGCATATTGCTTGTTTTTCACAGCTCGAGTGAAAATGATTGAATTTACAGAAGGCGCAACATTTGGGATGACAACTTTAGGATTCCAGATAGGATTTTCTTTATACAAAGATATGTTTGAGTAGCAGACGACTTTCTTTTTCTTTGAGGAAGTTTGGGCTTTGGGTTTTGTGTCAGCCTTCCTTTTAGAACCTGTGGTTTTCAGACCAGCCTTCTTTTTGGGAGTTGTTTTGTTTTTAGACCGAGCTCCCACTTTCCCTTTGGTAACTTTCTTTTTTGGAGTCTTCTTTTTTGGCGAAATTGATGATGAAGATTTTGATTTAATTTTACTATCTTTGTCTTCATTCAGGAAATCTACAACCATGGAACAATCTGATAGCTTAAGAGAAACTTTCATTGGCTGTCTAGAAACTCTCTTTACTTTAATTGTGCAAATGATACTTTTGGTTGGAATATCATTACACTCATGAATCAAAAACATCTTATCAGAGCTTTTGTCAGGAATTTCATCAAACCACCGGATTCTTGCCTGAAATTGAAAATTATTCTTTTGTAAGAACATTTCATTCAAATAATGGGAAGAAGGCGTAGGCACAGAGTGAATTTATATAGAGTGATAAGGAATGACTTGTTGATGAAAGATATTAATTGAAGTTGTTATGAGGATGTTCTATACATAAGGGAAATAGGAAGACACAGAGGTTAGTGAAAGATACTTTTCTCTGACTCCTAGGGGGATGTTCTTTAGTTTCAGCAACTAATAATTATATGTAGGTGCCATTTTGCCCATTTGTATGAGATAATATAATTTGATAATAGAAATAAAAATGTGTGAAAATAATTGTAGGAAAATCTAAAACAAATCTTGGTATAAATTATACTTCATGGAAATGAATTGAAAAAAAGTCATTTAAGGAGAATCATAATGACTTAAAATATGAAATAATATGACACATATTTCTAACCTTCTCAGATTCCTCAAAGACATGGGTGTAAAGTTGTGCAAGCCACCATCCCTTTTCATGTTTTACTGCAATGAAACTTCCTCGTCTGAATAGCACACGTCCTGTATCTTTCATCCTTCTAGCATTACACAAAGACACACCAGTGTCTACAGCATGTACCTAATTTCAACAAGACTTGGTGAAGGTACATCCAAGAAAAGTCGATTTCGATTGAAGCTGGACGGTGCCAGGTGGATCTAATGACCAATTATAAACATACTAATGCAAAAATAAGGTATAATCCCTCTTTTAGGGCACTGCACACTAACTGATTAATATGTTCAACCAACACAAACGCACACAATAGGCCTAAATGACGTCACACCAAAATATTGCGAAAACTCAAAAGTTTTGTGTGCTCATTTGAGCAACATAAAATAGGCCAGTGAGAGTGGCCGCAAAAACACTTATCAGCACTTCCAGCCGTACAAAAACTGTAGCCACTGCACTATAAAGATCACTCGTCTCTCTTGTCTCTCGAGTGTACTGTCCCAGACCTGATGTAATGCAGTCTGTTTGGCTCAGCTGACAAACCATTACGTTTACAGCAGCAGCTGCACTGTATGACTTGAACTGTTCCTTTAAGTTACTTTCCACCAAAGTCTCCACTACATTTTTAACTGCTTCCAGTTGACTGTCCTTGCTGTCAATTATCTGTTCCTGCAAACTGATTACCCACTTCTGATTCCTGATAAGCAGGCTCTTGGTGGAGGAGAGCTCAGCCTTCATCTATTTCATTTTATCCGCTTGGAACCGCACAAGATGAAACGCTTCCGTGAACAATGCTACCAAAGTTCCCTTCATTGCCTGGTTACAATTCGCTGAAGTAACATCGACCGGTTCAGTACATCCCACCTGTTCCGTAGCTTTGGGCAGCCATGCAAAACACCTTGCAAGTAAATCCTCCAATTCCTTGTTGTTAACGTAGTCATCACTTAAACGCTACAAGCACACAGCAATCTCGCCGTTAAATTAGGCGAGATAAGCGAGCAGATAAGAACAAACAAAATAAAATCAAATGTGTGTGGCGTGAGAGTCATGTGAACAATTTCAACCCTTTAATATTCTAATAGGATTCCCAGATAGACCAATCCTAGAGGAGTGCCCTTTCAGCATTGTATGAAGGTTATGAGCTGAAAACTGGGACTTAACCACTCACTTTTGGTTAGATTGGGAACCTCCACCTCCACTTTAGGGAAATGCAAACCTTATGAGTTGAGTAAAGAGTGGTACATTGCTGCCAGCTTGCTCACTAGCAACAATGCTGAAAGGGAGAGGGAAGGTAAATTACAGCCTGTCAACTGGGTAAGCTGCCACCGACAGTGCTTCCACCTCTTTGGGGCTGAGATACAAACTGACAGTTCAGAATATATTTTCAATGCAAATACTAAAATATATTGTTTTTATTAGTGTTGGCCCCACGAACCAGCCGTGACAGACAGCATCTGACCCCCATGCCATTTTGGTTTGCTGGAGAATGACAGACTATTACATTCGTCATTCTCCAGGCCAAATCAATCAGTAACCAGCCGACATAGCACCACATCTGATGGAAAACATGGTTCATAATATCTTTTTTTCTGGTTCATAGCAAGAAAAAAATATGACTGGGTTTCCCACCTAATACCACTGGAAGGTGCACTAGAGCTGGTTACCAAATAACCCAAATTGACCATATTAGACTTTCAGTTTAAAATATGTTGATATCAACGTTACCAACTGAACATAGGTGTACATATGCCTAGCCTAGTGAACTAAC
Source organism: Mnemiopsis leidyi (assembly GCA_000226015.1). Lineage (NCBI taxonomy): Eukaryota > Metazoa > Ctenophora > Tentaculata > Lobata > Bolinopsidae > Mnemiopsis > Mnemiopsis leidyi. The sequence continues at coordinate 1,094,728 of JH154184.1, read as the reverse complement.
AGAAAATCATTGCTGTACAACATTTGTATTGGTATTTTGTTACACCTGCACCCAGGCTTTGTAGGGGCTCCTGGAAGATTTAACAGAGACCATCATCATTTAACCCTCAATCACAGTTTCCTGGTCATTTAGCTGAGTCGACCGAAGAAGATTGCATAGGCATACAATGCCCTTAGTGCACTCCTCTAGGTTCGACCGATCTGGGAATCGAACCCCAAATCACCTGCATAGAAAGACGGGGTGGATTGAATTACTATTATTTCTAACATACTTACATATGTTACTTTTGTCTGGTTTAGTGTGCATCAGGGTCATCAATTTTCTGCCTTAAAGTGATACTTTTGACATTGAAATCATTTTTTCTATGACCTAACAATGCGAAGATGCATTGTTTACATTTTTCCTTTTAAGCTATATTTTCATGAAAAGCCGAAAAAATATTGCTATTCTATTGTGTAATATAACAGAGGAGAAAAGTAAACTTGATTAACTTTAGAACTTGTTTATCAACAACATTTTCAATTACACTAATATGAATTCGGGGAAAAAGCTTTGACCAAAATGAAGATCAGCTAGCTGATATCAGTTTTGGTCTGATCCCTCAGATTCCATTCTATGAAGCATGAATTGAATGTCAAAACCACTTTTTTGTAGTTTTTAAAGTGAAACAAATAACTAGTGAAACAAATAATGAATTTTTAGATTTTTTACCAGATCTTTAAACAAACAAAAAATTTATTCCAGTTTTACACAAATTGTTATTTTCAGGATAAACCCATTTGCTATATAAAGGGACAATTATGTTGTATGTATTGAAAATCCAATATACTTCAATCTTCATAATAAATTACACTCATATGGCAACCATTATCAAATTTACCAACAAAACCAAAAGGTGACTCGATCCTGAAAACATTTGTCAGACGTTGCTTGACCTGCTGCTGCAAGGCAAAAAACATCAACAACACAGGAGTTCAAGTCAAACAATGTTTTCAAATTAAACAAAGTTTTTTTCTCGTCTGCAATGTAACACAATAGTTATATATGTATCCTTCGGCCTTGTATTGTCACGGTGACACCCGACTCACGCAGCTAGAACGTTAGACGGATATAATCTCGTCAAGCCTTGTAGGTTGATAACCTACTGTCGCGGCCATCACGCGCTCTTTCGCATTTCTGGCCTGGCGAAGAAATTCTAGACGCGAAGAAATTCTAGACGCGCATCGCCCGTTGACCTTCGGCCGCATTTTCAAAAAATGTTGTAATTAATAATCATATAAAACCTTTTTATAGGCAAGTTCATCCTTAAATAATAAATATCGAATCCAAAAACATCGTTTTAAGTAGTACACAATAATATTTAAAAAAATCGTTAAAACTCAATATTATATTTGCACTGCTCACTGACATTGGTTGGCTATTTATATATTCAATACACAATAGTTGGCCACGAATATCAATTCACCTAACCAGTTGACGAGATTATATCCGCGTGAGTCGGGTATCACCGCGACAACTAACCAGGTGCTTACGCGGCTTCTACTCCACCTCTGGTGGCGCGCGCGACGCGTGCAAAAGGGCTTTAGGTAGAGCAAAATCGAAGTAAAGGTGTTAGTTTTATCATCCTAGTAGTTTTCATGTGTTAGCTCTGCTCTAACCAGAGGCTAAAGCTTAACTATTTTTAATGCAGCCGCTCGCGCGCACATAAGGGCTTTGGCTAGAGTAACGTTGTACGGCAGCGCGCGCCCTCCTTGCTCCTGTCATTTTATGTTTTATTCCCATATTCGCTTCGAATGAGGGTCAGACAAAGTCAGACAAGAGCAACGAGAGTCTTGTCTGACTTTGCCCGATCCTCAGTCGAAGCGAAAACATAACGTCTACGTCGGAATAGTCCGCGTACAACGAGAGTCTGGTATCACAGCCAACGACGACAGTACGCGTTTAATTTTGTCGCCAGGCTTAACGGGCAAAGCGCGTTTAGAATTTTTTTCTAAATAGGCCAGAGATTTACCTGGGGACCTCAGGCTAATTGAACGGAGGGAAACGTAGAGAGAGCCGCGCATCGCCCGGTAAGCCAGAGATGCGCTGAGCTGCGTGATCATGGCCGCGACAATAGGTTATCAGCCTACAACTTCGCTGCCGCGGGCGTGGGATACCGCTTCGTGGCAGCAGGTCAGGCAACGAGTCGGGTAACACCTCGACAAGACGTTGCCTGCCTAGCCCCGCTGCACCGAGACTAGTGGCAGCCTCTGGCGCGTGAGATAAGAGACAAAGCGAGAGCGCGTGATACTGATGCGATGACCGCGACAGGTAGGTTATTTGTCGAGGTGTTACCGGTAAACGGATATAATCTAGTCAATATGTTATAAACCTTCAAGAGAGGAGCAACAAGCAATTAATTAAGCTGCTTCGCGGCAGCAGGGCTACGCAACGTCTAGCAAACTTTTGACGAGATTATATGTTATATGAGTCTACCGTTCAGCTTTGAGCTGCGAGAGTCGGGTATAACGACAAATGGACGACATTTGTACGGCAGCGCGCACCCTCCTGTCATTTTATTCCCATAGATTCCCTTCCCATAGATTCGCTTCGAATGAGGGTCGGACGAAGTCAGACAAGGACGACATTATATCCGTCTTCGCTTTGAGCTGCGAGAGTCGGGTATCACCACGACAAGGCGACAAGCAAACCTGCGCGTGGTGTAACTGTAACTAATAATTGTTTGTTGTTGTACAGCAGCGCGCACCCTCCCGTCATCTTATTCTCGAATGAGGGTCGGACAAAGTCAGACAATTTAATTGGTAATGTAACTGTCCACTCTCTGTATCTATCTATCTCCCTCTCTCTCTTAGTCTTGTCTGACTTTGTCTGACGCCCATTTAATTCTACGAATAGAGGGAATTAAATGGGCGGGGGGTACGCGCTGTACAATCTCTCTCGCTCTCTCTCTCTCTCTCTCTCTCTGGAAAATTGAAATCATTTTTATTGACAATTAAGTTATACCACAAATGTTATGAGTGTAATTCTGAATTTACGAAGAAGTTACATCACAAGAAATAACAGGTTCTACCGTTCTAACGAGAGTACGGTATAACCGCGACAATGAATTTGTTACACCGATACCCAGGCTTTTACAGTAGTAGTAGTACCGAAGGGGCACCGGAAAAATTCTCCCTTATTCTGAGTCATTCAGCCGAGTCGACTGAAGAAGATTGCACAGACAAAACTTATTTAACAGCACTTAATTAAAGTTCATTAACAGAACAATTTTTAAAAGGGCTTCAGGTTCATCAACATCATCTCCTAATATCTAAATAAAACATCGAAAACCCTCATATAGCGATGTACAGTGTACACTCATCCATTAATAAACAAAATTTTTTTATATATCCTATCAATATCATAACAACACAGCATTGTTCAACTGTTCTGATAGCTGGTTTGCGGAGATTTCTAAGAGTTTGAACAGCGCTTCTGATAAACTTTGTAAGGAAGAGTAGTCTGTTTGGTTCTCATCAAACGCCTGGACGCGAAAGTTTACAACGTAGTGTCAAATTTTAAAGGAAATTAAGGAAAATAATAAATCAAGGAAATTAAGGAAATTTCCATAAAATCAATTCAGTAAGTTTGGGTTGATAGTACATGATACAATATACTATAATTAATTTGTGTAAATCGATGTTTTAATTCTTATTATTTCAAAAAAACTTAAACACTTGTCACTTCAGGAGGTTAAAGTAAAAAAGAAGAAAACCATACCTTGGAAAGAATGTTTGTGATGTCCTCCCGTAGAGAGGCACATATAGGTTTGAGGACCTTATCATCACCCAGAAAGCCCCAGGCTAGGGATGGACTTAGTACTCCCATTATCGTGTAGAATCGACCTGAATGTGTAATTGTATTGCACTAGTATAAAATAAGTATAAAATTAGTAGAAAATTGGATCATTCTTAACGAGAAATCCGTCTATACAGCTTTGAGTTGATCATTAATTGATATTCGATGGTATTCCTTTAAGGAGCTGAGACGATCACCCCATTAACTTGACCGAAAACTGATAGTGATACACAAAATAGCCTTTAAACTTACTAAGGAAACCGTCCGGCCGCGCTTTTTTACTTTTGGCAGAGACCATCCCCCAGACAGCGGTTGAAAGCATACTCTTTCTGAGACTCTGTGAAATCCAACTGTTGCCAATTACAGAAGTTATAGAGGCAGGGGGCTGCGGGGTGTGTCTTTGATAGAGTATGTTTGATTGTTCAACAAATATTTATAATGTGAAATTGTGAAAAGATTGATCGTGTTTTTTACGACTTATAAAAAATAAGAAAGGCTTCGGGCACTCGGAAAAATTCGGCTACTCCCCGTTCCCGGGAGCCTTCTCCTTTTTGATTTACATCCAAAGTCAATAAGCAGTCTTACCATATCTAAATCATCGAAAGAATCAAGGAGGCAAAAGTCTATGACGACATCAAATAAGTTAACTGTGGCAACTCTTCTCGCTGAAATTAAAAAGAATTCCTGACATTGAATATAACTTAGCTACTGGTGCACAAATTGTTTTACAATGGTGTTGGAATTGCTCGCACCTAAAATCAACATGAAACAAAACCATCCGTAAATGGTAAACGGTTACCAGGGGTCTAAACGCTAAGCTCTAACCTTTTAACTCCTCCTTGATGGACTGTAGATTACTCACGTCCCCAACATACTCCATCATGTCATCGTAGGCCTGGCAGAAGGTGGCGCTATCAGCTCCTGCAACTTCCAGAAGTTTCTCCGTGTTCCTTCGTCCGACCTCCTTCATCCAGGTCCGTCGTTCTGGAATCTTCATGAGACGGTCGAAGGCCAGTCTTAGACATTGCACCTGTGAGGAAGTAACACGTTAACTTGACATCGTTAAAACAAATTATCTAATTGGTAAACTATTGAATTTATACTTAAGCTGATATAGAATTAAAGTAATCAAAGAGCAGTTTGAAATCTCAGAATTGCAGAGGTCAAACCTTGACAAGATATTCACTAGGAGATGACAGATTGAATTGCTGAAAACGATTTTTGCGACATTTAAACTCCTTGACCTTGTGGAGGAACATTTGATCCTGAAATCAAAACCATATATCAAACTAAAAGATGGTCTAAAAGTCACAAAGCAGTTTCATAATATCTCAACTTCATATAATTTTGATCCCACATTGTGAGCAGCCTACTCTCCTTTCTACAGTCTTAATTCAGACAAAACCTTGTAAAATGCAGGAGCAGAGTCGTCGATGATATTATCCTCTTCATTTAGGAAGTCAAAGGCCTCGTAAAAGTCGGACAGGGCAGCCGAAGAGAGCGAGTCGGATCGAACTCTAGAAGACGTAGGAGGAGGGAGTTGAGTAAGGGTCATTGAGGAACCACACTCTAATTCAGGTAGATCCAGGCCTGGAGAAAGTTCATTTAGAGCTCTGGAGGAACCAAACTCAGCTTCTAAAATCCGATTACTGGAACAGAAAGTATGGTTTCTGAAGCTGTGTGTAGGCTCTTTTTACTTTTAGTTCGAATGTTAGTTCAAAGGTCACATAAAAATTCGTAAAGCTTAATGGAATGGAATCTAATAGGTGATTCAGAAAACTAAACCGTTTTTTATAGTTTTATACATATTCAATTTTCAAAATAATCATTGATGGTACCTGCATCAAATTCTGTTAGATTTTCTTCGATTATTTCATTCATGACCGCCGAAGGAGCACCTTCTATCATGACACTCGACCTCATGTTGAACTCCTGAAACATATACATTATGCAAATTAATTTGAAAAGCTTGGTCCGCACCTAGTGAACTCCAAAAAGATTCAAAAATTTTTAAAAATGATCTCAACTTTTTCTTGTAAACCCATTACGAATCTTAACGCCATTTCCAATCTCTAAGACTGAGAACCCACTATACCTCACCAATTAGTGCCCATATTAGGCGACGAAGTGGTCCACGCAGCGCTATACAACCTCATCGACCTACGTGCACTCTGCACATGTTGAGAGTATACTACTGAGAACATGGAGCAAACTGGGGTAATATACAGGCTGCCACACATTGCTTCTCAACTTCTATCTATAATCTAATATTTTATTCAGTTTTAGTTGTTTTTTCAGTATTCTAGACCTTTTTTGCTTCTAATATTTGATTAAGCTTCGGTCCTTATCATCTCGATATAAAAAATTCAATTATCGTCCTTGGGGAATGGGAAACACTAAACACTAAACAGTCCAACACTAAACACTAAACATTTCAACCTCAGACTCAGAGAGGAATTCAGGGAATGTCACCATGTCCCTCCCACTCCGCCCTCTCTTCCCACTCCTCCTCCTGCTCCTCCAAGCCGCTCCTCTCCCTCTAACTCTCCACCCATACGACACCACCCCCGTCCACCCTCAGAACCTGATCCAGTATCCCGTTGTGTTTCGTTCTCAACGAGTTGGAATTGTCCGTTTAATCCACATTCCACAGAAACTGTCCTCATTTCCCAAGTTCACGTTTACAACTTGGCTCTACTTGCGAAAATATTGCAAAGAAGCTGGAAATGAACGGTGCACCATACTCAATAGAGTTAACGACAAGGGACAAGCTCAGAGTCCCACTCTCTACCTCACAGATGAAGGGCGTCTTGTTTTCTTTGCTCAGCTCATCTCAGGGCCGGCAGACTTGGTAATTTCGGGTTTTACTTTGCCGTTAAACCAGTGGGTTTCAATCCAGATGAACGTGTATAAGCTACAGATGCAGATCACAGTAAGAGACCGGAACGCAGCGGAGCTTGGTACGGTGTTCCACACGTACGATCACATGGTCGATCTTAACTATGTCAACACTGACTGGAACATGGGTGGAAATTTGTGGCATATTTCCGTGGATGGAGTGGTTGGGATGACCGATATTTATGTCAATCAACACGTGGATCCTGGGAAAATTAGCTGGCCAACTATATCTCATCCAACCTTTAAAATAGGTGAGTTTGCTTTGTTCGTTTTTGAGGTTATGATAATGCACTAAATAAAAATAAGAAAAATTAAAATTAATATCATTCAGTTCTTGGAACGATTCTCAAATGGCCTTTTTTCATTGTGATCTTGGTCTTTTTTAAACTAATTGAAACAGCAAAGTCTTGTTTCACGAGAAATCAACAATCAATTTTTCAACTCGTTCTTTTAGAAACTGAAAATACGTAATGTGATTTATTTTTACAAGTTTTGAATAACGATTCTTCTATAGTCAACAAGGTGAAACAGCAGAAGCAGTTCTCGCACCGCAAAACAACTCATAAAAATATATTTGACAAATTAAATCTAAATGGGAATCGCTATTATACTATCTTATCTTTAATGAGCCTTCTACAATCTTTCAGAAGCGAGCCGCTTTTTAGATTCGCCAAACATTTCATTTCCTTTTTTCTTGATCGTATTTTTGAAAACCTTGCGAATTTCAAATAGCTTTAATACATCTAAAGCACAGTAATTTTCCAACTCAGGGCCTAGAGGTCGGGCTATCCAAATATTCTGTCCTCTAATGGACGCGTTTTTTATTTGATCACCAATTCTACTTTTCAATGACGCTACTCCTCCATCAATTATTTTGTCTAAGCCCCTGATTGCGACCGGATCTTCGTTCCCCTTCTTCATTCCCTTTCTCCTAAGATAATCCACAACCTGCAGATCCAGGACGCCAACCAACTTTACATTGAAAAGATGTAGCAGAGCGTCAGAATCGTTGCGGCAATCAAACATGAGCTTTGTCATGGTGTCTCTATCCGACTGGAGTAAATCTCTCAATCCGTGGTCGAATGCAGTCGACTTAAGTTGAGTTATGTCAAATAGAAAAACTTTCTTATTCATAGTACCAATAGTCACAATATCAAGGGTACCCTTTCGTCCAAGGCTAAATCCCTCGCAGTCCAAAGCAATCTCTTTTTGTTTCTTGAGTTCTTTGACCGCTCTAGTAACCTTTGGAACGGTATCGACCCATTGTAATTTCTGGTAATACGATGACTTGTGTGCTGAGCTAATGTCCATTCTTGACTGTAATAAAAATTCAAGTTTAAAGAAAATGCCATTAAAATTTGAAATAACAATAATTTTGACATGATGAATCCACAGAACCTCCAAAAATTATATAACTTACAAAACTATATAGGTCTTCTATTGAGGTTCCAGTGGTTTTAGCAATCACGAATATTATTATGCGTACATTGTCCTTCAATACAATGGCCTCATCAGGGGAAAACTTCGCAATGCACCTTTCGAGCTCTTTTAGGAACCGACGTCAACTTTCACCAATTTTGAAATAAAATTGTATCCGAATCGTGATGCGCGATACGGGTACTTATGCGTATGATATGACAGAGTATGCCTAATGTCTGTTTAATAACCGTTTAAGACTCCTTAGAACTCCTTAGGTCAAACGACCGCTTAAGAACCGTTTAAGAACCGCTTTAGAACTGCTTAAGAACCGTTTAAGAACAGCTTAAGAACGATTCAAAACCGTTCAAGAATAGGCGTATAGTTATGTTGGAAAAAGGGCATTCTCCTCTCAC
>JH154184.1:1047598-1085675 GCA_000226015.1 Mnemiopsis leidyi | reverse complement strand
TTAATCGATCTTACGTGTCGTGCCATCGGCGTATGCGATCAAGTCATACTGATACACGATCGTGTGCTGGACAGTTGTCAAGCATCTCGTGTATCTTTATCAGGACAGTATAACATGCTTTAATTGGGTACAAAAGGAGCCGTATAATTTAACGACCATGAGATAACAAGCTTTGACATGTGACACGCAAATAAAAGACGGGAACAATGTTTTGTGCGAAAATATTGAAAAATTTCGGGGGAAAGGAAGGAGGCCCGGTAAATAGAGGGACACGGTAAATAGAGGCCCGGTAAATCGAGGGTTTACTGTATTTCACTACCCAGAACTAAGGTAGAGCCAATCAATTTTGAGAAATAAGGTGTTGTATCATTGAAAATTTGAGACTCTTCCCCACGAATACCGTTCCTAATTAAAAGGTAAAAACTAAATTCAGATGCCACGGTGACAAAAATATGCCAACATAAAAACTACCAGTCCCACGGCCACAGCAAATCAGTATAACTGCAGCAGTTCGGCTATAATTAGTTATAGAAGGCTATATAATGTAGCGATAGGAATGTATAAACATTCAATCCTTGCAAATTGTTTAACGTTCCAGAACATTGGCAAAATAGTACTGAGACTCCAGTCGTATATTGCAGCAGAAATATGATATCAGCAGTAATACAGGAATAAAATAAATTCGTCCATACTGCATTTAGGCCACGTTGGTTGGCGACTTAATGTAATTATTAATGATTGAAATGTAATCGTATGTATTCAAATCGTATTGGCAAAAGTACTTTATTTTTTGATGGTTGAAGCTTTTGAAATGTTATGATTATGATTCCTTCAACTTTCCGTTGTGTATCAACGGAAGACAGACGAAAAATCTATCGCAAGTTTAGCAGGAATATAGTAGATAAAATTACTGAATAGTTTACAGTTGCAATGAGTACATTCTGTATATAAGAGTATTCATCATCGCACAAATCGAAAGTTCAGGCTACATGTGAAGGGGAGCTGCATCTTTAGGGCGACCCACCCACATACATTCTCCATTATACTATTATTTGAAATGATCAAACGTTTTAACTGAATGATCTGATGGTTGTTTATGAGCATCATCATAACTTAAGTTCAACAGTGTTTTGTTATACTATTCTTGACTCGAGTGAAAGACAAAGGATTTACTGGAAATTCATCGATATTTATCTGCGTTACAACGTCGTCATCAGGACACTAAAATTTACATGTTAAAGAATGATAATCATATCGAAATATAAGAATAAGGAAATATATGAGGGAAATAGATAAGACTATACCAAATGCTCAATATACATTATACACTCTACGGATACCGTATTGCTGTTCCCTACTCAGCACTGTGTTAGCCTATTTTTAGAAAAGGTAAGCCATAAGTTACGACAAAAGAAAAGGTCGTGATTTTCAACATTGTCAATGATCACATAAATAGAGCGTATGATACATAAAACTGATTGTTCTGAAACCTTTTTCGCCTGTGTGTTTTAACTATCGTTCAGCTAAATGATTTGCAATACCTGAATACAATACCAATCGTTTGTTATCTGATAGAAATGCGACTAAAATTAGAAAAAGAAGATCTTCTTGAAATATTTGTACCATCTTCATCGTCAAATTCTTCATCAAGTTTGGGGAAAACACCCGTTTTACTCTTTATCTTACGGACAATCTTAATGCAAAGCGCACACAGCGTTGACCCTTTTATCACAGATGAGCTCATTTCTGACATTCCAAACACTTTGAAACACGCATCGCAGGACCTAGGAGGATCATGAGCTTCTCTTGGAGTCCAGATCAGAATATTGTGTGGAACAAATGCATTTCGATGAAACTCCTCCTTAGGAAATGTTGCGTAGGATCGGAAATAGTCGGCGTAACGTTTTGAGCTCTGGAGAACAAGGTTCATATCATCAGAATTTTTATTTCTCCTTAGAACATCGTAGAGGGTAAAGAGAGAGTTTACTTCTGCTATTAGACCATCCACCAACTCGGTACAAAAGGGTCTAACAGTCCATGGGTTAGAACCTGATCGTCTTGCGTTGTCTAACTCCTCAAAAGCTCTGTTCATTGAAAACTTGTTTGGCAGGTCGTTGGCGTACGTTTCTAGACATTCCTCGAAATCACGAAGTAGTTCTTGGTTCAAATAAAACTTTCGGCGATGAACAATTTCCAGTAGTTGTATGTCTAAAACGCCGTCCAGCACGACATCATGAAACTGGAAAAGTGAATCAGAAGCGTCTCTACAATCGAACATGAGCTTAACTTTACTGAACCTCATCTCAGAGAGATAATCACTGTCCACCGACGATCGCCTTCTTTCGTACATCCGCTTCATCTTATCAACTTTATCCTTAACCTTTTCCACTTTTCCACTTCCAATAACTGGCCTACTGTCACATTCCAGCAGGTTCTTCAACCCTGCCTCAAGCCAGGTACCTCTATCAGATATGTCAAATAAGAAGATTTTACCATTCCTTAAACCAACACAAACAAGGTCAACAGCATTTTTTCTGCAAACCTGAATTCCTTTACAGACCAATGCAATTTTAGATTGGCGATCTATTTCCTTTAGTGCTTTCGTCATCAATTCAGGGCTGTCAACAAAGATTATCTTTTTTGATACTGAGGAGGCTTCTTGTGCTAAGGAATTATTTTCTAACTCTAACTCTAACTCTAACTCTGTGCTTGAATGGTTTTCTAAATGAATTGCTGAAGTGGAAGGATTAGCAAGAATTAAAGGGGCATCCAGCAGTGAACTGTTGCAATCAGCTGAAGAGGTCAGTGGAATTGAAGGTAAGATCAGCGGAGTATTCAGATCCACATCGGACATTTCTGTAGATGAAATGTACTGATCATCGAACTGAGTTTCAAGGTCTGACGAAATGTCTTCTGCAGTTTGATGTTCGACAGTTATTAGAGGAATTAATAATTCCTCCGGATCACAAGTATCAAGCGAAAGTACCGGGCATCTATCGCTTGTGTTTTCCATTCTACAAAGAATTTTTTCGTGATAACGGAGAAATTTTCCTCATCGAAACGATAATATTATAATCATTTGTCAACGATAATATTATTTGTCAACATCCGATCCAAACAAAGAAAAAGTGCCAAAAAATTAATTATACATTCTCTATCCTTTGCCTTTTCATAAGGCGAGAATATTAGTGGAGTAAAACTGATTTCGATCAATCAATGATTTCACATCGAATTGTCAAAAATCGGCGAAAGAAAATGATTAAGGTGAACTGTTCAGTACTCTTTAGTCACCACTCACACGAAAGATGGGCATTACACTCTCCGGCAGCTGGCTGCTGACATTGCAGCTAACGACACTCGATCAGATGTGGTGAAATTAATACACGGACTGAATTCTGAAAGCGTCAAACTTATTTAGGCAAATAAAGCGCGTATTGATCTTTGTCATATGGAAAGCGCACAGAGTACTAAATAGGTGTCTTTAAGAGTACGGCTATGAGAAATAAATGTTTAAGGCATACAGATCAGTGGTTTAAGGGATTTTAACGTTCCTAGGCTGAATATAGCGCCTCCGATTTAACTGTTTATTATTCATAAATACCTCATATAAAGATGAATCATGAAACCACGTCAGGGTCACTTTATCTGACTTTTTTGAGATTTTAGTAACTTGCCTCAATGGCAATAGTATAGATACAAATATACACAGACTCAAAATAGAAAGTTCTTTAGCTCCAACATCAGCATGGAATTGATGGCACAGATTTTTTCGAAATTCTAGTCATACATATCATCTTTCATTTATAATATTCTATGCTAATCCTAGGTCTAAAAGTTAATGTTTTGCCAATTGCCAAAGTATTTGGTCAATTTGATTACCGTCGCATACTGATAAACAAACTATCAAACAGTAAAAAGCCTACAAAATTTTTTTGGATTTTTTGGAAAGGTTTTCAAGATGATTGTTACTGTCAAGATGTAAGAATGTCATGGTCAACTAATGGAAAGTCCAGCATTGCCGGGCGCTGTGCGGCTCTTGATCCAAAACAACATACAGATAAGTCAAACATAGAGCTAATCGGCAAATGTGGGTTATTTCATCGATACAATGTCATTGTTACGAATTTCTTTAGGAAGGTACTAAAAATTGCCCACTTATTCTGAAGCAATGATTTACAATTTTTACTTGAAATAAGGTACTATTGCTTTATCTGAGTAACTATATCTATTGCGAATCCCATCAATCAAACGGGATTTGTGGGGGGAAAATATTATACAGTTTATCACAGAATCATAAAAATAGCTAAAACAGATTGACATTTGAATGAGAGTAAGAATAAAATCAAAGTTAACCACATACCAAATCAAATTTACAATAAAAGAACCGATCATATTAAATGATCAAGGATCCCCCTGAATAGTTTTCGAAAGCTGTTCATTAAAAAGCTAAAACACAATTAATGCCCAAAATGATGAAGTTGTTTCCGCGCTAAACTGATTCTTTGAGCCACTTTAACATCGACACCGCATCCTTCGCCCTGATCTCAACTTTCTTGCAAACACCACATAGCCATGCTTGCTGAGCAAGACAGGAAATCTTTAACTCAGCTTTTCTAAATTCCTTTCTGCAGCCTTGGCACTTCTTCACTTCTTCAGTGGTATTTCTTATGAAATTAAAACGCAAAATTTTCTGCGGCAAGAAAGGATTCCATATAAATTCTTTCATTGGAAGAACCTCGTATGATCGAAAGTAATCGGAAAATCTTTCAGATCCTTCTAAAACAATCTTCATATCTTCAGCGTCTTTCCTCTTCGTAAGAATTTTTTGTAACGGAAAAAGTGCTGCCACGTCAACCGCACAATACTCCTTCAGCTCATCACTCAGTGGTCGGGCTGCCCAGATATTAACATCCTTCTTTTTACTTTCTTCAATTTCATTGATTCCCTTCCTTTTGATAATCTCCATTTTTCGATCATTAACGTATGTTTCAAGACTCTTTTTTAGTCCACGCAGGTACTCGATCCTTTGTCCCCTGTTGCGCCGATGAATCACCTCCAGAAGTTGAAGGTCTAAAACACCCGCCAATTTAACATCGTAGATATGCAAAAGAGCATCAGCATCGTTTCTACAGTCATACAAAAGTTTGGTGTGGGTTGTGCGGTCAGATTCAAGCAGACCCTTCAAACCAGCCTCAAAAGCCAGGGCGCCCAATTTGGCGATATCAAACAGGTAAACATCACGATGTCTTGTAGCAATGCTAAGGATGTCGAGAGTTCCTTCTCGACTTAGATTCATGCCCTCGCAATCTACCGCGATTTCTTTTTCACGTCCCAAGTCTTTGATAGATTGTTTAACACCAGCTACATCGTTAATCCACGTAATCTTGTAACTGGATGAGCTTGAAGCGGTAGCCATATTGCTGCCAGAATGTCTTAATTTAAATTCTATTGACAAAGATGAAAGAATAATAAATACACTACATATTACCAAATTATGCAGGCGCGGTGCTTTAGAGATCAATATAAATAAGAAACTGAATTTGTGCGCATAACTACCGAAATTTTCGATCGAAAACATTCTGATCTATTTTTAAGATAGTAAAATTTACTTGAAAAATATCACATATAACAAAATAGAAGTTTAGGACAAACAGTAGGAGCAAACGTGTTATGCAGTTTATACGTGTATAATAAAATAAACGTGTTATACACTTAGTTGTAGTGAACGTAAGGAACGTTGATTAGGAAGCCAAAAGGCTGTAGAGATAACCACTACTATACGCTGCACAGTACACAGTATGAAAACAACGACGTATGTATAATGTGCATTGTGCACGCATCTCCTTCCCGAGCCCTTTTTTGAATTTCTAGATTGCTATTTCTCTCCCTGATGGCATAGTTTAATCTCATTGTATCAATCCAAAACTCAAAAAGCTATCGAAAAAATGATGAAAACAATGGCTCACGTTCACAAACGTTCACTAACGTACACTAAAAAATGATTGGAACGTACGTACTCAAAGACCATTCAGCGTTCACTACAACTAAGGTTATACAGTATATAAGTGTATAATAAGATAAGGTGTTATGCAGTATATACGTGTATGATAAAATAAACGTGTTATACAGTATATAAGTGTATAATAAAATAAACGTGTTATGCAGTATATAAGTGTATAAAAAGTAAAAACAGCTTTATCACACACCGATCAAATTACTTACCAACAAAATTACTGACTTTTGTACTCAGTTCTTAAATCGAAAACTTTATCACAGTATACCCTGAAAGGAATAGGAAAACTTCGCTCTGATTACTGAAGCATACATGCTCCGAACAAAACATAGCCCCTAGCAAGATAAGCTGATATGGATTCAAAAAATATTTTGTAATTATAGCAAAAAATATAACCATACCTTCTGTTTCATTCTCAATAAATGTATTTAATTTGTAGTGTTGAAATAGTTCAAAACAACCTCCAACTAAGCTAGATATAAAACATAAATCAGTCCAGCTTAGTCAATCAACTGGATTCCCGATAGGTAGGATACTACTATACTATACAGTATGTTTAAGTACAATATAGTATACTTATGTATTATACCGTATACCATAAACCTATCAACCTTGCAGGTAACGGTACAAGCACAACCTGCAAGATGATGCGATACAACCTGTACGAACTTCTGGGCAGCAAAAAACCCTACATCCCTAGCGATAAGTACGAGCTGAACTTCCCAAACGAAGAAGATTACCTTGAGTTTGAGGAGACGGCCCTGAAGGTGGGGGAGCAGCTACTTAGACAAGCTTATCCGCTTATAGACGGAGGTAAGTTCTGGTATGGTTTATTTAACTTTTTTATAGCTCTGTTTTCGGATTTTGAAGGGAAACAGAACAGGATAGGTAGGGTGATCGTTGTTGGACGACATGATTTGAAGTGTAAGATAACAATGCGTTAAAATTATCTAACAATATTTTCACTTTCACGTACTACTATACCAGGTAGAGTAATAGAAGGGTACAAGCTCCTGGCACAAGCAGAGTGTTACGGTAGTGTTAACGCAACCTTCACTAAAACCGTCCTCGAAGCGCCCGACCACCCACCAAACGGAAAAGAGTTTCTGACGGGCTCTCTCCGAGGAGATGTCCTTAGCGACCTTGCCCTGGCGTTCCGACACAGACTAGACACACCTTCAGAGATCCCCCTGGATTGTGAGTCTGCGCTGGTGTATTACGAAAGACTAGCGCTGGAGGCGCACGAGACAATGAACAATGCTACTCTTCACAATGTGTGGGCAGAGACGGTGAAACTGAGCTCTGAGAAGGAGTTGTTCGACCAGGAGGGCGAGAAAGGAGAGCAGCACAGGAAAAATGTGGAGCTGGCAGTGGAGGGGGACATTGAGGCGGCCAAGAGACTGGGATATCAACACTTGGTGGGGTCCCACGGCCGAACTAAGGACCTGGACAAAGCATACAGATACTACAAGAGAGCAGCCGATCAGGGAGATTTACATGCGATACACGAGACAGCCCTGATGAAGATTAGCGGACACGGGACAGAGCAGGACAAGAAGGGCGGGCTAGAGATGCTGATGAGAGCTGCTGAGGCAGGTTTTGTATCGAGTTTGGCTGGCCTGGGCTGGTTTCACAGCGAACACAGCGGCAATCTGACAGAGGCTCTCAAATACTACAAACAGGGAGCTGCCTCTGGAGACAAGAACTCTATGTATGCGCTAGGGATGGTGTATTCCCGTCCTGATTGTCCCGGAGGTCCTGACTACAAGGAAGCGATAAAGAACTTTGACGCAGCTGCGGCTCAGGGGCACATCGCAGCTGCACTAGAGACCGGTACATTACACAAGTTCGGACTGGGAACACCCCGGAGTTGCAGTAACGCGGTACGGTTCTACCACTGGATAGCAGTGAAACACGACAAGTTGGCCAGGCTGACCCGCCAAGCTCTAGATCACTACTTCCAGAAGGAGTACCAGAAAGCATTTGTCAGGTACCAGCTAGCCGGGGAAGCGGGATGCGAGACTTCCCAGTACAACGCGGCCTATCTTACAGAGAAGGAGAATAGCAAGACCTTCCACCCTAGCAGTGCGGCAACACTCTACTATTACAGCTTGTCGGCCTTGCAGGACAACCAGCAGGCGGAACTTGCTCTGAAATTGTACAACATGAACCTGGCTCTGGTAAACAAGGAGATACAGGAGCATGTTGGCTCCAAACACAAGATCCGGACCGTTCAGCAAGCCTCTGTTAAGTTCAAGGGACATGTTCACGAGATCATAACCGCGCAAGACGATTATAACATCTCGGTAGAGTACTCCTCTGCAGAGAGGATGGCAGTGGGAGTTGAACTGGTCTCTGTCGACCCAACCAACGACACTAAAACACTTAAAGTTTGGTCCCAAAAGTTGATAATATCGAGTAAAAACAGCTACAAGACTAGGGCTAGAGTAAGACTGGCAGTGCCAAAAGCGCTCCAGCAGCTTCCTGACAGAGAGTACAACATCCTGGGCCAATTCGTAAAGTTGAGGTGCTGGATTGCCCACATCGATATTTGGGCTGACAACGAGCAGGCTGTGTTTCAGTTCGCACGTGATCGCAACTCCATCGAAATTATCGGACCGTGGACTTCTGTTCGAAAGATTGAGGAGCTCACAATGTGCCAATCTTTTCTAGCTTGGATCTTGGCTCTACAGGAACCAAGATTGCCTCAATGTCCTACAAGACAAGATTGGACAAACAAGGGGTATCCCTTTATTATGGACGGTAAAAAGTGTGGAATTGCTATTAAAGACGACGACTATGTGTCGCAAGACGAGGGCGTGGTTACGCTGAGTTTGTGGTTCATGTTGACCAATAAGTGCAGTGCAGATCTTTGCAGTCTTGTTTATAGGTGAGTTCAGTCTAGCTATTTGTCGGATTTAAAAAGTTTTTCTTAATTCAACATTCAAATGCTAATTGAAGAATATACTAAATGTAATGTTGATTTGTGACCCAACCCCAGCAAAAAGCTGGTCACATCAAATAAGTAGACAATTTTCAGTTTTTCTCATTCCAGGTTTGACGACTCCGGCACTCTCTTCTCCCCACTAATAACAATCGACAGAAGAAATAAACTACACATCACCGTGTTCTTCGGCAAGGAAGGCAGAATAGGCACAATAGACGAACCCGTGCCGTTTGCCAAATGGGTCCATCTAGCGGTGTCAATAAAGGGCACTCTTTTAGTGGGCTGCACAAGCACGGGTAAAACTAGTGCAGATCCTAAGTGTCAATATTGGCGCTTCAACGACCCAATCGTTTACAATGAAAACGATGGAATGTGGCTGATGGGCGGAAATTTTTATCTTCCCGGTCCAACCGGATATTTCGGAAGTTTAAGATTGTATCGAGACCAGTTTCATGATGCCAACAGACTTATGAGCGCTGTTTCCGAGTTGCCCCAAGGTATTTGGGACACCAGTAGTAGGAAGGGTTATAATAAGTGCAGAAAAACGTTTAATTGAAGAAACAGAAGTGCAACAAACTCTATTATGTAATCTATTTGTGTATTTGTACTTTACTTTAGTCATCAGATGAATTCTGGATTTCATCTTACAATAGGGAAATATAAACAATTCTTCATAAGATTCTTAAGAAAAACACAAAGATTTTATCAAGAAACCAATAAAACAAAACTTACATCTGGAGAAAGTATAGCCTGTATCTCGTACGCCCTCAGCAGCATTGCACGAATCTGCATCCGCTGACTCTGGTCTGCACCTACACGCTGCATCTCGACCAGGGCAGATTCGTAGTATCTGATAGCTTCTTCAAGCTTCTCATTTCCTGAAACCATCTGTATTGAACATCAATTTTCTTCTTTCGGAAATGTAAAACTTCAGTTTTGAATAGTATGGAAGGTGAACTGTTTTAAAGTACCTTACCTGAGTCGATTTTAGATTCAACCTCCGGCAACTTTTTCTTTGAAAATCCTGCAAAATCAAATGTAATATGAACCATCAAATTTTGCACTTAATACAAGTAAGTGGTCATTTCATAGAAGCAGCTGTTATGAAAACGTAATTTTGGAGCAACATCATTGAGCAACTGAGCCACTCACCGCTTTTTAATCTGTCCCGATAGTAGTATTCCAGAAACAAGGCTAGAGCACCAGTGCCAGCTACTAATATAGTAAAGGTCAGGCGGCTGTCTTTAGGAATGAGAGCTGAAAGTCCAGATTGCAGCAAGGCCGCCATGTTGCCATGATTGTAGTGGTCACATTGCTAGGTGAGTGTTTATTTAGAGCAGTCAGCAGTGTTCACTGGAAATCACAATATCGGGAGTACGTTAATTATCAGTTACAAAAGTAAGAATCGATCTTCAGAGCTATAATTTTAAGAAAAAGCAATTTGGATTGCGACAATGTCGCATCACGCATGTATAATATACTGCACAATCTTGGCCACATTCCAATTAGTTAGGGAAAAGATACCACCGGGTTTGCTTTTTTAAGAGCACCCATCTGATAATTAATTATTGTGGCAATGTGAATTTATACTCAAGGACAACCAATAACTGATAACATAAAATAACAATCCGCCCAAAATCCCAAAATGTAGTATATTTTCAAATGCTACGCTAACATAAATTTATACTCGCGTGGGGCCGGCGCGTTAGCGCTATAGATTCAATGTTTTTGACAAGGCGCACCACAAAAACGTGGTTATTGAAAATGGACCGTGCCTAAAACACTCGAGAAGCCACAAAGGAATGAGCACGTAACGAAATAAAAACCACTCATTGTTTAAAAAGGAATAATATCAAATAAAGCAATACGATCAATAAAGATGAAAAAGTATATTACAAACCCTTCAAAGCCACTGTGTACCTTAGATCTATCCAGTTCTCAAAATAATATGAACACCTGAATCTGTGCTAACAGGACCACTCATTTCGTCTACTTGAAGCGCGAACGTCGCTTCTTCAAACGCTTTCTGCATCTGACCCTTGCCGAAGAAACCGAGATCGCCTCCGTTTTTAGCTGAGCTGCAGTCGCTGTTTACTCTGGCCAACTCAGCAAAGGATGCACCTCCTTCAATTTGCTCGATAAACCCTAAAAAGATGAAAAAATGAAGAAAATAATATGCACCTCTAGGTTTCACAACACCATTGATTATAAAACAAGGGCAATATAACAGAACACTACATAAGTGAATCTCCAAGTTAACTTAACAACTTCACTTACCATCCAGGATCTCCAAAGCTTCTTCCCTACTCCGCGTTATTTTGGCTTCCTTCCAGCTACTGGGCCGCCTACTGCCTACATGTTTCACCAGCAGATGGCTCGCGCGCACTTTGTCTGGGCGCGTACCAGGTCCCGGATGTTCCCAAGTACTCTCTTGCGTCTGGGGAGGATCAGTCAGAAAGTTGCAGCCTTTGCAATGATTACTCTTATAATCAGTAAGCTATGAAGGTTTGGTTTATGTTGGTACAAAGAATGTGGAGTTTCGCTCAACGAGAGTTGATGAATTGTGCTTAATATTTTGAAAGTTCGAAAATTCAAATCCTATTTAAACAGGAGTGTTTAAACCCTAACATAGCCAATATACACATTCAAGATGTTAGGAAATGCCAAAAAAGACAGAAAATCAGAAAATGAAGAGGTACCCACTTCGGCGTTATAATAGTACTCTTTTCCGTGGGTCTTTGATATTTTCTTGACCCATCCGTCAGGCAGGTCACTCATGATTGCTAGAAAATCCAATTTAATAAGACTGTTGAAATCAAACATCTTAATTTATTTAGAGTAGATCTGTTCAATTACTTTTATTAACTTGAAATTGTTGCCGAAGCATTTTTCGATTTTACAAAAACAATTCATTGACCACGTGGCAGTAATTAACTCCCGAGAACTAAAGCAGGACCAATAAATTTCGAGAGAAAAGCCTTCAGATTTTTGAAAATTTGAGACAACTCCCAGAAATTCCATCCTGGAATGAGCGAGGTAAGTTGTACCTAGCAATAAATGCATAAACTTACTACATAGTTTTTCCTTAATAACTCAATAACCAATAAAACAAGTACATTGAAAGAGCTCAACTGAAAACAAATAGTGCTAAATGTTAGTTCAAAAAGTCACTAAAAATTAAACCACTTGTTCAAATTTTAGTGCTCCGTTTTCATTTCAGCTGCTTAAAAGATACAGAAATTTCTACAATTACAACGAAACAATTATACACGTCGATTTTACTGTCTTCTTCACAAACTGGGTGGCATGAAATTTTAACACAACATCATGTTTATTGTTTATGAACACTTTATTGACGCCTTATTTAATAACTGGTCGAATTTAAATTGGTTGCGTCAATATCCAACTTTTTTCAATCTCTGAAACTTTTTTGCCGAAGGCAAAAAAGTAAAGTAGACGGTTTAAAGTGGTGGTCGTGAAAGGGGGTAGGGTGTCGTCAAATATTCACGGCGCGGGCGGTGTCCTTACTTACTTTGTTGTGGTTCATCCTCAAGCAAGAACTGTCATTAAATGTCTGACCACCGTGTTGGTGTGAAGTCCAACACAAGAAACTTCGACAAGCTTACTTTAAAACCATCAAATGTTTTTTCTGCTATCAGCTACTGCACCTGACATCATGAATCGTACAATGGACGCGAATGCCTAATAGTCGTGCTCAGCCGCGCCTGCAATCTGTGTCAATTTCAGTTAAACTCTAAAGTCGACAAAATGTTATGCGGCAAGAGAGTCGGGTATCAGCGCAAAATTTCACGGCCGGTTTAATATTTCCTAACCAAAAAGCAGTGCATATCTATACATTCAATATCATCACCCAAGCTAGATTAAGTTGTTCCACATTCAGGATACAATATTTTACTGTTGTATAGCGGCTGTAGATTCCTTTAAGCGGTCTTTGAGACAGAAATTTTATTCACAGTATCTGCTGCTCAATTGCTTCTGGCTGAGGGTAGATACTAGCAAATTATCTCATTTAGAGTTGAAAAGATGGAAATATAGGGTCCGCATGAGACCTAACTTAGCGGGTGCAATTCTTGTTGATATGATTTTGTCATTATTTGACAAAATAACATCATGCTTTATCAGTTACATCCGTTTCAGTTACAGATTATTTTTGTTAAAAATACATGAATAAATAATGCTGATCAAAATTATTGAAACAAATAATTTAATAAGAGCACCATATCGTTGAAAAACGTACTTTAGTTGATCACCCTGAAAGGATCATCCAATTTACCTGTTGGAAATATATATGCTCCTTTTATTCGCGTCAGTTTTACAAAAAACAGACCTAATCATACAGTTAAGTTACAGCATGCAACTTTTAGCTATATAGGAGTTTTTTGTCAAAGAATTTATTCCCACAATATTGTCTTTGATTTTCATATTTAAACTTTACAGTTACAGTATTAAGGCATCTCTTAACAATAACAATACCGACTATACAGTTGTGAAAAAAAAGAATTATCTATACTATATTGAAGTTTCAACGTTCAAAAATCGAACAAATTTGTAACCCACTTTTCGTATATGCGACTGATAGCTTTCACAACACATGATAAATGAATATTGCAATGCATATTGCAATACATGACCTAGACTTAAACTCCAGGATCAAGGGTAATGGGGCAAATTATAGGGGACATCCAGACTAGATCCGGTGCTTCTTTTGAACTGCGAGCACGAAATAGTCTATTTCAAATGTCAATATTACAACAGAAACCCATCCTACAGTCTAGCTGATGTAATGCCGCGGACTCCGGATCACACAGCAACGAATAGAGTAAAACTCTAAGTACCCCAGGGGAATCTTACTATCAAATCATCATAACTAAGTAACATCTGCACTTGAACACCTTAGAAGCAAAGGGACTCGGGCACTGTTTATCCGATAAATAAAAAACGATCAGTTTTCACAAAATGACCGTTCTAATCGTTAGTTTTAAAGACCAAACCTATCAACACCTTCAAACTACCTAACAACACTACGAAGATCCTGGGGCTCCAGGAAACTCGAGTCTGCGCTCGACAGCTTGCAAGACTCTTCTCCTTCTCACTGTAACATCGTCTTCGGAGTCCGTGTTTTCTAGATGAAGTGCGGCAAGGTTGGAGGAACTGACACTAGCGGTAACTGAGCCGGTGAACTGCAGTGAGGGAGGCAGATTGAAGGGCTCCTCCGTCACGGCGGTTGGCGGGGAGTTCTCTGGGAGGGGTGCGTTTTCGGGGGTGTGGACGGTTTGCACAGACTGGAGGAGATTGTCGATAGTGGCTAGCGGGTTGCCTGTTCGGCGCAGGTCTTGTTCGATGACACTGCGCGGAATGTGAGGGAGCACCTCTTGAACTTGGTCTACCTGTTTGGAAACGATTTGTTATATTTAGCTCAAAAGCTACAACATTGTATGTTGGTATGCATTATATGTGACTATTTCACGGTTCGATAATAACTTGTAAATAATAAGTAACAGAAATATGGCAAAGGAAGTTACGAAGGAAGAAACGATGACGGATGAAGCAATAAAGTAACCTTACAAACCATTCTAGAGTCCAAGTCAATGTGTTGAGGAGATCTGATGACGTGAACACTAAAGTTGGGCAGCCAGCTGGCCCACCTGGACCCTCTGAACTGCCAAGCCATGTTTCGTCTGGCTGTGGGGGCATCTTCCTCTTGTTGGGCTCTCTAAAGTGTGGGACTTGATTACCATGATAAAGAGATAATATGATCCGCCTAAAGTAAGGTAAAACAGATACGATTTACCTTAGCTCACTTATAAACAAAATAAATTGACTGCAATCACGTGACCAACTGACTAACTGACTGACGTGACGTAAGTTAACAAAATATCCGAGAAATTACTGGGACTATACCTGAGCAAGAAGGACGTGTCTGCAAGTAGGACAGCTCGTGTCATGCTCCAGCCAACTTCTTAAACACGATATGTGGAACAAATGTCCACATGGCAATTTTCTGGAAAGTTTCAGGTTTAGGATTTGTGAGGATTCTCAACATAGTTAATTACTTAACATATTGAAATTTTAACGCTCTTATGTCAATTCTTGGTACTTTAAAACTTTCTAGAAAGAGTAAAGTAGGGTCAAACAATATGAATACAATTTGAATTTTTAAGAGCGGAGAACATTACACATTACCTAGCAGTATTCATCTCTTCCCAGCAGATTGCACAATGATCGTTGTTGGCCTCTAACTCCTCACTTGTTGCAACTCGGAACTGCAAGTCCAAGCTGTCCATTATCGAACGGAAGTTCTTGTGACGAATCTGTCGAAATTTTCTTGAATTTAGTTTGATTTGATTTCTTAATAATATCAATGATTTGAATTACTTAAGAAACATTGCTTACGATAGAGCATCGTGGAGAAGGATGCAACAGTTGATGTAGATAGTTTTTTTTTCTTGAGAAAGATTAAATGACAGCGTTGCTATTTTTAGCTATCTGTGATTTAGAACTTTATTATATATTAGTTTGATTAAAGCTAAAGGACATAATATATATAGTAAGGACATAAAAGAAACGTGATATGACCAAGATACTGGGGTAAAGCTTTTTTGAGTCAAGATCCCATTATAATATAAGTATTTAAACTTTAAACACTATTACAAGATCTCATTAGTATTCCCCCGACCGAGAACACTCGCCCAAGAAACCTACCCAACGTTTCCTGATCTCATTGTAGATATGCTTGATGTGCATACAGAGAACGAAACTTCCCATGGAAAGAAGGACCCCGCTGTAGAGTAACATGTGGATGTTGTGAAGTAACTCCACCGATAACATCATCACGTCGAAGGAGATCTCGGTGTAGTAACGTGTGACGTCCTTATTTTCCCATCGCTCTGTGTACCTGGTTTGTATTTCGGTGTTAGGTGTTGTGCATTTGTAAGATGTATAATAGTGTGTATATAATTGTGTATTGCACGGTGTACAGTGCAGTGTATCTGAATAGTGTATTGCAGGTAACTTGTATATTGTGAATTGTATTAAATGTTTAATGTACGTTAGTTTATATTATTAGTGTATGTTAGTGTATATCAGTGTATATTAGCGTATATTATACGTTAGTGTATAGTAAAAGCTGCAGGTAATAAGATATCAAGTTATATCACCGACCCGACACTTATCCAGTACGTACATTTCGTATATGATGAGCCCGTAGTTGAAGATGCTGTGAAGAGTTTTCAGATAGAAGAGGAAGACGTCCGCCAGCAAGAAGAATGTGATGTGCCAGTCTTCGCCTCGCGTGTACAGGACTCCTGATACAGAAGATACTATCTAGAGCTGGTGTACTGCGATATCTTGATACTTTATACTTGAAATACCATAAAATAGTAATTTAACTTTTAAGTGCTATGTAAACCTGGCATTAAATTCATGAAGGAGCTTGAGGGTGTATGTGCTCCCCCCGCATATTATTATGTTTGTTTTTCTTTGACTAATGTAAATACACGGTATTTAAGTCTGCAATCTAAATTGTATGTCTAAAACTGATCAAATAGCTAAGCGGTAGCGAACTCACCAATAAACAGGAGGACAGTAGAGAGGTGTAGAAGTGTAGATAGTATCACACCCGGTAGATGATGTTGTAGTCTCGTACTGAGAATTTCCTAGGTTTAGTTCCTCATACTTGGGATACTTGCTAAGTAAGGTAATTGTAACTTGTTAAGTTCCGGATTCTTGATAATTTTCATACTTTAGCTGCACTTTTAAAATGGGGACTCTACTATTATCTGTGTAACGTCAAGTATATTCACAGAATTAAGGATCTCCATTTAGCAGAAATCAAGCTAATTAATGGCATTTCATATTATAGAGAGCACGGTTTTTATTCATTTCTTGTTGTTTTGTTCGGTAATATATACGTATCATAAAAGTGTGATAATATCCCACCTAGGAGAAAGAGAGAGATACTGAGCCCGGTCCTGAGTTAGGGTATCCAGGAGAGATATCCCAGCTAACACCCCGCACCACACACCCCACTTCGTCATCAGCCCCACCTCGCCCAGATTCAACACTCCGAACAGAAACACAAACTTGTACAACCCAAAATGGTTGATCTTATCCCGGATGTTCTGTTCCTCGATGGCGCGTAACTGTCCGAACATGACGCGAATGAAGATAGCCCCGAGCTGGACGACCACGCATCCCAGGAGATTGAGGAGGAAGATGTCAGTCCAGAAGTGCTCGTACTGGTGCTGTATAAACTCGGTGAAATTACTGAAGTCCTGATAGTAGGAGGAGAGGGCGATGTACAGCACGTAGACTGCGAGTGTGATGTAGGTGTAGGTGCGGAAGGAGGGAGCGAAGGAGACAAGCGCAAGCGGCATATTAGACAAGGAGATGTAAGGAGATGCACGGGGAGACGGTTACATTCTTGGTGAAACTAGGGACAATTTGGAAGGTGAGATTTTGGTGATATTAGGTTAATTTTGAATATTAATTGTAAAATGAAAAATTGTGCACTTAAGTGGGAAATAAATTTAATCTTACAATCTAACCTTCACTGACTTTTGAATAAACTTGCGAATTAAGCGATATATATTCTGTAGAAATTGTGAGAGTTGAAGAAAACCAACTTTTTAAGAACATGTAAATAAATTAAACAATCAATTATGTCTTTACAGAGAAACGTATAACATGATAAGCGTAAGTTGATCTTTTGAAAAAATTTACACAAACAGCTAAATCTTAAAAAAGATTGGGCTAGAATCATTATGAAAAAAGCCGATGGAACAGGACAGTTAAAAGCTTAGAAATAACGATCATCTATGAAAATAAGTAAACCATTACTATTTTAACCACTACTCTTGCATTACTTCTTGAGAACAATTATCTTTAAAACATACAAAGATTCTTATCTGGTTTCTTAGATAAATAGCAGTAATTTTCTTTCTGATGAAACTAAATTCCATTAAAGATACAATAAGCCAATGATACGACATAGCTCCATTACTATCTAATTTTCCTTCTCGAAATACTCCTTACTACTGTCCACACCCGGTTTAATGGTACTCTTGCCGGGTTGCCAGTTAGCAGGGCACACCTCTCCGTGCTCCTCCACAAACTGTATTGCGCGCAACGTGCGCAGCGTCTCGTCCACGCTGCGCCCAATAGGCAGATCATTGACTGTGATGTGTCGCAAGTTTCCCGCGGGATCAATGATGAAGAGTCCTCGGAGAGCAATACCGACTGGTTCTAGCAGGACACCGTAGTCTTTAGCGATAGTCTTGTTGAGATCAGCCAGAATGGGTATCTTCATCTCACCGAGACCGCCTTCCTTGCGCGACTGTTTCATCCACGCAAGATGGGAGAAGTGTGAGTCCACAGAGCAGGCCAGCAACTCGCACCCTGAAAATTCATTTCATCAAAATTGGGAGGATAAACAGGAAAGTTTAACAGTGCAGTATGACATATAGTGAAGCACATTGTACGTGTGGATTGTTAGAGTTTTTGGCAATGTTGAAAGTAAAAGAATCTTATCAAGCTCTAAATCACCTAGCTCCTGGAACTCAGCAGCTCTGTCGCTGAATGCTGTTATTTCAGTGGGACAGACGAACGTGAAATCTAGAGGGTAGAAAAACAAGATCACGTATTTTCCCTCGTAGTTGGACAGCGAAACTTCCTGGAAAGTTCCATTAGGCATGACAGCCTGGGCAGTGAATGCTGGAGCAGGGTTAGGGATTGACGCCACGTGCCGGGTCAAGGATGGTGCAGCGAGCGCGCGTCGTGCTGCTGTCTGTACCAGACGTGATCCAACTCGAGAGAGGGAACTGAACATGGCTGCTAGAAATGTAGGAGTGTCGTTAGTGATGGGTTTGATTAGAGAATGTGTAAAGGTAAGGGTTATATACATTGTTGTCAAGGTAAATTCCGACAAAACAATGAATCAGTTTTGAAAGATATGTGGCAGGATTTAAATTTGAGAAACTAAAAAAGAACTACGCATAAGGATGAAAGATGACGGGTGTCATTCAATAAATTTAGCTAAAAGCAATATAATACTCAAGCTATCATATAGTTGAACAATATCACTCTAATCTAACCCTAACTCATAAGAAAATAAGTTAAGATAGAAAATACAAATAAATAGAACACCGGTCACGGATAAATACTGAACGAACAATTCAACAAGTGAACACCAGGCTCAATACGTCATATAAAGATAAAAATTAAAATTCTAAAGTTCTATGCCATGACCTCTTGGGCGGCACTCTCGTCCTCTACACCTCTGACATATAGAACGTTGTTACACCTGAAGGGGAGGAGGGACTGGTTAGGTTTGAGAACTAGAGAACTTGGCTAAGAGAAGAGAGAATATTTCACGTAAAGGGCAAGATTTAGTTGTTACAATCATTTAAAATACAAACTTGAAGATGACTAAAACATATTCTTGAAATCCTCTACCTGATAAGAACCTCCCCTAAGTTTCCCGCCAAAACTCCATCAATATACTCCTCAGTATTCGCTAAGTTTAGGTTCATGTAACTGTCTACTGATATCAGATATCCTGAAATTGTTTAGAATTCATGGTATTTGAATTGTCTCATGCTATGTATCTGCTACATGTAAAATTAAATTCGAACTGTATTTTCGCAATTTTACTTCTTGTTAAACGAACAGCTTTTGACCCAAACCGATCACATACAGCAACAAGTGCTATACCTCCAAAACAACAAAGTACAAACCGACATGCGACAAAGAAGACACTGACCTTTATACTCCATACCCCACTTCAGCTTGACCATAACGGGTTTGCCAGTAAGACCACTCAGGAAGGGTTTAGGGTTGAGAGGAAGAGCGCTGGACATGATGGGGTACTTGAGGTACTTGCTAAGTGCAGTGTGGTGGTTAGTTTTGGTGGACATGGACATGGTGTTTAGCAGATAGTTAGAGGTGGAAACAGATACATAGTTAATGAAACTAAGTTGATAGATTCAGCTATTGTGACATTTCCATGCAGTTCACATTATAATAACATGTACGTCATACGTAATAAATTGCACAATTATTATCATAATGCGAACTGCATAAAGATTATTGAAGAGTGAGCTGAGCTTAGATGCCGATTACATGATAGGTGTTGATAACTTCGCAGTGTGAGGCAAAAGCGAAAGTGTGAGTTATGTTCAAAATTGAGAACAAAATCTGCAGGAACACCATTTGTGTGGTTTAATGGCAAATAAAATGCGATGTACATGAACATGCTACTTTTTCTGATAAATGTTCCCTATCGCTACGATCAAGTTGAATAAGTCAATTATGTAGCAATTAAACACGTTGATGCTACTAAAGTATGCAAATGCAAAAAATGCAAATTTAGGTCACTCCCTTAGACGGGATGGCCTGAGGTGCTCATCTCCTTTTCTGTAACCCTGAGCCACTCCGTACCGAGGCACTAAACTAGCTGTAAGGGGGTTAACCTTACGAGCCAGGGAGTGTGCATTTCCAGCCGAAGCTGTACCAGACACAGTCTGGTGACTGGCCGACTTGCCACAGCCGGGGATCGAACCCCGGTCTGCCGCATGGGAGGCGTAAATGAAACCACTACACCACTAAAGTACAATAAACAATTTTTTACATACCAATATCGTCAAATTTCTATCAAAAAAATTTTCAGAATGAAATTATTAAAAAGTCATCAAAAAATAAACCCTTCCAAACAATCTTTGCTTAGTTACAGAAAAATGAAAGATTAACCTTAAGCATTTGCTTTGAATTGAAAAATACTTAAAAAATACAAAAAAGATTCTAAATAAAAAGTTTCTAGCTAAGCCCCACTAAAATTACCAATACCAGAAGTAAGAGATATGATAAAGTTCCTAGCAGTTGTGGCAGTGTCCTGAGATCCCCGAGTTATAGACATCATAAACTTTTGCATGCTGCTCATTGTTTGGAGATTGTCGTAAACCAGCCTCTGAGACTGAAATTTCAATTCTGATAATGCGCAACGTGTAGGATATCACACATTTTCTTCAAACTTATAAAACCAAATCCAAAATCCAATTTCTGGATCGAATTCATAAATTTATCAGATACAAGTACTGACTTGGGAGTAAGACTTTTTAGCGAGAGGGAGGATGGTATCCCGTATCTGATATCTCTTGTTGTAACAGTGAGCAACACCTCCGAGATAGAGCAAGCAGAATACTTTATTGTTCTTGTACCCTGACCAGATTCTAGGATTTAAGTTCTATATATAGCATGATCCATTTACATTGTAGGATGTGTTCGTAGAGCAAGGCATGATCAAATTTCGAACAGGACCAAGACGGTTTGACGGTAATTTGAACAAGACACATACAAATAACTAAGTAGATCAGAAGTGGTAAATTGCTAAGGTATTCGCAAAGCCTCTTGTAATTGAAAACAGAAACTAGCGAATTGTCGAAGAACGAGCAAATTATCGAGGAAAGTCGGAATACAAATCAAGGTACTGCGGAAAGGTACCGAAGATTAAATGTAGATGTTTCCAGTAACTGATAAAATGCGACGTGCTCAACAATAAAATCTAAAGCTGCTGATATGATTACACGGAGCTACTTATATTCCAATTCTGATTGTTCGATTTTACATTCCACAATGTTGCACAATCTAGATGGAGCAGTCCTTAATAAGTTAACGAATGATAAATCAGCCATTCGGACATGGTAAAGAAAAAACGGTTTTACAACTTAAATTGTTTTCGTGTGACAATAACCCGAAGAAGAAGTAATGGCTTTGAAATAGCGATTAATCTTTCCAGGTTACTATGGCGATATAACCATGGCGATATAACATTATGTTCAACAGTTACATTCAACACAAGTATCGTATGATTGAAACAAGTATGTATGAGGATCTAACAGCAGTTTTAACTTGTAATGATTAGTTATCTAGAGGGATAGCTTATTGGGATTCAAGCGAACAAAACTTAAGTATCAACATAGATATTGCTTGCGAGAAGTTAAAACGTAGATATTTAATGTAATTATTCTAAGTCGCGTGAGGATAAGATTGATATTACATTAGTCGAGACTCGAATAAGAGAGCATGAAAGTAGGACACAGAGACAGAGAGAGAGAGCAGGAGACGGGGAGGGAGACTCATTAAGTTAAACAGGCTGGAAATTAAAGCAATTCTCTAATGAGACCTAGCTTTAACTTCACTCAAACAAAACGCAGGCACACAAACAGAAAACTACACATAAAGAATAAGTTCGGACATGGACACATACACAGACGAACAAATCGGATAAACGCACCACTGAAATGCTGAGTGAGAACACCACCAGCTCCACTAGCAGCAGCAGCGGATTCAAGTAAAGGTCTAGTATACGAGTCATGGTACTGTCCGCACTTTACCGCCAACTCCCCTAAGCTAGCCACGTGACTTTCTGTCAAGGTCCCTGATAATCACCCGCGTTATTACAAATTTGGGAGGAAACATTGACAGCAGAGGAAGTTGGAATGTGGGGTTGCGCAATGGTATGTTGCGGAATATGAAATGAGATTGCGAAAAGCTGCAAATTGTGGTACAATTGACATGACATGAGGGAGAGGTTTTTACCAATTTTGGCGAATTTTCAGTAAAACTCGAATTAAATATGCTACATAGTCAATATCTTTCTCACCTGAAAGCCAGTTATTGGCATAGCTGTAAAACATGGCAGTTAAGTATCCCTCCATTATTGTATTTTGAAATGATACGGCCTGAAATTGTTAGTTGAGGGGTAAAATCAAATGACATCACTCCTGCTATAAAAACTGAAATACTTATCAAGCGCCAAGTCTGTACCCCAAACTCTTCTATCACGGATGGCGCAATCAAATAATTTTAAACATAAAATTACTAAGATAATGGTCCTGAAATTCTCCAAATATTCGAACTAGAAAATTATTGCTTACACTGAACTCAGTAAGATGTTTCTCAGCAAAAAGGAGGAACCAGGCTACCCCTATTTGAGAACAGTATCTCTGATCTGGATAGTCGTTAGAACTTACTCCGCCTACTTCTAGCTTCTGAAGTCAAGATTGGTATGTGTATAGGGGAGTAGTAGATTGATTAAAATACACGGATAATCAGATAAAATTATCTCGACATTTGAACATGTTTCTGGCCGACATTTGAAAAAAGTTTTGATAACCAACTGGACTGCAGTAGAGACTGAAACACAAAATATCAAGTTACCTGCAAGAATGATATGATCACTTTAAAATGATCGTTATTTTTGAGGACCTCGGCTCCTCGCCCTTTACTCAGTTCGTCAATGTAACAGACACAGGAAATAAGAAATGTCGGTGACTTTTCAATGATGACATTGAGTAACGCAGCATCTTGCAAAGACCTATTTAGTAAATCGTGTGAAGGCAGCGAAATCCGTTTTATGCCAAACAAATACATGAGGGGAAATCAAGTCTCTTCAAAAAAGAACGCGAATTATTCGGAAAACGTCGGTTCGAGAGCTCATTATGGTCCTGAAATCACAAAAAAATATCATCTCACCTGAGAATTGTGGCTGTGACAGGATAAGACAATATGAACCTTTCTGTTGTAATGTAAATCTTGTAACTGTCCAGAACACTCAACAAATTCTCCACACTTTTCACCCCACCCGACCTACACAGAAGAGACGGTTTGATGACGTTAACGACGTTGAAGAAGTTCCTGAACACTTCCTTGATCTTTGAGACGGGTTTCTCGGACGAAGTCTGGTAGAGCGGCAGGAGAACTTGAGCTAGAGCTTCGTAAACCCAGAGTTTAGAAAAGGAGGTAAGGGGGAGGAGGGTGGTAAAAATAGAAGATACCAGCGACAAAGTCTCTGCAATCAAGCATGACTTGAATAAGCTAAGACAGACATCGTTGCAAGCTTGGTTGGAAATAAGGTTGTGGAAGATCAGTGACACGACCGCCTGAAAGCTGCAAAGATTCTGACGATCATATGGCCACCATGAGAGAGTTTCACAAAGCCTCTCTGTAGAAAGTTGCTTCCAAGCAGCGTTAGGTATGGGCGTTTCAATGTCTTCAATAAGCTTCCCAAGCACAATAAAATGAAGATACTCGATTTCTAGAGAAACTGGAATTGACTTGTAAAGTTTGAAGGACTGAAATAGAACTGATTTCAAGATACTGTCACAAGCATGTGAGTCAAGTAGTGTCAGTAAATCAAACATAGACGTTACACCTTTTAGGCATAACTGGTGAACACAGTCTTTGAACATCTCACGTAAGTGTTGGGTAACAACAAAATCTCTCAAAAAGTCAACAGAATCGATGTTTTGGCATTTCAAACACACAGTCTCTATCAACAAAAGCATAACACCTTTATCGCAGCTGGAGCAGCATAAACTGTATATTGTATTTTTGATGTCAATTCCACGGGAAGGTAAACTGGCAATCAATTCTTTGAGGTTTTCGACAGGAGCTATTTCCATCACATCTTGGTCGGATGGCTTGTGTAGGACTGATTGGGGAATTTTGTTAGCTGATTTTAATTTATCGATCAGATCTTGTCTTCCTTTTTCGTCCTCCACGCAATTTTCTTTTAGTAAACAAGGAAGAAAGTGGTTAATGTAGTACTGTTTTTTGAAGATGCTAGCTTCGATGATAGACGAAGGAACTGCTCTTTTCTTCTTGAAGGCAACTATAGCTTTTTCGATATCATGAACAACGTTTTTGTCAATTTCTATAAGATTAAAATCTTTCATCCTAGTTTTGGCCAGGATAAGATACTGGTCTAGTTTCTCCTTGAACTTTGCCCCACCTCTTAGAGGTAGCTGAATGTGGTGCTTCAAGTACATCCCTACCTCATGAGGAACCAATGAAGTGAAGTTATCGAGAATAAACTCCACTGATTTCGAGGATGATATGATTGTTGATGTGTTGCCGAAGAAAAGCTGATAATTCTCTGTGTAAGGTCGACTCCCAAGTAGGTCTAAAATTCGCATCATGATAATAGCCAACTTAAAGTTATGGCGGTTTTTTGTGTTAATCGAGCTTTTCAGAAAATCTGACAAAAAGTCAAACTTAATCACGGAATCTACTTCCATTCTTACAATTATTGACCAAATCACGATAAAAAACCGTGGGTTAACGTCGCTAACATTGGTTGTAGTGGACAGAGTAGTTAAAGTCTGAGAAACTGGTAAATCTCCAAATAAATCCTGAAATTTGCAGACTTGATCTTGGAACAGCTGTTCCTTTAAAACGTTTACAATATTGGCATACGTCTCTTCCAATGACACAGAATCCCTTTTTCTCAGCAGGCTAGAGATAACATCATTCACAGACAGTGGGACAATATGGCAAATTGTTTTCAGATTTATCCCTGGCGGTTTAGATATCGAGAACACACAAATTTGCGTCAATATTGATCGGTATTGAGGTTTGCTAGCAAGAAACTCTATGACATTATGGGAGTTGTGTCCTTCACACGCTAAATGAGTACACATCTCATTCAATTTCTCGGTGTCTAATTTATCAGCTATATCAGTAAGGGTTATCCATCTGTGATTCAGTAAGAGCTCTATGTTCTTCATCAAATTGCTCGTGAGGGGTTTGTATTTGATGAAAGAGAAAAACTCGTGCATATTGAAGGAATGAGGATCACAAGAGGTAACCATAAGAGCAAACTGGTCGGGACATCCCAAGGCTTTCTGCCCAAGTTTGGGGGATTTTATATCTTCATACGATTGTTTCAAGATGTCCTTCATACAAGCAACAAAGTCCTCCGAAAACATCGGGCTTTCACTACTAGAACAAGATGGCGGCAGAGATCGTTTTCTTTTGGAACTGCTAGCAGAAATGGTTGTCAAGACTTCGTGAGCTTCTTTTTGGACCTCCTCTTCGTCTATTGCACT
Organism: Mnemiopsis leidyi; assembly: GCA_000226015.1. Lineage (NCBI taxonomy): Eukaryota > Metazoa > Ctenophora > Tentaculata > Lobata > Bolinopsidae > Mnemiopsis > Mnemiopsis leidyi. The sequence continues at coordinate 1,059,811 of JH154184.1, read as the reverse complement.
CGCAACAATTGCTCTTGCTCTCCTTAAGGATTCTCCAGGACCCAATCGATCGGATTTGAAAGGGACGAACTGCAGTGTAGATTTCTTCATCGCCTGAAAACTAACTGGTGCAACCGACATGAATAATAAATAATTGTGTTTTTTAAATTTCATAATGTTTGAGTTCAAAAATTTGGTCAGTTTAGTATTCATGATCAAAATGTACTTATCATTGCCAGTATCTCCCTTCGTAACCAGGTTAGATGCAAAAATTTGAGATTTGTGCTGTGTTGAAACATCGAAACCACCCAGATTTAAGAACGATTGTAATAAATTAATTTACAAACAAAAACTTGCTGAAACCTGCTTAGTAACACTTAAAACAGAATCATAGATCAAGTTCTTATAAAAACACAAAAAGACTCACAATAATCATATAATCAAGACGCAAAACCCTGAACAACAAAACCGTCCATATATTTCCTATATTTTCATCTATTGCATTCTTAGGGCACCATCCATTCGTATAGTTTCACCGTTTAGGTACCCATTAAGCATGATGTGATGGGCAAGGGCACCGTATTCCTCTGAAAAATAACAGTTTTATTGACATCGTTCGTGCAAAACTAGCACGTAGAAAATATAAGACGTTAAATTCTATAGGACATCAAGCTTTGATATAAAAATACTATAGATAAGTCAGAAAACAACAGAATAAAGAATTTTAGTCTTTACCCGGATGACCAAGACGTTTAGGGAAAGGTACTCCAGCTGCAAGACTAGCTTTGATATCGTCTCTCATGCCCACCATCATGGGGGTCTCGATAACACCTAATCAGAGAAATTGTGTGTTGAGAACTAATTAACATTCACACGACGCCATGGTGATAAGAAATTGTTACTCTGTAAACTTTTTTCTTTTATTTTTATGACCAGGCAAATACTTATGATGACTAAACCCTAGAATTGTGTTCAAACTAACCAGGTGCGATGGTGCAAGCTCGAATTCCGAATGCAGCTAGGTCTCTAGCCAGGACTATCGTCAGTGCGCGCACTCCACCTTTACTAGCAGCGTAGGCAGCTTGTCCCCTTTGTCCTTCAAAAGCTGCTACACTAGCGGTATTGATCAAAACTCCTGTAAGTTTATCATTATAATAGTCTCTAATTATTATATGATATTCTCTAATTTTTATACTGCCTGCTACAAAATAAAAAAAACAATTGTCTTCATCATACTTAGTAGATATTTGGTTTGTATGAACGATTAACAAATTGTATTTTTGGGTTGAAATATTAAAACCCGTATTTATGCGGAGAAGCCTAAAACGTAAGGTGTGCTGTAAAGTGTGGTGTGGTATAAACAGTGTGTTTCATATCCCGAGGAGTGTGTAACTATGTCTTTATTACAGAAAATGTTATAATCGAGAATAACAAAATTAAATGTAGGCACTCAAATCCGACCAACAGTGACAAAGATCCTATTAGTACCGTGGCGTTTGCAGAGGCGACTCTCCTTAAAAGATAACCCCTGACGTCGCCGCATTACAACAACAACAACAACAACAGTGACATTTTATGCTGTAATATTTCTAGGTCATATATTAGTTTTGGTTTTGGTAATCAGCAGACATTGTCAGAAAACCCACCCCTTTCCCCACTCTCGTTGTAAGGATCTTGAGCAGCCATCTTTTCCGCAGCAAGTCTGCATACGTTAAATGTTCCGACCAGGTTAACGTTTATTGTCCTCTGGAAATCATCCAGCGACATGGGTCCTGAAATATAAGATCATAAACAGAACTTTACAAAATGACTTAAATTTCAATCCATATAGGTAAAACGGAAAGCTTAGTGCTTATAATGATGAAATAGCTAACGCCAACCCGGCCCAAACCTCGTTTTGAGAAGGTTAGACCAGCGGTAGCGATGCCGGCACAGTTTACCGCAGCTGTGATCGGACCAAGCTCACTGGCTAAGTCCAGAGCCTCTCTGACACTTTTCTCATCAGTCACATCCACGGGAGCGAACCTGTATGTATACTAAAGTGAGCAGATCATGATATGGTGGAGATTTGAATAAAGAGTTTCTGCTAATATGGATATTGCGTTACACTAGATGAAGAAAACTTCATTTGCTCGTAATATAAATGAAGTCAATTAGAAAAAAAGAGACGACTCTTAAACCTGGGATATACAAACTATGCTCAGGCAAGTGAAATAACCTGCAGTTTTCAGACATTTCCTTGGCGATGGAGGAACCTTGAGACCCTGGCAGATCAGCGATGATGGCTTTACCTCCTGTCTTGAGGACATGTCTGACTGTGGCAAGACCTAGCCCAGATGCCCCACCCGTTACCAAGGCGACGACACCACGATTCATGATAACAATTGTTCGGACAGACTTTGCCTATGTGTTTAGCATAGGTTATTTAGTGGAACATGGCGATGAATAGATTAAAATAAAGCAATTTAATCGCATTTGTAGTGCGATATTTCGAAAACATTCTGATTGATAGCATTCTTTTAACAAATTCGATAAACCCTAATAAAAAACTGTAAATGCAATAATGATTGATAAAAATATTAAATAGAAATCATCAATATAAGAAAAACACTAAACAGACCCCAATTGTTTTCCAATTCTAAAGGCTTTGTATTCACATAATAATAATCACTAGATAAATAAAAAATGTTCTCTAAAGTCCTCCCAAATATAGCAAATAAGAGACCCCAAACACAATAACTCTCTTCAATAAGGGAAAGCGAAAATACAAAATTTATCAAGTTTCACAGTGGATTTCTAGGGTAAATGACAAACTGTTTCATTCATAAAAAAGTTTTTCTGAATTAACATAAGTCAATATCACAAAATAAATTTTAGCTACTGCCGTCCAGTCCAAGGCTGCTGCTGTCGAATCATCTGAGGTATTAATAAAATCCCTTTGGACCTTTTTCTATTCGTACAATAAGAGAGCAGCTGATTTGACACAGCAATAAGTCAAAGGCGATAGCAAATACAATAAACAATTACATGGATGAAAATAAGTAAAATGGGGGGGGGGGGACTTAAGATGAATTCGCTTTTTGAATATTTGGCCTAGGTCAGGGTGTTTTTATTTGTATAATTTGTATTTGTACTTTGTTACACCTGTACCCAGGCTATTACAGTTATACTGAAGGGGCTCCTGGAAGATCCTAGATCTTTCAACGGAGAACCTCCTCATTTAACCCTCAATCACAGTTTCCCGGTCATTCGGCTGAGTCGACAGAAGAAGATTGCATAGGTAAATATCCTTAGAGCACTCCTCTAGGATTGGCAGATCTGGGAATTGAACCCCAAATCTCCTGCATAAGTCGGGGTAGATACCTTTACACCAAATTTCGAAATAACCATGGTCAGATGTCACAATTATGTCCATGTCAAGATTTTTACATTACCACCGTCAAGTTTCTGATTTAAGTGGCCATGGTCACTTTTTTTACCATTGACTATTGCCAAAGTTGAAGAGTGTCCTGGTGGTTTTGGTCAAACTTTTTGACTTTTGACCATGGGACAAATTTCAGGGTGTCCGTGGTTATGGTAAAATTGTTTGACCGTTGACAAAGGCAAAAATCAAAATTTTCCATGGTCTAGTCACCTTTTCGAAAGACCAGGGTTTCCCCCACCCCCCCCCCATATTTATGACAAGTTGATTTGAATGATCAATGAATTGGAGCTCAAGCAAATTACTAATTTCTGGAAAAGGTTTCTAAGCTTCGATTGAAGATATCATGCTTGTAAATCGTACCGATTGCAGTGTACCTGAATTAAGTACCGGCTTGACCGAGACAATCAGAACACAGTTCCTTATCTGGCGTGCTACCACTAGAAATAAGTGCTCATGTTCACTACCTGAGTGTTCTGCATGTTTTGTTGTATCTGCTGTTGCTGTTGCAGGGTCAAGCCTCCTTGTCCGCGTTGTTGCATCATCATTTGCATCTGTTGCTGCTGTTGCATCATCATCTCATCGTTTCCTGCGTGATTGTAGTACTCAAGAATACTAATTTCTCGAAGTATCAACACTTGAAAATTGGTTAAAGATTGTTTAAGATTTACCTTGAATTTTCAAAAATTTGACTCACTTGACATCTGTTGCATTCCTGGTGCCATCCGCATCATTGGTTGTCCACCTTGCTGTAGCATCTGGCTTTGTGGAAGGTGGGCTTGTTGCTGCATCTGGCCTGGCTGCATCATCTGCCCTTGCTGGGCCATCATCTGATTTTGAGTGATTTGCCCCATGACAGGTGCACTTTGCATCTGTTGCATTTGTGCAGGCATACCTTGCACGTTTCCTGAAGAAGTTCATCAATATTATCAGTGAAAGTTTGGCTTTTTTGTAATCAAGTACCTAATTGGAAACTTGCACATTGAACGTTAATTAATACAGAAATTCTTACTCATTTGGTGGAATTGCTGCATCTGTTGCTGCATATTTATCTGATTCTGCATCTGCATTCTTGGGTTTATCTGTCCTCCTTGTGGCCCCATCATTTGGGGGTTTCCTTGGGCTCTGATCATGCGCTGCTGATTTTGCTGAGGCATAATTTGATATCAAATTTAGTTTTTGATTCTAATAATTTATATAACATTCTTTGTTCCTTAAGAACCATTAAGCTAAACTGTAGTAAATGTCAACTTATCTTGAAAACTATTGAAATTCCAAAATGTTCAAACAAAAAAGTCAAGAAAAGAATCGTAGACCCAGAACGAAATATATGGGAGCTTTAAGATGATTGAGCCAGGTATGTACGGAATAATTTATGTAGAATATTGTCCAAATGCATCAGGAACCTGGTGTTGAGCCATCATAGCCTGGAAGGCCATGTTACTGTTAGGATTTCCTGCCTGCATTCCGCCTTGCATAACATTGGCCTGCTGCATTTGCTTGGCCTGTTGCTGCTTCTGTTGCTGCTGGACCTGCTGCTGCTGGACTTGCTGCTGGGTTTGATGTTGAGCTGCTTGTTGAGGATCTTGCTGATGCACAGCTTGTCGAGGGTTTGGCACGTTACCAACAGCCGCCGAGTACTCTGCCTCTTGCAGTTTGGCAGCTAGTTCTTCTTGGAACTGTGCCTGAAGAAAGAAATTGATGTTCTTATTACCAATTAGTTATCAAATAGTATGCATTAGGGAATTCTAGTCGCTTATTATCAACGAAAATTCCTTCAAGTTTTTAAACAATAGTAAAAATACCTGATTGAAGGGATATAACCCCATGAATGTTTTCAAGTTTGTGCTGAAGAACATAAGGACTTGCTCCTTCCCGCCTCCCACGCTGTTAACAGTTATTAATCCACAGTCCCCAGTGGATGTCAATCCGATTTCAATCTGAAACAGAGCTTACTGATTATTCTTCCCAACAAGATTGATCATTACGGTCAGCTCTTTTTGAACTTCACAGAAATGCCATCAACAAATAATACCGAGTTAGTTGTAAAAGAACATAACATGACTCAATTATTAGGTAAATTTGTGTTATTTTATTTCGCATATAGGCAAAATTCACTCCACCTGTTGCTTGGAGTTCTCTTGGTTCTGATTGTTGTTGGGGTTAAGAGTGAAGTATAATTTTGCTGCTCGTTTTGTAGAGGGAAGTTGGCTCTGAAAATTAACATTTTATCGCAAATGCAAGTTCTTCATTGGTAAACGACCAGTAAACAAAGTTAAGTAACGGTTTAAAAGTGGTATTTCAAAATATAACAATAGAGTGGAACATTTAAATTCAATTTAAGTGTATTGACTAACTGGAATATTCCCTGACATGAAAGTAAATTCAGCTTTTTCTGGCCATTTTGATATGGAGCTGTAGGTATCTTGATAAGCGTTTATGCTTGCATCTATCGATAGGTTACACTGGACAATGATGGGAGAATTTCGCTTATTTGAATCCCAACATTCAAGTTGCCCATTCCATAATACAGATCGCTTGTTTTGCTGATTAGGCTGCTGTTGTTGTTGAACTTGTTTTTGTTGTTGAACTTGTTGTTGCTGTTGCTGAACTTGCTGCTGTTGCTGTTGTTGTTGCTGTTGTTGTTGCTGATGCTGTAGTTGTTGTTGTTGCTGTTGCTGAACTTGTTGTTGTTGTTGTTGTTGTTGTTGTTGTTGTTGCTGTTGTTGTTGTTGTTGTTGTTGCTGTTGTTGTCGCTGTTGTTGTTGTTGCTGTTGTTGTTGCTGTTGTTGATGGTGCTGTTGCAACATCTTACTAGTATAGTACGCATTTTGGGCCATGTTTTGAGGAGCACCAGGACCTCCAGGCTGCATTGGCATACCCTGCATAATCCTCTGTTGTTGATGCATAATTCCAGGCTGAAAATAAAGTTTGGCACTTAATATTTGCAACAGACTTGTACTAAAGTTAAAAAAACAATTTTGATGGATCTTCAAATTCTTGTTGCCAAATTAGGGCTGAAAATTGAAATAACTCACGAGCATAGAAATACCTGGCCAGGCTGAATATGCCTTTGCATCATTCCGGGATGACCGACTGGCATCATTTGACCACCAGGCTGCATTACAACAACTGGTCCAGGCAACTGTTGGCCCTGCTGCATCATACCAGGACCTTGCTGGATATGCTGAGGGCCTTGCATGCGAGGCTGATGGATCTGGTTTGTTGGGTCAGGGTATTGAACTGGAAGATCAGGTACATGTAGTTGGTTGGCATCTCCAGCAATGCCAGCAGCTGACGGAAAAAGCTGGTTAGTAACTTACTTACTGATGAATAATAGCAAATGGAAATTCGACAAAATTCAGTGAAAACCGACTCACTATTTAGTAACATTTTAAATCTATTGGCATTTGATACAGATAGGAATCTGCAGATGGAATCTGAAAAGTAGGAAAGCCTAAGTTAATAAAACGATTTAAATTCGTGTATTACCAATTTCCCTGGGGGAAGGGGTATTGAGATTAAAATCAATATGAGGCGGTCCTGGCTGTTGCTGTGAAGACTGTGCTTGCTGCATATGGTGGGGTGAGCCAGTGTTCCATGTGCCAGTATTTGTTGGACCACTGTCTGCTTTAACTTTTCTTACTTCTACGGTAAAAAGGTATATAAATTGACGTATTAAACTGTGGAAAGAAAGGTAATTAGATAGTCATATTACTCTAAAAATTTGGTCAAATAGTATTTAAATGTCATATAAATACAACATATAAGGTCAATCAAAATATTACACCACAGCATGTAGCCTAGTCAGTAGTCATTGACTACATAATCTAATCTGCATATTAAATGTTTTGTATTTTGTATTTGTATTTGTTTCACCTGTACCCAGGCTTTTACAGTTATACTGCAGGTGCTGCTGGAAGATTCTAGATCCTTCAACAGAGACCCTCCTCATTTAACCCTCAATCACGGTTTTCGGGTCATTCGGCTGAGTCAACCGAAGAAGATTGCACAGGCAAATGCCCTTAGCGCACTCCTCTAGGATTGGCAGATCTGGGAATCGAACCCATGATCTTCTGCATAGAAAGTCGGGGTAGATACCGCTACACCACCAACACATATGTATAGATAACAGAGTCAAAACTGCTCAGTAATAATTGCCTGGATACAAACCGCCTGTGTTTCAAAGATGATCTAAACAATAATTTCTTAAACCACATTCATACAAATATGTAAATCAAAGAACCTAAATACAAAAGCTAATTGTTCCCACCAGAAATTCTAATTATTATAGGTATGCAATATATCAAAAAAAAGTACTGACTTTTGGGTGGAGAGCTAGTTGCTTTGACAGTGCTTGCTGAGTCAGTCTGGTCTGCAACTGGAACACTCCATCCTGATATGAGTGTCATGTGATGAGGGTCAACTCCTAAGTCTTTAGCTGTGTTCTCTTCAGGACACGCCTTGAATAAGATGATATAAACAAAATTTAACGACATGATCCTGTAGTTTCTCAGGACTTTTGTTGTAGACATAATAACAGTATTTGAGAAATTTCATTTAAGTAGTTTCAAAAAGCCTACAATGAAATTATGGAAGTAGCTCAAGAACTTACAGACTAACTCAACACTTACAGCTTCAAATATCTTTTTGAGATAATCATTCCTTCTTGGCGATAGCACAGATAGTTTTATTTCCTTTTCAGCCATGTTCTTAGCAAGTCTTTCACATGATCGACCAGTATACTTTTGACTGAACTGACATGGATTTAAATATGGTGAGCTTTGTCCAACCATAATGCACAGTTTCTTCACTTTCGACCTAAAAACAAATAACTTGTTGAAATTTACCATAAATCTAATGGATTTACAGATCAACTTTTGACTAAAATTTACGATAATTCTGAAACTTAATGAATTGACAAATTCAGTGTGCCGAATAAAATTACATCAATTCAATTGCAATAGTCCATTATAAACCAATAATAAACTTTTTTAAAGTGCACATAAATTTAAACACATGTACTTTTTATTGATTCTGGTAATCTCCATGTCATCAAAGATTTCTAAGGCCACACCCATTCCTTCAACCACAAATGCTTGGGACTCTGCTCCGCCACCATCAAATCTGAATTGAACATAATCATGATTATAGAGGTTAGGCTTAACTGTGAAATGAGAGACCATCTTAACTGTAAAAGCAGCTACTCTCAGATCTGGCAAAAAATTTGATGTCTAATTTAATTCCTGAAAAATTAGTAGGTAAAACTTGTTGATTTTACTAACTTTATTTCTTTTATCTGATTAAGAAAAACTGACAAATCATGTGTGGGTGGGAAACAGTTGATGCAGTCGTTTGTTCCAGGAGCATTAGTGCCATAGAGAACTAATCCATATTGTTGCACAGGATACTGAAAGAGGGGGTCATTAATTAAAGTCACAACAAATAATAAATAAAATGTAAAGTTTACACCCATAAAATGAAACAAGATTTTATTTTCTTAGAAGTTTAACCTGTCAATATATTATTTGTATTTGTTACACCTGTACCCAGGCTTTAACAGTTATACATAAGGGGCTCCAGGAAGATTCTAGATCTTTTAACAGAGACCCTCCTCATTTAACCCTCAATCACGGTTTCCTGGTCATTCGGCTGAGTCGACCAAAGAAGATTGCATAGGCAAATGCCCTAAGCGCACTCCTCTAGGTATAATAACAAATTATTGTCAACAGTTCTCTGACTAATAAGGTATCTAGGGGAAGCACTCTGCATTCAGTTTTCTTCTGGAAATTGTTGACAGGCCAGCTCAATATTTTTTAGGCCATATAAAGAATTTCTCTAAAATTCTCGTTTTAAAGAAGCCTATAATTTTATATGATGGCAAATATGTTCCGGTCAGTGCCAGTTTTTAAGTCAAAAATCTTGAAGACATCAACATTTGACATGTGGATAATAGAATGTCCAAACAAGAAAAAATTAAACCCGCTTAGTTTAGTCTCAGGCGGATGCTAGATTTCCCTCTCTTCAATTCTACAAAGCAATTGTGACAATGTTAAAGATATACAGTCATCCCCCGATTCACCGGCTCCCACGATTTACCAGGCCTCATACCTTTCCCACCAAAATTTTACCTGAAATTTGAGCTAAAAATTTTTTTTCGCCAGGAGTAGGGTTGTTGGCTGTTAAATTTTGTCGTCAAAACTTTGTAATACAGTCGGACTAACACTTTTTACTCATTTAGCATTGTTTCAAAGACAAAAAGACGGTATATAGATACACAAGATGGTTTATAGACATATAAGACAATTAGACCCAATTTCGGGCCCCAAATGGCACTCCCCCGATTTACCGGGTCCCCTGATTTACCGTGCAATTTTGCTTTCCCCCGAAAATCCTGGTAAATCGAGGGATGATTGTAGTATATATGGAGATCATCTTCATCTTTTCATGGTTATACCTGACTAATGACTACTGCAGCTCAAAGAGTACACCTGTAATCAGGTTTGTACATACTGAAGGGGCTCCTGGAAGATTCTAGATCTTTTAACGGAGACCCTTCTCATTTAACTCTGAATCACAAGAAATTCCTCAAGCAAATAGCTCGGGTAGGAGGAAGCCCTAAAAGCTCCTTCACATGGTTACTATCGTCTTGTGGAGTGTTACACATTAAGGCCTTTTTTACACCAGTCACAATAAAATTTGCCTACCTATCTACCAACCTGAAAATCCAACCACTTTTAACCATCTACCTTGCTTTTTTGCTCTTGGCAAAAAAGCTTGAAGGATGGAAAAATTATGTTTGCGGTCTGTACTTTTACTGCTTCAGCATTCTGCAACCGGATAGATTGAGTGTAGAAAATACAATACACTTACTCTTACCTCACCAAATAAACCACTGGAACTGGAAGATGGTGGCCTGAAATAATAATTGTTTCTTATCATTAATTAATAAAGGACATAATAAAGGCCTCCAATTTCATTTGAAAATGTGAAATCGGCACTGCTTACAAGCATTAAATAGGTTTAAGGTTTTCCAATCAGTTTGGTTGAAGTCTAATGGGTAATTACTAATTTAGCCAATTCAGTTGCTACTCACTCGAGAAACTTTGCCAGATAATTTAACTTGAAATTATTGAAGTGGGAGTGTAGAACTGCAGTATTCTCTATTACAAAGACAAGGTCGACGTTATCAGAACAAAGGTCTTGGCCCTGGGCCCGTTGTGTGGCAGTCATAGGTCACATGTCAGAATACCTATTCGTCAGATTTTACTCATTAGTCAATCAACCACAATTCAACCACCATGTGAACATAGTCATAAAGATAGATTAATCTGTAAAACATGAAAGTAATGTTTCTGTGATCCGGGTGTGTTAAACAAAAGCAAGGACTGCAAACTGCATGGTACCTGGCTTTGAGTATTTAAGTTTAGGGATCGAAAGATTTCAGCACAGTTCGAACAGTCAGTTTATAAACCGATTGACAAACTTCTCTGACGTAAGGGTGACCTTCTAACATTTCCGTAGATTAGGGCATATCAGTATTTGAACTGTGACATGAGCCTTGATTTTAAGTAATAAAAATTTAATGATTGGAAAATTTGATAACATCTTTGATCTTTGGTATTTTAGATCATCTGAAAGAGCCTTTTTATCAACCAATTGATAAATTTCTCTGACATGACCTCTTTAAATTTTACATAGATTATGGCAACTCTTTTTTGTGTTTGGACCCTAATATAATACACAGAAACACAGTGAAAATAAACCTTACTTAAGGTACTTACAGGACACGAAAACCGAAAATCCTAAATAAAATTTTTGGTTAAAAAAGAAGTTTCGGGCAGGGTAAATTTGTTAATGGCATGTTTAACAGGGACAAATAGTCGGCTGTTAATAACAGCCGACTATTTGTCCCAAAAACATTTTCTGTTAAAGAAGGTATTTCGGGGAAAACTTTCGAAAATGGCTTTAGCTATTTTGTACAACACAAATCTTCAAGTTAAAAAGATATTTCAAGGGACATAAATATTCAAAATGGCTTGTTCATTGGCTATTTTTTATCTTAAACATGATATGACTTTTTACCCGTACACTTATTTGTTATTTATTTATAACAATATCTTACCAGATTTTTGAGTACAAGATGCTTAAATAAAAGCACTTTTGCACGCTTTGCGCAATGCGCGCTCCAACAGAGGCAACTTATTTAGCTGCTGAGCAGCCACGTGCGTAAAGTGTTTCAACGCCTGATTAGGTAAAATACAAGCATTGTGGCAAAACATACTTACTCACCACCTGTCATGTCGGCACGCGCGTTGTCGCGGTGATACTTGACGAATTTATATCCGTCTACCGTTCTAACGAGCTGCGAGAGTCGGGTATCTGCACCGCGACAAGATCATGATACCCGACTTTTGTAGCTTTGCTCTAAAAACCCTTTTGAGCACGTCGCGCGCGCCACGAGACTGCAGCTATTCAGCTGCGTAGCACGTAGCAGCCGCGTGCGTAGTCGCCTGGTTTAAACGTAAATGGCCATGGCAGCTCAAAATTAAACGTGAACAGTAGACTGATTATATACAATTTCTAATTTTGTCAACACGCGCGAACGCAAAGTGCGGAACGGGCTTTGCTTTTGCCTGGGGACCTCAGGCTAATTGGGCCGGGAAACGTAGAGAAAGAGCCGCGCATCGCCCGGTAACTCTGCTTACTGCTCTTCTGGCGAGAACGTTTCGGATATCAGCTCGTCAAGTCAGGTGTCACCGCCAACCGCACCGCGATAAAAAGCAATTCGCGCAGCTTTTCTCTCTCTCTCT
>JH154184.1:978026-998212 GCA_000226015.1 Mnemiopsis leidyi | reverse complement strand
CCGAGAGGGGCGCTTGTTCGGCCGAGTCGTCGGGGGCCTTCGGCCCCCTCCTCCGATAACGGGCCTGCGTCGGGGCCTTCGGCCCCTCCTTGGCCTTGGCAAGGGGGGCTTTGTTTGTTGGGCCCTGGCAAGGGGGGCGGGAGTTTTTCCCCGGTCGCGCTGGCCAGCGCTATAACAACTAAACAACAGTAAATAAGTAAATATACACAGGTAAACAACAGTCTCGTTACCTGAGAACCTCCATGAGATCCGGAAATGTAACTAGTCTGTTCTCGTTCGTCCAGATACGTATCAACTCCCCAGTGGGACTGTCGAGCGACCTGCACAATATACATTATACATGTATACATGTGTATATGAATATGTACATGTAAAATATTAATTTTAGGTACATAAAAATGTATTCATGAGGAATTTTTCGCTAACAAAACGGCAAAATTTTAATGGTTAAGAAAAAACAGTGCACATGGTAACCGGGCTGACGTCCGGAACCAAATTCAAAGTTGTCGGATGACAGTCTGCTCCGAAATAAGTATGTTTTGCAGACTCTCAACCGAATAAAAACTGCAAGAATTCCTGTAATGAGCCATAACTCTAACAATCACAAACATATATTACCAGTACCAAATATTAACATTATCAATACCAAGTATCAACAACCCTCAGAAAAACTTACGCCTCAATGTCTTTAAGTCTGTGAGACATTCCCAGCAGTGGAACAAGTCTCCTCCAGCCACAAGAGGGGGGTTCATCCAGGAGTCTGCACATGTGTTTAAGTAGACCACGTGGGATGTTGTGTACGTCTATGTCTGACGTTCTTTGTGGGGTGGAGCTCTGGGGGAGAATGTGGTCAGTTGGTCACTTGTAGGATGATTTAAACCGTCCTAAAACGTTGCTGATAAGAGAGGCTACAATGATGCTATCAAGACACTTTAAGTTGAAAAACCCTCACGAGCTCGCACGATAACAAACCCACCACTCTAAAGCACCAAGTACCCAGGATACAGCAACCATACAGTACCAATACAGTACCAATACAGTACCAAATACCAATACAGTATCAATACAGTACTCATGACAGTGAAACAACACCGGACACCCCACAATGCACACACACACAAGCTTCACACTTGTTTTCTCACATGCGCGGGTACAACTATAGGTCCAGGATTCACACTGTCCTGCTGTTCTTCTTCCTCTGTCTCGGTTGTAGGAGACACTTCTGTGTCCTTTACAAGGTTAGAGATAAATCAGTTGTCACGTGACCAAGGTAATATGTTACCATGACAACACGTGAGAGTGTGTCACGTTTACTATAGGTCATGTGACTATAGTAAACGTTAGGCTACAAGTGGCTAGAGTAAACGTTGGGTCATGTGTCTATAGAGAAGCGTTTCACACTTTCTTCCCTTCAAGGTTTAGATTACCTCTGATATATCTTGTAGAGGGTTAATGAAGCGTTTCTGTCTCAGTTTCTCCAACCTCTCCTCCTCAGTTTCCAGTGTCTGTTCTACTCCGTGGATTGCTCGTCTAACCATCTGCAACTTGTCCAGAACTTTTGTAGCTTTCTGTTCGCTGTCCATGGAGATGTCCAGTGAGCTTTGTGAGTGGGTACGTTCAAATCTCCTCAACGCAGCGTCTTTTTCGGTCTGGGAAGACAGACGTCGAATGTTATTTTACACGTTCTTTAAAAAACTCACTCGATTCTACGTATTTTGAAACGACGTACTGTCAAATAATAGTAAGACGATAGTAGTTGCAAGTAAAGATTTAGAAGAACGTACCGTGGACGAGACAGACTCCATGGTTTTCTGTAGCTGCTTGTCCTCCTCTCTACCGACATCTAACATGTCGTAATGATAGATAAGATCCTGTTCGGCTGTCTGGCCGAGTTGTTGTACTGCTCTTGTTATCTGTATTTAGGGGTATTTACAAGGACAGGTAAGAAGGAAGGATTGTGCCAGGAGTTGAGATGCGGAGACATGATACAGAAGGGGAGAACTGATAGAGAAGAAAGGGGGGACGTTTCCTGTGGTTTTATGGCACATTCACGCTTCATATCTTTGAGAAATTAGAAGACAAAAGGAGGAAGAAGAAACTTACCCTATCAAGTTCATCCTTGATACTGTTCCAGGAATTATACTCAATTCGTTTGTTCTCCACGTTATCCGAACTTTCTAAGTCACTTTTCATCTGTCTGAGTGCACAACTCATCTCTCTTACAAGTTCCTGACTGGATGATACGGTTTCAAATCGTGAGTAAATAACAGGAATAGGACGCAGAGTTTTGTAGAACAACAGAAATAATCCTTTAACTCAGCAACTCCAAAACAACTTCAGCGGTATCTACGATAAATGTATAACTATCAGTACCGTAAACAAAATTACCTGAACTCTAGGCTAGCCTCCAACTCCAACTGTTTATAATTCCAGATTTCCTTCTGTCGCTCCAAAGTTTCAGAAAGTCGCGAGTTTTCCTCTTCTAGTTTACTGTTATCTACGACAGTCTTTCAGGAGAGAGAGAGGGAGTTTAGTTTAATGGTTTCAGATCCACGGAAAACAAGTAAACCGAAATGGTTATTCTCACTACGAGACTGGACTAAAAAAGACTAATTTATTCATTGATTATTCCCGTTTGATGACTTTGTTGGCAGTTACAAATCAGAACATATTTAATCACAACTCCAATTGGGAATAGTAAAATCTGGTGAATTGTTTACACCCTGAGCAGTGAGCACACTCACGTAAAACGTCCGAAGTACTTAGATTAATAACTTCAACTTACAGAACTGGGCATGGCATGTTCCAATCGGCGATGTAACTGTTCTATAGTGCTATCTCTGTTTTCTATAACCTTGTTTTTCTGTCGTATCGCTTTGTCCTGCTCTTCTATCCTCATCGACAGTTCCGCTTCCACCTGAGTCACAACAATCACTAGTCAATAACATAACTAGAGACAAGAAGGAGACGTTAGTGTTTTGACAAAATGTACTATGAAATTTACATTGGCGACTGTATTCGGGATCGAACAATAATAAGTAAATTTATAGCTTACCTTAATAATAAGTAAATTTATAGCTTACCTTAATAATAAGTAAATTTATAGTTAACCTTACCTTGTCGTAGGACCGAGAAAGACCATCTCCAGCTTGAGCGATAAGTTCCTGAGCCTGTTCCAGCTCTGTGATACAGTGTACTCTGTGTTCCTCCGACTCTCTCCAACCTGGATCAGAGATATGTTAGTGTTAGGTTAGTTTTAGTTTTAGTTGGTTTTAGTTAGTGTTAGGTTAGTTTTAGTTAGTTTTAGTTAGTTTTAGTTAGGTTTAGTTAGTTTTAGTTAGTTTATGTTAGTTTTAGTTAAGTTAGTGTTAGATTAGTTTTAGTTGGTTTTAGTTGGTTTTGGTTAAGTTAGTGTTAGGTTAGTTTTACCCCTAAATTGACATTGGGTTCAATTTAGGGGTACTACCGGTAAACCAACAAGAACACTCCGCACAAGAACACTCCGCACAAGAACACTCCGCACAAGAACACTCCACACAAGAACACTCCGCACAAGAACACTCCGCACAAGAACACTCCGCACAAGAACACTCCGCACAAGAACACTCCACACAAGAACACTCCGAACTCTCACCAAACAGTGCGCTACAACTCAAACCTCGGTAAGTGAACTCCAGTAGAAGACTGAGTATCAGACAGACAGTGTGTTGGATGTGTTTGTCGTCCCTGTGTGATCTGACGACACGTCTCAGGACAGTAGCTCCGTCTCTGTCCAGGATTATAGTCCTGATGTCGCCCAACTCGTTATCGTACATTTCCACTCCTGGAGGTGAATGGTCCGTTTACTTTAACAATCAGGGTTGATGCTGTTAATTTTAAAAACCGCTTTCTCCCATAGGGATCCTAGAGTTGGCCCAAATTTTGGACAGGCAATTTTCAGCCACAGCATCATATTCATCACGACAACAGACATTAACAAACCTTCAGAAGTGTTGCTGGTGATAAGGTTGAGAAGAACTCTACAGCCAAACAGATGTACGGTAGCGTGTTGGGAGAAACTCATCGCACTTAACACGTAACTAACTATGTCATCTGATAGAGCTCTTGTCTGACACGTCACTGGGAGTCATAGAGTGGTATCAGATAATTGTACAGGCTATTAGTTAATTACTTAATTACAGTGGTATTAGTTAAGTGTACAGGCTATTATTTAATTACTTAATTAGGAGTAGGCTGAGTTTGAGTATATGGAATGATAGGGTGGGTGTAAAAGGGAGTTGCTATAAAACTGCATCTAGCGACAGAAGGGTATTCAAATTAGAATGATTAATCTATCGACTTTCAACCTACCTACAACCCAAACTTAAACAAATGTGGCAGAAGTTTGTATGACAACATCACGATCCAGTCTGTTCAGTCTGTTCAGTTTGTTCAGTCTGTTCAGTTTGTTCAGTTTGTTCAGTCTGTTCAGTCTGTTCAGTCTGTTCAGTCTGTCCAGGGAGTTCAGTTAGCTTGGCGGGTATGGTTTGTTCTGATGGACCCTCTATCACACCCACATGCGACTTAAACCAATCCAAAGTCAAGAGATGAGATCTCATGTCAGCCCCGTCAAAGTTACTCCAATGTCTCGCAATGTAAACTGTCTTCTCTACATCCAACGGAGAAACAGGAATCAAACTCTCGTAGTGAGTCCCGCTGTACGCAAGTACTAAAGGAGGCTCCTCGTCTCCGATCTCCGCCCTAAAGTGATCACCCCTAATAACAGTCAGGGGGCCGTGTGCACGGGAGCTGGAGGTGTTGAAGACCAGAGCGTTCTTCTTCACACAGTGCATTATCCCGACAATCATGAGATCTCCAAAGTAGTCTATCTCGTACTCCCCATCTTGCCTCAGTCTTGTCCAGGCTCCTTTCCACTGCTCCTCCGTAAAGTCGTCCAAAAAGTACGCAGAATTTCGTGTTATCCGTTCCGTTTCTCTCATCCAGACGTCACGGTAGAACTGCCGGGTAAACGGGAGTTTGTCCGGGAAACATTCCCGGGAGTTTATCTGGTCCATGACGGACTCTATTGAGCAGTTACCGCAACCACCGTTAGGATTACCAGGTCTCAAGTTAATGAAGTACTGTTTACCCAGTTCTATACCTTCTCGCATGAGCGGGTGCAGGATCCCGTTATAGCTAGTTGCTGGTTTTGTGTTGCTTACTTTGGTTACACTGCTCTCTTCTTTCTTTGGAAGATTACTACAGTTTTCGTAGTTTTCCTCATCTTCTGAGGTGATTTTCGTTTGGAACCCTATCGAGCAGAGTTTGCTTGGCAAATTCAAAATACTATCAGCGACATTTTTACCGGAAAACCGCGGTTTTATCTTAGGAGAGAGCCGTTTTAGAGACTTTCTAGACAAGCTGTGTCGTGATTTTGTGATGTACTCCAGCACGTGCGTCGTCTCAAACCTCTGGCAAATCATCTGTCTTATTGTCACAACATCGCTCAGTCCTTTGACCAACAGTTCCACAATAAACTGTATCTTAGCAATGTCCGTTTTACAAGTAGGAAGAAGACCTCGATAGAAAGAGCCATCAAAACTGAGAACAACAGGAGTGGAATCAGTCGTTCCTCCAAGATCACTGGGACTCATGACATAAACACAACCATCCTGACCCACTTCCTTCCTCCCGTCAAACACCAGAATATTCTTCCCGATGCAATGAGCGATCCCAAGTTTAGCAAGGTAGTTGAAGTACTCCACATCACATGACCCGTACCTCCGTAGAGTCTCCCAGCTCTGTACCCACCTTACTTCGTCATACTCTGACGGGTAAAAAGGGGAAGCTCGCACCACTGTCTCAGCGATGTTCACCCAAATAAGTTTGTAGTAGTTGGGGGATAGGGGCAGTTTACTGCTTATGCCGGACCTATGGTTTATCTGACTTACAATAGACTCCACGAATTTGTTACCCGGAGCTTTGCTTTCCGTGTCTAACTTTAAAGTTGTAAGGAAACTTCTGGTAAGTTTTATAGTTGAGGATGTTGATTGTCGATCGAACAAGATGTTTCCGTTTTCATCCAGACAAGACTCAGTTCTGAGACTTTTACCGTCAGTCAGTTTGTCTGTTTGTCTGTCAGTGTGTTGGTTGTCACGTGACATGCCTTAAACGTACTGCACTACTGCAAAGTAGAACGTTATACAAATGTACAGGAAGCGCTTAGACCGCTTGAAGTGTAACTGATGTGACTTGTAGTTGGGGCGGTGTAATTGTGGGCATAGTGAAGGCAACATTAGACCAATAATTATATGTCGTTATACACTCGTTTTTATTATATGCCGTTTTACACCTATAGTTGTACACTAGTTTTTACATACTCCGTGTCAAGACAGACGATCATTTCACAGCAATTTAGCGGTTCACAGTTCTACATTAAACTATGTTTTGCCATTTTATCACTGTCTTCAGCATTTAAACTAAACTCGATTTACTAATAGTGGAATAGTCGAGTCCATCTACGACATATTTACTGAAATTCACTCACAGTTTAACTTCTAGAAAGGTCAAGTTATAAACTTAATAAAACTATTGAGAAAGGTATCTAAGGGGAGGAGTCACAAATTCTGACCAGTGAGAAACTAGAAAATAGTGCTTCCTTCAGTCTGATTGGTTAAAACTTGTGACCCCTCATCAAAGTTCCTTTCTCTATTACTTTTGAAATATTGGTTAGTACCCCATAACTGTTATTAACCACATATACCATCATTGAGGAGCAAAATAACCTAAATTCCATTAGCACATTATCCCCTAAAGCTAAAAAAGGCTGGATAAAAAAGTTGAGTGAATTATCCGTAGCTCTGTGATGCAGCATTCCTGCATTCTGTGAAGCCATGGAAATTCGTTGTCATAATATCTGTCGAATCACCTTCATAATCTTAAAACACTGCAAATTGCGGTATGGAACTTAAATTGTATGCAAGCAGATCAGAGCGTGTCAAAGCTCTGATAAAGACCATATTATACATCGATCTACCGCGCGCAGCGAATGTATGCGCGTGCACTTAAAAGTAAACCGCGTGTTGATCAAGAATTGGCAATGCGCCGTACGTGAATATGATAGGAATTGGGATGATTTTTTTACCAAGCTTGTGACAGGCTTTATTCTTTTCGACATGCACCAAATTATCTTACATTCAGGCAACAAGACACATAGAGCTTTGTAGATTATTCCAGCACATTTAAGTGATTTACTTAACTCACATTGAGGTTGAGATATTCAGCAAGAATTGCCGAAAAGAAGAATTTGAAATAGTCTATTGTTCAGCCAAAACGGAACATTGTTAATATTATAGTATACACTGTTGACTTAAAGACATTTACTTGGAATGCGATTATATTACAACAATTTTGCTCAAACTTTGAAACTTGCAGTCGCATCGTATTACCATGGCAACTGTACGAGATTACCTCAGAACATTATCACCTAACCGCTTACAAGGCTTATCAGAAATAGGGCTGTAAAAGTCACTAGTCAGAAGTCAGACCCGAGACATTTACTACTGCCAGGTGGAATGTGGCAAATATGGCGACAATTTGTCTTCACATTTCTTGTACAGGTTATTTCTAATACCCCACCAGCGACAGATGTATCGTTCCTCAGCCTTATGTGTTAACCTGATGTAATTTGTTAACTGGAACATGATTTTAACGTCACTTTTAAGTTGGTCGATCAAATAAATTGCGTTGTATTTTGGATAATATTTGGAGGGCTCATTAAATTATCCTGTAAAATTGACAGAAGCTGCTAAGATGCTGACACAAAATGATTCACTGTATCTAAATAACAGACAGTATTTTAGCAGGAAGGAAGTTGCCAATTTTAAATGTACTGTTAGACAATAAATTTCGGTGAAATTATCGCGAAATTAATTACTTCATAAATTGCGGCTGTAATGACGATACCACAAATCGGTTCATTTTGGCTCATTTCCAAGTTTGGCATAAACTCAGAATCTGGGTCCCAGATAATATCCCAGTCTTTTTATAAAGTATTTTGTAATTAGAATGACCCATACTTTAGTGATTTAATAAGAACAGCTTTGTAAAATACATGCGATACGTCTCCAGCTCACGCAGTTACAATATTATCTCAAACACACTTTCACAAGTACCCTTATCTCAATATCCTAAATTGTTATCCTAACAATGCACGTGTAACACAAGGCCGGGGAAACCTTCGGTATGAGACGTTGTGGAGTATTTATAAGGCTGCGTGTTTGGCAAGGATAAGTACGGTATATCAGGGTTCAGACAGGAGGGTTTTAAATGTTCTGGTATTTGTTTACTGGTTAAACACCGTGAGAGTTTAATTATGTCCGATATTTGTGACCGATGGTAGGTTGGTTTGTTGTTATCTAAAATTGGAATATGTCGACAGACCATTAGACAAAACGAGCAAACCACGCATAATGTCGGGGTATGATAATCTTATGTTGGGGCATAATTATTATTTATGATAATCATTATATTGGGCTATGATGATAATATTTCGTAGAGGCGCTGGGAGCATCTTCTGAAAACATTTTTGGATTGTATCAACAGGTATTTGTTAAATTTTGACAAAACGATGTGTCGATCAACGGAGCTTTCTTCCAGGGTACTGTTAACGCGATTTGGCATGTAGGACAACTTTCGAGGCGGTTTAATGTAGGCAGTGGAATAGAACAGGGGTATGATGGTGCAAGCCATCCTCACTTTTGCTGGAATCTGTGATGAATGACGTTTTCAAAGAGTAAGTAATTGAGGAAGCGACTAGTTATAAAGCGGTAGTTTTGGAAAAAGATTCAGAAGAGGACGGATGACCAAGAACTCGGCAAATACTGATTCGAAAATTTCTGTGGCAGGAGTAAAGCTACGACATTTCCAATTATGCCACCACACAACTTTAAACGGAAGCCTCGAGTCTGGACATCAAGGTTAGCAATGAAAAACTGCTTTATTTTACGAAGATGTAAACACTAGACTAGAGTTGGATTATACAGCGTCATTGTATTTCGTTGTATACGTTACACGATGCTATTCTTGCCCAATCGAGTCCTTTTCATGAAACAAAACCCACATCGACTTTGTTTCCAGTCTAATACACTCCATTCCATGTAGCGATTGTCATTTTCTGTGCCTGGTACCTGATTGATCATTCATTATTTGTTTAAGCTCGACCCTCTGACCAAAGCTAGCATTTTGTAACCAGTTAGTTTCAGTTTGAAGGATGTGGTTTGAAGCAAAGGAAATCCTCGACAAAGAAATAAACTTCCTCAAAATGTCCGTCTCCTACTTTTCAGTTATAGGGTCAAGAAAGTTTCTACCCTTTATCACCACAGTCTTTGCGGGGAACATCAGCAAGGCTCATCTTGAAGGAGTTGGTTTAGCCAACACACTCATAAGTGTCTTGGTACTGGCGTTGTCCCAAGGCTACGTCAGGGTTATTCAAACATTCGGAGCTCAAGTGTACGAGTCTTCAGAACCAGGAAAACTTACTTCTTGCCTGATCAAATGCCTTCTGCAGGGAGGAATGTTGCAGCTGATTCTTCTGGGACCCTTTTTAAATCTGGTCTATCTTATCGACATGCTACCGAACTCTGGTGTCTATCCGACACCAAAAAGTGCTGGAAATGTTGAAGATAAAGATTTCCGGGACATTGCCGTCAATTATTTGAGATTGACGGTGCCAGTAGAATTCCTTGACTATGCATGGGCGGCCATTTCTACATACTTTATCATACAAGGACAAACTAAGTCTGTTCATTTTGCATCTGCTATCATGGTAGCTGCTCATACCGCAGCTAATTACATCCTCGTCTCACTGCTTGGACTTGGAGTCGAGGGGCTTGCACTAGCAGCCATCACAGGACGTTCCTTGACTCTAACTGTCTTACTCGGTATTTGTGTAGAAAATATCAAGAGAGGATCATTTTCATGGAATGTACTCTCCATTGAGGTATTACTTGGCTGGGAGCCCATGGTAAAAATAGGGATTTTTAGTGCAGTTTTCGTCTTTGTAAAAGTAATAGTGATAGAAATATCGCTATTTTCTAGTCAGTTTGTAAGCATGAATACTCTTTCAGCAGTCGTCATTTTGGTTCAAATACATAATGTCTATAAGACTACATCGGGTGCGTCGGCTCATGCTTCAGCCAACTTGATAGGAAAATCACTGGCAGAAGGAAATATATCCAACGTTAAACAGTACATGATGCTGACAATGACTAATGTTTTTCTCGAGGTTGTCATCGGGTCTTCTATCTGTTATTTTTTGAGGGACTCCTTGGCAAGAATGTTTACAGACGATCCAGAGGTCATAGATTTATTTTGCAAGGTGTTTTGGCTGGTCTGTCTGTTCTTTACATGTTCTCACTTTCAAATGAACGTCAACGAAGGGATTCTCACAGCATTTGGCGAGCAGAGTTTCACTGCTTTGAATGTGATTTGGTCATGTCTTTTGGTCGGTGTTCCTATCGTTATTTTAACCATTTTTTTCACTGATTTAGGGCTTATTGGAATACTAATTGGCTGGACGACGACAAAATTACTACTTCTCATAACGGGATTCATGAAGCTTTGGTGGACGAAAATCGGCAGCGAAATCGAAAAAAGTCGCAAAAGAGTCGAGAAATTTACATACGGAAGTTTAGAAACAGGGCAGACAAACGAGATATTCAAAGACTCAGCTAACGAGCCAGAGAGGACGGAAGAGGTAGCCCGATCAGAAGGAGGTTTTAACAGTGCATATCCGGAATATTCTTCCGTCACGAGGGAAGGACTTAACACCGAGGACATACCACAACGATCAGCTGATGTTGACGGGATATATCGCGAGGTTAAATTTGTTCTCATTTGGTTCTTGTTTACAACAGTTTTGTTTGTTACGCTCGCCGGCATCTCATTTCTCAGAGATTTTGACTAACCGCTGCAGATGATGCTATATGTTGTGGTGCTATAGATTCTGATCAACCAGTACCTGATTGGTCGCTGAGTTGAAGGAATGTTTTACTTTTAATCATTAACTGATTTTAAATCTTATTTAAGGACTTTTAATTTTTTGAGTAGATTTTTAAATCATAACGGGTTGTACTGTACTGTGACCGAATATTTTGTTGAAACTTATGACTTTTTACAACATTATTGACACGCACCCGGCAAATGGAAACCCGCCTTAGTTTAACTAAACCATTTAACCACGTAAACTCTGAAAAATGTGAAAATCACGGAGCCGTGTACACTCTTAGCCAAATAAACATACCAGGTTTGAAAATTTAAAATACCATAATACATGACCGTTGATGATCGAAATAAGTATAACAGTAACTTTCACTCTTAGCCAAAGAAACATACCAGGTTTAAAAATTTAAAATACCATAATACATGACCGTTGATGATCGAAATAAGTATAACAGTAACTTTCACACTTAGCCAAATAAACATACCAGGTTTAAAAATTTAAAATACCATAATACATGACCGTTGATGATCGAAATAAGTATAACAGTAACTTTCACGTTTCACTTGACAAGAGAAATGCGTGACAACTTTATTATTCCTGTTCGTTATAGAACTAACGAAAAGGTCCCTATCCCAAACATTATACCATTATCAAGATTACAGGGCTATTTCAAACCTTGAAGGATCTCAAGATAACTACGATACAGATATGGACATCAAATTTAGGATCTGTCAAGGTTCAGTTAATAATTGGCGTGTTAGTACCACACGAGAAATGCATATTTTTGTGCTTAGTGTTTGTGCATATGATGGGCAAAAAAGAAGAGTCTTGACTTGATCTGTACTCTTTATGTTTCATGGTGGTAAATCATACGGATGTCATTTTTCTTCTATAAATTTTACCTTAAAATTAACTGCCACCATTTTCATCATAATGTTTAGCTGTCGGACGACGGCAAAAATAATCCATAAGTAACACGTTATCAAGAGGTCACAAAAATTCTCAATTTTTAGAAACTCAACTGTTAATACTGGTGCACAGTTTCTCGAGAATAGCAGTCAACATTTTTGTTATCACGGTAAAGAATACTCTTGCGGAGATGATTTATCAAAAAGATTTTCTATAAAAATTTTAAGATCATGCCTCGTATTGCAAGACATGGTTAATTATTAAAGCAATATGGAGCCAAATACTCGTACAGAAATAGACAATCAAATTTAACATGTTTTATGAAGCACTGCAAGTAGCGATTGAACAAAACCTAGTTATTTACTGTTTGGTTAAAGGCGCTGATTGGAGAATCTGTCGCTTAGAAAATCTTATACCTAGAGGCTGTTACCAGCGATGTTGATCGTACAACGAATTTTTTTAGAGTAAAAATAGATATTATCCAAGATATACCTCTCCATTTGTTTGTTAAAAGGTATAATGTCCGATGGCAGTACAAATATCTTATCTAGTCCTAATAGGGACAAAATTCAGCATTCTTGATCTACACAAACGATTATTCTTAAGAAGGTCAAGATTGTGACTACCCGAATCGAGAACGCAGTACACACAACAGTTCAGAAACATGCTCAAACGCAGCAGCATGACGTAGTTTAGCATGATAACTACAAGATAGTCCTTAATGCCTTAAATATATATGTTATATCAAAATTAGGATTTCTGACAGATAAGTGGGTGATGTCAAGGCTTAATAGCCCGCAATTCCAATCAATTTCCCTGTGCACAGGAGAGCTCTAAAATACGCTCAATAGGTGTTGCTCTGGGTTCAAAGTTCCAAATAAGCAGGACATTCTGTCGGTACAACTTACAATGTGACACTTTGCAAGAGTTTAACAGTCGCTTCACGCTACACTACCCAAATTGACAGAAACTCGATCAGCAAACTCACTTAAATCCAGCCCAATTCATACCACGTGATTCAAAGTAACTCATGCCAGATGTTGTTATGGTACTCACGCCACAAAATTTTAAGTAAGATGGTGGTGCGATAAAGAGAAGTAAAATTATGTAAGTACATGAGCACAATTTGTAATTTGTATATTGTATTCTGATGTATGTGTGACGTGTGTGCCGTGTACTGTGTATTATCATGTTGTATAGATATCTTAGGGTGAATTGCTGTAGGTTACAACGTGGCTAGTGACTTCAGTCTACATTGATTAAATAGTTAAATAATTAGCGTCGCGAGTAGGTAAAAATTTAAATCTATTTGGTCCAAAGTAGGTATTAGACTACAAAAGTAACCTATTATAGAAATAGTAGTAGTCGAATATAGCAATGTAACTTTGCCTCAAGAAATGCAGATAAATCAACAGATAGTAAACAAGACAAAAAATTGTGGCACAGGTAGAAAGTTTTTTACTTGCTGAGTTTACATATTACATGGCTCGTGACAAAAAGATATTATTAATTCACAAAGTCGCGGAAAACAATTTCTATTTCTAAATGGACTCTTAAAGTCAGATTAAACTGCGTAATATCCAAGACTCATAGTGATGATTAGACAGAGACCTTGTCAAATAGTACCTGATATTGGATTGGGAACCATGAGCATGCAGGTACCTAGAACCGAGAACTAGAACAAAATAGGAAAACTTACTATCAACCAAACAGCCAAAAATGTGCATGTGTATGATGCACGCTAAAAATTTGTTCCCTCGACCGCTCAAAGGTATCAACTATCAAGCCTGCATGGAAACGAGAAATGAGAACCAGTTGAAGCGGTAATTTCTGATAAATCTGAGCTGCTAAAATAGAAGTAGAAAATTGATTTAGTGAGGATCAGTGTCTCCCTGACACTAGATAATGACGGAGATGAAATTACTGGATTACTCCTCGCTACTGGAATTATCGTCGTAATTAACTGTGCTGAAGCTTATGGTAGTATAGAAAGTAGATACCGCTTCACATCTTTCAAATGAGCTTCTAATCAGTTAAGCCTCCTCCTTAGCTACAAGGACTGAAAATAAATTTAGTACTTTTGATGATTCGGTACTTTTGATAAAAAAACATATCCTTGTGTTTGACAAAAAACACTTACAAGTTTGAGGAGAAGTGATGATGGTGAGAAGTTTGCAAGTAGCTCCGACTAAACCCACGTTAGGTTCCGTGTCAGTGGGGAAGGAGACAAGGACCGGCACAAAACTGTCGTGTGAAACTAAAATCTCTACATCCGCAACTGAAAATTAGTTAATTATATTGGTTAATCTGAAGTAACACAACTAAGCCAGTCCCAGCTCAGACACCTGAATATACGTACTCGATACGTTAGTAGTGCATTGGAATCTGAAAAGTAATCTGAAGTAAAATAGTGAATTCTGCTGTTATACTAGAATGGTTGTGCGATTAATTATTTAGCATTATTAACTGCCTTTCCACAGCCAAGATACTATCGAGTGTTACCAATCCAGTGGCTACATATCAGACATTATTAAGTAAAAAGGTTGAACACAATTTCTACAGAGCACTATACAATCCAACAGATATAATAAAGATGGAGGAGATATGATAGTCAGAATGTGACTACACATATAATATCCCACTATATAGAGGTGTGACCGAGCAGAATGTGACTACACATATAATATCCCACTATATAGAGGTGTGACCGAGCACGGGCTCACATTTTGTCCACTGGTTTATACCCAGTTTGGTCAATTCAAGTTACATGCAGGGAATACAGGGAGTATCTTGCACCACGTCCCGGAGGAACACTACTCTCTATTGATATAGATCGATTTGATAAAGAGGTCCTCTGTTTGTGTTAGTGCTTTGAAATTTATTTGAAGATTTTGTCATTAGAGCAAAAATCTGTATGTTATTGGATATAGGTTTTGTCGGTTGCTTTGAGAAAAATTGCCGAAATTGCCAAAATAGAAACCTGTAAGGTCAATTAATTACCTAATTTAATGAATAAACTCACATGCTTGTAGAGCAATTATTTAGATTAGCCTTCATATTAGGTTAACAAAACTGTACATTGAGGCGGAAATAATTAAACCACGAAATGATATGTTGTTAAAAACGATATCAAATTTACTGCTTCAATAACAATTCATAGTTCACGGGCCAATTTTCAACTTGCTATTGAAAGGAAAGTTGTGGTGGTACTACTTTATAGGTGTTGCAATATTGTTGGAACATATGATGTACAGAGTTATAATACTTTCAACACTACTACTATACAAATGATTTTAGATTGAAGATGATGTCGTACATCGATATTGATTTCCATTAGTAGATAGTTTTTATTTGTCCAATTAACGAGTTGCAGTCAGAGGATTAAGACAATTTCCCATGCGTGTTCTGAAGAATAAAGCTAAAAAAACTTCAAATTGAAATGAAATAATGGTACTCTTCTAGTTCAACTCTTAAACATGGTTTTGAGAAAAAATGTGCAATAAATTACATTTAGTTCTCTCTGCCAAGTGCCAACAATCAGGAAGCAGCTCGCACTATGCAACCCTAACCGTGAGATGAAACTACTGCACCTTGTACGACAGGAACACTTTTAGTTGACTCATCACATCTTACAGTGCACTGAGAACATATATTCCACGGTATAGATCCTATAAGACACTTACATGAAATAAAGATGAGTTGACTTCCAAGCTGTGAGGCCTGAGACCAGGTGCAATTATATATGTGTAGTCTTTAGTGTGGGACAATTGGGTCTGGTAAATTGTACATAAGTGTGCTGTGTGGAGGTAGAGTGGGACGAATTGTGGACTTTAGAGGGACAGCAGGGCGGCTCCCGTCACACCGGGGAATGAAGTGGTAATGATATGTAGGAGCTTTATTTGCTTAATTATACTGGAAACATTCGCCACTCCACCACCGCTGCTTCACTAAATTAGTGGTGTGAATACAGGTGTATGGTATATCAACTTACACGGGGTATGTGAAGGCTTGTTCTTGAATACTGGTTAGAGGCAATATCAACCCTCACAGTAATAAGGAATAATATCTTTGTCATTGTTACGGCTTACATGAATAGTGGTCTTAACAAATGAATAAATATCCGGACGATTGTTCAAGCTTGCCAGCCGACTTGTGATGTGATTCAAAGTCCGTCAAGATACAGTACAGGGTGAACCCAATTCATTAAAAGTTTGCACAGAGCTTGTGAGACCCTGAGCGACCAGATGCTTACAAGGCACACGAGTGGCCGACAAAAAACGGACGAGTGATCATGCCACTAAGAAACGAAAAAGTAGAAACCACTATACGTTAACTCAAACATTTAATTAGTGGTAATTCCCTTTTCTAATCAATGTAGAACGATACTCTGGGAGGTTGGCATCGCCAATTTTCAACCGTAGTTCTTGAAATTTACTAGTTCTGCTGACCTCAAAAACGTAAGACCTATAAATGTTAACAAATAAGATTTGAAATTTTTTTCTCTATTATTTGTTTAGATGTAATATGACAACATCACTATTTCAGCATATAGTCGATACAATTGTGGCAGACACAAACAATATTTTGATAAACCTACCACTTTTTGCCGCAATTTTGCTGAGAGCCTGACATGCACTCATCTTTAGCTGATTCTTGTCTATTCCAATTTCTTCCTGTTCAAGAAGCTCCAATTGGCTTAGAATTTCATTAGTTCCATCACTCTCTTTGAATCCTGTCATTTTAATACTAGGGTCATGAATCTACCAAGATTATTGCTATCTTAAAAAGACCATTTCTACTTCGCAAAAATGCTGGAAAAACTCTGCTTATTAGCTACCTGTGCATTACCGTGTATGTGGTGAATGATAGCATTAATGGAGAGACCAGTGCCAGGGGTGTTTTTTGTGATACCGATTATTTGACCGGAATCACCAGCAAGAAGTGGTCCTCCTGTGGAGATTCTGAAAGTTAGGCATTTATCAGTCAGTATGAAAATGAGCAAAGTCCTTCATGGAATCAGAAGTGTTAATTTATAGAAATGAAGATTGAGTTCTGAAAGATAACAAAATAGGCCAACATGGCAATTTACTTGAGACTGGGAGTTTTTGAGGGAGTCGAGAAACTGATTGTACTGTAACTGATGTGTGTTAGCTTGTGATCTGTTATAGTATACCCACATGTTGCACTTGGACTCAGCTCTGAGCGTTGTGACTATAAGGATTTTACAATCATGACAAAAAGGTCCCAAATTCAGTAAACTTATACTCTTTATATACAAAATAAAATAGAAATATGGAATTAGTTAACTTCTGTGACACTCACTCACACTACAGAAAGGATTCCCGGCTTGAAGTCTCTGATAGATAAGAGTGTAAGGTCTGAGTTGGTCATCACGCAAAACCTTAGCTTGCTCACAAGCCACTAGGGTGAATCCTAACTTTGGGCAACTCTCTAAGTACCTATCAGGTTTCAACTGAATTCTTTTGTCCTGCAATATAGACTGATTAACATTATGAAAAACAAATGTTGCACATTGTGCAATGCACAATTTCAACTACACCAATTTAAATAATTTGTCAGCAATATGAATGCTAAACTAGATACCTTGTGAAATACCACAAAGCAATCTCTTGCAAGTGAAATCTGAGGGAGTTTCAGATATCTGGAGAGGATGCATAATCTATCTTGATACACAGATACTATTCCAGAGGCTGGCAATGTGACTAGGCACCCAATACCTGAAATAAAAATTACAAGTCTATAGTATCTAGCTAACTAGCTCAATAGAAATAATTATTCCTGTGACAACAGTTGGATCTCCTCTCACTTACCAACAACAAATGATTTTGTACCAGTGGCATTTGATTTCTTTCTTATTTGACAGCATGTTAATCCAGGTTTTAAATCTTCCATGACTGTTGATTAAGATTATTGTTAAATTAATTGTGAATTTCAGTCTTAAAGTTATTTACAACTGACTGATTGTCTGAAAAGTCATAATTATGCACCTTTTGCTATAAAAATTGAGATAGATTCGAGATAGATAAATTGAGATTTGTTTGTACTGGTATTTGTTACACCTGTACCCAGGCTTTTACAGTTATAGTAGTAAAAGTTTTAGTTTTAGTAGTTGTAGTAATAGTAGTAGTAGTGGTAGTAGTAGTAGTAGTAAAAGTCGTAGTAGTAGTTGTTGTAGTTGTAGTAGTAGTAATAGTTGTAGTAGTAGTAGAAGTAAGCCTTTGTAGTGCCTCAAACCTACCTCCAGATAAGAGGCCATATATGTAATATGCATTGACCATGAGACTAGCAAACAGGTAAAGAGAACTGATTTGCATGCAAGTGTGGTCTATGATTTTGGGGGTAATAGACCCTGGGTCTGGTGTTCAAGGTTGCCATGTGAGTGGGGCTGAACCTGCTCTTTCCTTTGTTCAAATGCTAGCTAGAGTATATTATTCAATATTTGTAATAACACTGGACAGCCATGCTTACCAAACACCTCGCATTTGTACCAATTCATAATCACAGGCACCCCTCTGAAACCTCTGTCTCAGTTTGTGGGGAGACTGTACTGAATGAGTCTTCTATCTGAGTTGGAGGTTGCAGATACATTTAAAAGATAAAAATTATTTAGCCGGGACCTCGATGAGCGAGCACCTGCCCCATGAGCACAGCAGCAAGAGCTTTGTAGGTTTATAACATACTGTCGCGGCCATCACGCGCTCTCACGCATTTCTGGCCTGGAAAGAAATTCTAGACCTGCATCGCCCGTTAACAAGAGCTAAGTGCTAGCGGTGCAACAAATCAAGTGCCATGTGAGTTGTGTGTTTTGGTAAAGTCAAGTGAGTGGCTTATTTCAAAAATTTGATACTTTTTATACTCCGAGTCACAATTTCATGCATGAATAGATCCCATCAGAATCTAAATCGCATTTTGATCTACGGTGTTCTCCAACCCTGGTTTTGACTGGTGTTGTTGATCTACCAATATAACACTTATTGCAAAGTTTACACTAGCTGATGATATCCGAGATGATGACAGGCTGGGACTGGCAGACCTGAGGAAACAGGCTGTTAACGAGATGATATCCGTCTAACGTTCTAACGAGAGAGCAGAAAACTGCGAGCCGCGCGCGGGTCGGGTTTGTCAGACGTTGCCTGACCTGCTGCCGCAAGGCGGCAGCCCCCGCGCGCGAAGGGGGCCGCCAAGGGGGCCGCAACGCAAGGCAAGGTCGGGTAACACCTCGACCTGGAAGACCTGGAAGATCTTTTAACTTTCAGTTGCAGTATTACATTATAGCTTTTGCGTGCGTTATCAGCTCTCTCTTATCAGCAGCCTAAGCTTGTTGACCCGGCTGTTTGCTAGCCTTGTACACTGTGTACACTGCAGTGTATACCTGGATATTATGGACTACTCCTTGTCGGCGCTTCAATCTCACGATGACAGAATTCAGCAAGTGTTTGATTTTGTAACGGGAACTGTTAAATGTAGCAAACTTATTGATGTGAACTCTAAGAATTTGAATAAGCCGCAAACTACGAAGGAAACACTTGTCAAAATGGTTTTAAATCTTACGGAGGTTTTGTGCGAGAGCAGAGCTCAGCTTAAAACTGCTGCCTCGAGAATCAGTGAACTTTCAGCAGACCAGTTGGCGAATCAGAAAAAAGTTATTGAAATGCAGGACAAGCTGATCGAGAAACAGTCCGAGCATGTTGAAGCGGTGAAAGCCACGGTCACAAGTGAGATCAAGAGTTTTAGTGATGTAGTGAAGCAGAGTTCAGTTGGCAAGATGTCCCCTAAGGCTCTACAATCAACTATCATAACAACGATAGAGAAACAAGATCGAGACAAAAGTCTTATGGTGTTCGGTCTCGAAGAACGTGATGATGATATCGCGGAAGATTTAGTAACAGAAGTGTGGACTTCGATTTGTCCGTCAATACCGGTCATGAAAGAGTGCTACCGGGTCGGAAAGAAAAAAGAAGGGCGGACCGGCCAATAAGAGCCGTCTTCAACAGCAGGGAGGCTGCAGCTGATGTACTGAGTTTCTCCAGTGAGCTACGTCAGAACAGAAATTACAGAGATGTGTACGTTAATCCTGACAGGACCATAGAAGAGCGATCAGAGCGTAGAAAACTGGTTGCTTTACTCAAAGAAAAGATCAGTAGTCAACCCGACAAGTATCATTATATAAAGAACGGAACAATTTGTACTGCAGATAAGAGGCCTGATAGAAAAAAAACAAACATTTTCGATTTCCGCGATTAACAGAAAGAGACTCATCTTGATGTGTGTTTTT
>JH154184.1:954929-972116 GCA_000226015.1 Mnemiopsis leidyi | reverse complement strand
GTGTTAGAACAATAGTAAACAATATTCAATAGAATAAAGACTCAAGATACCTGAAAAAATTATTAAGGTAATGCTCATGAATCTGTGCGTGCCATACTTGCTACTTTTTGATAACCCTTAGAGCCTTTTGGGCCGCACACAAGCCAGTAGCATGTGCTGTCCTGCAGTGGGGCGTCTTTGTTATCAAAACTGTTTCTTAGATTCTTTATAGACAAACCACAGACTCTACTGCAAACCCCAACTTTATTTCCAAAGCAACCGATGGCCCCAGTCCTGCATGATGCATTACCTTAAAAGTTAATACTCAAAATTGTGATCATGGTTGATATATTTATGATATGACATTGTTTGATTGCACTGCTAATAAAATTAATTATTGTCTTATTAATTATTGTCTTATTATTATTTGTTATTTATTTATTTATTTATTTATGATTTTTTCTTCGAATTAATTTTATCAATTGTATTTGCACCATAATCAACAATGTTTAGTGCCCATTGTGTTGCTTATTTATTTAACATGACTTTGACTTTTTTTGAAAAATTTGACTTTTCTGTGCTTGCTCTTGCCAGCTAAATGTTTTTAATTTCCAACGCCATTGATCTCACTCTCAATGCATACAAATTTATCATCTCTAACAGTGGCATAACGTTGTAGGTCTAGCCAATATTGCGCCCTTCGGCGATAAAAATGCGCCCCTAAGTGGCGCCCCTGGTATAAGGGCTTACTGGTAGCAATCTGTGAAAAATGGCTGAAATATCTAAAAAAAAAGTGAAGTTATTTAACCAAACACGCGAATTTGCTAGTCGCGCTTTTGATCTTGCAAAATTGTCCCATCTTTTTATGACGATTTGGCGCCCCCTTATGACGGCACCCATTGGCGTAGCCGGGGTGGCCGGGACATCGTTACGCCGCTGATCTCTAAAGTCTAAACCTTCAAAATAGAGATTTTCTTCAGATTCTCTTACGTTTAATATAACTGCGTTCCCTCAGTGAATGAAACATGGAAGGATGGATTCAGGGGTCTTTGGCCCGTGTTAAATTACGAAATTTCGTTACTTATGAATCAGTTGAATTCAAAACTGGCCCTCATCTGAACATTATTATTGGTCCAAATGGCACTGGTAAAAGCTCAATTGTCTGTGCTCTGTGTTTGGGGCTTGGTGGGAAAACCAATTTACTTGGTCGAGCTAGGGAGGTAGGTGAGTTTGTCAAACACGGAACTGACCAAGCCACCATAGAATTAGAGCTTTACAACAAAAATGGTCTCAATTACACCATCAAACGGACTATAACTAGAGATAACAAGTCAGATTGGCAAATCAACAAGAAACCAGTAAACTTGAAAGAGGTAATAAGCCTGACTAAGAAACTAAACATAGATGTCAACAACTTGTGCCAGTTTCTGCCCCAAGACATGGTAGCTGAATTTGCGAAGATGACCCCTCCTCAGCTTTTGGAATCAACTGAACGTGCAGTTGGTGGACAAGACTTGGTTGACCTTCATCACAAGTTGATAACTCTTAAGAATGAACATAAATCCATAATCAATTCTCAAGCATCTAAAGAGGAATACTTGGATAAACTTATGAAACGAAATGAATACCTCAAAGACATAGTGAGTAAGCATGAAGAGCGGAGTAATCATCTGAAGAAAATAGAAGTTTTGCAATTAAAACGTCCTTGGCTTGTTTATGAGGTTGCAAGGATTAATTTTCAAAAGCTTCGTGAAGGGAAACAAGCTTTACAGAATAGAGTTGAAGTTTTAAAAGATGCTGCAAAGCCATTGGAAGATTTGTTAGAGGCCAAGAGAAATAAACAGGTTGAAGTTGAGAACACAATCAAACTTATGACTAATGAACTTAACAAGATCAATTCTAATGTGAAGTCTGTTGAGGGCAACCTAAGTGTTCACAAAGAAAGGCTCGATGAAATTTTGGAGGAATACAACAGTAAAGTTGTGGAAGCCGAAACTAGAGCAACTAAAATTAGCCAGTTGACCAATGAAGTCAATGCCTACAAGAGTGAGCTACAAGATTTGCAATCTGTCCAGGAACTGAAAGTTCGCCGAGATAGTCTTATTACTGAGTGTAAAACAGTTGCCATTGAGCTAGGCCAGCTAGAATCCACTCTAAACGAATTGACCATTGAAGAGCAGTCAAGGAAATCTAAGCAAAGAGCCATAAACAATCAAATTCAGAAGCTTAATGACATAAATAATCAGAAAATGGAAAATCTTAGAAGATATGAAAGGGATACTTACAATGCTGTTGAATGGCTTCGTAAAAATATTGGCATGTTCAAAGGTCAAGTTTTAGAGCCTTTCCAGCTTATAATTAATGTTCCAAATACTGCTAATGCAAAGTATATAGAGAGCATTATTTCAAGAAACGACAGAAAAGCTTTTATATTCGAACGGTCTGATGATCTAAACTTGTTTATGAGGGAGCTTAGAGACAATCAGAAATTAAACATCAATGCTGTAATTGCCCCTAAAGATGAGAACTTTCAATCAAACCTTGATGCTGGTACTCTTAAATCCCTTGGTTTCCTGGGTTTTTTGGTAGACTTTATTGAATGTCCTCCTCTTGCTAAAAGATATCTCTGCAAGTATTATCGTATTCATACAGTTCCTATTGGATCTGCTGCTGTTGACAAGAACATCGACAGGATTAACAAAGTTATTACTCAAGGTAGTATATCTTTAGTATTAGATTTTATAAAACCTATTTCGAATCATTTCTGTGGTCGCATTTTAATGTTGCCAAAAAATATTACCCCTGGCCACTGCTCAATATATCAACATTCTGTTCCACATGGAAACGGAGCATGGTTCTTTTTTAAAGGGCCACATCTAATATCACGTGACGATTTTGTTCGACATTTATTGAATGTAGCTAACTTGCATTTGTTCAATCAATGTGACATGATACAAATAACAGAACAGTTCCGATCCCTCCCCAGAAATATCCTTCCTTAATTGAATGCAAATA
Organism: Mnemiopsis leidyi; assembly: GCA_000226015.1. Classification (NCBI taxonomy): domain Eukaryota; kingdom Metazoa; phylum Ctenophora; class Tentaculata; order Lobata; family Bolinopsidae; genus Mnemiopsis; species Mnemiopsis leidyi. The sequence continues at coordinate 969,122 of JH154184.1, read as the reverse complement.
TATTGCATAAGCCAATTGTTAACTGGTTTTTTTGCAGGTCTGTACTTTACACCAACACACCGGTACCAAAACAGCAGATCTCGATATTCCAGCGACACGATATCCTCCATCAGCCAGTTGAGAGGAGCAAAAATATTCAGCATGACGGTTGACACTACCCAGATCCAGAGACTACAAGCTGAACAAGCCGCTATTGAACGAGATTCTGAGGAAGCCAAAGCACGGTATAACGAAGTATGTCACGTCACGTCTCTCCACATCTGATCTATCAGACAATTTTACTTCAATCTTCCTTATCGTTAATTGTAAACATCACATCTAGCATTCGAAAATATAAATTATCTTTAAAACTAAATCCGTTTGCATTCTTCAAGTTTTGATCGCCTTATTTCCTTCCTCAGGCTAAAGCTGAACAGCAGGAGTTAAGAGCTAAAGATCAGAATTACCGTGATGAGAAAAATAGTATACTTCATGCCATCCGACACAGGGAAACAATCGACGACAAGATTAAGTCTCGAACTTCGAAGATCACAGAACTTGAGAACTCGTCCATCAATCTTGAAGTGGAAAAATCGAAATGTGCTCAAAAATCGCAGCAAATTCTCTTGAAATGTACTTCGCTTCAGAAGAAAATGTACGCTCTTTACGTTAATCTCGAATCGAAGCTGAATGAAAAAAATATAACGACGATACAGAAGATTGAGGTCTCGCTGGAAGTGTCTGACGCCGAAGAGCAGCTCCAGTCGAGTACGCAAGAGTTGCAGGAGGCCAAGGAAGAGCTTGACAATCACACCGATCGGATAAAGAGACAGCGAGATCATGCACGAGAGTTGCTTGAAGAGGCCAAGGCGACTTGTGGTCTTGATAGAGACAACCTTCCAAACAAATACAAAAACATGTTTAAACAGTGAGTTTTTTTAGTTAAGTTCCTTGTTGAGATTTCGAAATTATTCATACTGTACTTAGAAAGTAAGAAGATTAAAAACGTTATATGATATAATCCGATATCTAATCGAAACGTGAAACACAAACTAAGTTCATTATCCCTTTCAGATATCCCTGCTCTGATGTTAACGATCTCGATCAGCAGCTAAACGAGGCTCGTGCCCTGGCAGAGTGTAGCAATGAAGTAGACCCTCAAGTAAGTTCATATTACTTTCATACCAGTTGTACTAATTTTCCATCAAGTAGATTAGATTAAAGATCTCTTAGAGACGATAGAATTAGAATATTAGAGTTGCAGCATTATTTGTACATTGTTACAACATAATAAACTTTACAGCTGACATGGGATCAAGAGCTTTGCGTTTATTTCATCATTTTTTCAGGTTATAACGGAGTACAAAAACAGGAAAAGAGAAATAGAAACTTATGCGCAGGAAGTTGAGGCAAATCAGGAGAAACTTTCAGATTACGAAAAACAAATCAACACCGTCCGCGAAAAATGGTACGGTCCTGTCACCTCGATCGTTGAAAAAATTAACAGCAAGTTCAGATCCTTCTTTGCGCGTCTCAAGTGTGCGGGGGAGGTTATCCTCTCTGAGCACGACGACTACGACAAATGGGGCATCGACATCCGGGTACAGTTCCGAAACAGTGACGACATGAAAAGACTAACATCCTCCTACCAGTCTGGTGGGGAAAAATCCGTCTCAACAATTCTTTACCTCCTTTCTCTTCAAGGACTTACTGACTGTCCCTTCCGTGTTGTGGACGAGATAAACCAGGGCATGGACCCTAAGAACGAGAGAAAAGTTTTTGAGATGATGGCACACGCTGCTACTATTGAGGGCACGTCTCAGTACTTCTTGATTACTCCCAAGCTGCTGCCTGATCTTCAGTACAACGAAAAGATGAATATTCTCAGTATTTTCAACGGACTCGGATTGCAAAATGCCAACGATCTGGATGAGTCGTTTGTTGTGGAGAGAGTCATTGAAAACAATCGTATCAGGATGTCCCAGATGGTACATTGATCAGAACCATTACCTTGCTATACTACTACTATAGTGTATAAGCCTTGGCCGCTTTTGCTATTTTTGATAGGTCTTTATTCCCGAAATAAAATGTAAACGTCCCACGCGGCCAGATTAATTTAATATTGCACTGACCTCCAGCAAAAGTTTCACCATGCAGTGTTTCATCACATCAACATGTGAGTGGCGTGAGATATTTTTGTACTGTGTCTTTGTTTTCTATTTCCTGATAAGTTTTTACTTCGGACACCTGCATCGCAATAAGGATTATCTTGTTGTACCAGATGCAAAGATTATGTAGTACTGTTTCTGCACTCACATCATGGATATTTGATTTGCTGTTGCACAATTATTTATTTTTAGATTTTGATAATTTGTATATTTTGCTGTTGGCAATTATAAGATTTTGCAAATTTTAATCACCGGAAGATTTTTATGAATTGTTTATTCTCAAATTTGTTTTTAATCTCATTTCATTTTACGAATACTTTAACAATGTCTGCATTTTGATGTCAATATTTCAGAGCAAATAATTTATGATAATTCATATTTCAATTTATCGGTCATGTTTTATCGTTTTGAAAATTAAGGACTTGTGTATGAAGTCTGTTTTAGAAATTGACAATTAGTTTGTGCGTCTGCAGAAAGCCATCTATTTAACTATTTCTACTTGATTATTTCCCTATATTTTGCGACAATCTGTACCAAAAGTGACTATTTTTAACCCAACACTCTTATTTAGGCCAGTATGGTGTCGCCACTCGTAAAACCCAGGATCGTGAAGAAGCGAACAAAGAAGTTTACCCGCCATCAGTCAGACCGATATGCTAAAATTGACGGCACCAGCTGGAGGAAACCCAAGGGTATTGACAACAGAGTGAGGAGGCGCTTCAAGGGTCAGTTCCTCATGCCCAGCATCGGATACGGCTCAAACAAGAACACCAGACATCTCATGCCTGACGGTTTTTTGAAGTTTGTAGTCCACAATGTCGCAGATTTGGAGCTGCTGTTGATGCAGAACAAGCGATATGCCGCTGAGATCGCACATGACGTCAGTGCTAAGAAGAGGAAAGCCATCGTCGAGAGAGCACAGCAGCTGAATATCAAAGTAACCAACTGGCAGGCCAAATTAAGATCTGAGGAAGATAACTAATTTTATTGAATTTTTTATGTATGAAATTTACTTGTTTTACTTAGGTAATAGGTTTTAATTGATTGAAAGTTTCGAATCCTTAATCGCGTTACTCGATGTTTATTGTAAGTTTGAAATTTGTTAGAATGTATGTAAACTTAAATGAAAAAAGTGTTCATTTATAGAAAAACCTGTTTGTTGACGATATGACTTACATGTTAAACTGTGAACATTGCATTGGATTAACTAACCAAACCTTGAAGACACATGTTGAACTAGTTAAACTGATATTGAGACTTGGAGGATGTGATGAGGATGAGTAATGACCCGAGCCGCATCCCCGGATCTTCATGATGACATAGTCCACTTCAACCTCGGAGCATCTGATCCCTGGGATGACGACCTCGACGAGTATCCCGAGGTTATCTTCCACAAGGTCCCCAGCGCGGACATCGTCTACGAGACTGCCCCGCGTATCCCAAAGTTCGTGGGAAAGTATTTGCTGGGCGACACACTCGGAGAAGGAAGTTATGCCCGGGTGAGATACTGAGGTATTGTAGTTGTTGTTTTAGATTGTGCGGCTAGCGACCCCGCCTGCCATGCTGGCAGATCACCTGGCTTCAGAGTGCTAACACTTACAGCTGAGGGGATTTTGTGACATAGGTGTCCGGTGCGATTGCCTCGTGTGTTGCATTTACATTGCACTTTGGAGGAAGACCCCTAGTTTTATTTTAAGATGAAAGAACCTGGCACGCAATGTGATCTGAATATTGCATTGTTCAGACCGAAGATTCAGTGCTTCTAAGTTTGGAGGTTATCGATGTTTGCTTGAAGTAAGGCAATGGCTCCAACACTAGATTGTTATTCGAGTAGGTTGCCAATGCCCATGCCATGTCGATTCTGTAATGTAGTATTTTATAGTCTGGCAATTTGGATTTCCCGATGTCTTTAATTAGGCCGGGAGGTGACCACGATCCATATCGCCTGATCATCAGCTAACTGAACCACGGCAATTCGGACAGAAAGCTGGATCACGAACATAGCACTGACATTTAGCACTGCCCTGCCACAGTTCTGTGAAGCAGAATGTATATGCAAGCAAGCTTATATTTGAGTAAAGGATCTCGCTTGCCTCAGTTTTCATTGAATACGGTTAAAGTGTAAAGAAAATGAATCTCTACTCGAATTTTAATTGCAGGCCCATTACCCTTCCGCACCGCAGTCCGCACACGTTGCGACACACCACATTGCCTTTAACCGCCACCGCCACGACACACATTGCCAATAACCGCCACCGCCACGACACACATTGCCTATAACCGCCACTGCCACGCTCATATTTATGCTACCCCTCGCTGCCTGCTAATCTGCCCTATTGCTAGTGTAACAATCTATATCCCGTCTTTAAAATTTTGTTATTTTTTACATATTTCTCAACCACATCCGTAAGACTCCAGACTACTATATTAGTTGCTATGTTAATTGTGATGTAGCACTGTTACGTTGTCTCTGAAAACTAACAGATTTTCTTATCTCCACAGGTAAAAGAAGCACTAGATACGGAGACAGTAAGACGTGCTGCAGTGAAGATTATGAAGAAGAAGAAACTGAAGAAAATACCCTCTGGGGAAGAAAATATGAAGCGTGAAATCAATTTGTTACAGGTTTTTTTGTTTGTTACAGGTTTTAAGAGTCATTTTCATGTCCCTAAATCTGTTCTGTCATGTTAGATTGAATATTGTTCTCGTACTCCGTGGGTTAAAGTAGATATTGCATTATATCTATAATCTGTATCAAAATAATTTTACTTACCTTCTCTTCAGAAACTCTCAAAGAATTCTCATCCCAATATTATTGAATTGTACGACGTTCACTACAAAGCTGAAAAAGAGAAAACGTACCTTTTCATGACTTTCTGTTGCTGCTCTTTACAGGTGATTTTAACATAGGTAACTTTCTTAGTGTGATTGATTGGGATTTGTGTGCGCATCAAATTACAAAAGTTAATTTTACTTTTATTTTTAGTCCTCTTTTTTTATCTTTAGTCCTCTATTCTCGATTTGATCAGCAAATCGTATACATTGTTTGTGATTGAACTACAATGTAGTAGATAATGACTACAGACTACACGGTACACAGATCCATTAAAATGCAAAGATAAAAACGACAAAATAAAATTATACAGCAGAGGATGGGGTTGATGGCCCCTTTTTTACTAGTTGAGTATCAACACCTGTGTTTTCAGGACATGTTAGACGCCAGCGAGGAGAAGAAGTTCCCCTTGTGGCAAGCTCACAAATACACCTTCCAGACATTCCAGGGCTTACATTATTTACATTCCAGACATATCATACACAAAGACATAAAACCTGCAAACCTACTGCTGGACCCTTCCCATACAGTAAGTAACCTGGAATTTTCTCTCAAATCTCAATCAGAACTAAAAATGTAAATATTTTTATTTATCGTCTCGGATCGTGCCTAGTACCCGTTTCTTATGGCACGTTACATCGCATCCCTACTATTACAAAAACCGTTATGTACCCTCTCCCAAGGTTAAGATCTGCGATTTCGGTGTGGCAGAAGAACTGGACCCGTTCTCACAAACTGACACGATCAAGGGGAGTCAGGGAGCCCCCATGTTCATAGCGCCCGAAATAGCAGTTGGTAAAGACGTCTTTTCCGGACAAAAGTTGGATGTTTGGTCAGCTGGTGTGAGCTTGTATAACTTTGTAACGGGGAACTATCCCTTCAACGCCGACAACGTCTTCAAGTTGTATAGGAAGATTGGGGAGGGCAAGTATGTCATACCTGATTATCTTCCTGACAACCTCAAGAACTTGTTGGAGGTAAGTCGGCTGTGTCGTATTCAGGATGCTTCAGTCAGATCGAAATAGCAATATCTTTTGGTAATGCGTAATGTTTATGTCATGTTTACTTTTGTTATGTACGTTCTAAGAGTCTTATATGGCTATCTCTCTTTGTTGTCGCCATTCTTCAAAAGGCGTTTAAAGATAGAACGTTACAGGGTATGTTGCAGTACGATTTTGAAAACAGGTTCAGTTCACATGACTGTTTAACTCACCCTTGGATCACTAGAAAACAAAACAAATCCTACGATGAAGTCGAGATTCCCAACAATATTGCTGAGGTAAAGCTTAAATTATTCTGTAACAGAATTCAACCGTCTGAAATCGAAATATTTATGTATTGTAGTAAGCAAAATGTTTTTAATTTGACATTAGCCGCTTTTTAAAACGTACGTTAAACTCTTAATGTCTCAAACTTTGACACAATTTAAACGTTGTGGTATCCCAGGAATCTACTCTGATCCAGTACCTAGAACAGCTCCACCTGGAAGATGGGGACAGGAAGCTTACAGGGCACTCCACCAACCCCCCTCATTCCTCCTCTCTCCAAACCAGCTCAGATGACATCTTGTCATCTGATCAGCGACTATCTGGGGATCACATGTTGGACGTGGCGGATTCACGGTCCAGGTCTGGTAGTTTTATCAAGAGTTGTAAACAGCAGTGAGGAAGAAAAACCTGACATTGTTTGTGTTATTGTTAATCGTAGCGGAGAGCTGCCTACAACAGCTATCTACTACGTACTTGTTCATATTATTCAGTTGTCAGAAATGTTGGTGTAGATCGCTGACACACGGTTTCCAGATTTGAGGTGTAACTCAAGGATGTGGTGTGGGTGTATGGTCACGTGGACAAAACCAAGTCATCATGCGCATATCTCCACTTGTATTACAATCAAAGCTTTAAGCTCGAAAATCGTCTCGTGCTGATGATGTATGCTCCACCGCTCTTTGCATGGGAAGAAAGCCTGAAAACCAGAGTTTGTTATATTTTGTGTAAATTTGTATTGTAAAATAATCACATAACTTACATTGTATGATAGTTTATAACCGTTTCCGTTTATACAGATTGGGTTGAAGTGCACGTTCCTTCACATTTTAACAATGCGTTATAATCTTCCTTCTGATTATTTTCACTTTTTATCATCGATATATCTCACAAGACATAATTAACTAATTTCAAATTTTTGTTAAGCAGTATCATGATAACAGCATCGTTACTTTCATAGCCTTCCCACCAATTATCATGTTATCTTGTTAAATAGAATTTGTTAAGTTTTAATAGTTGCAATTGTCAGTTGTTTGATTTACGGAAAACCGATGGTGCCTATCTAATAATGCGTGTAAAATGGCAATATCAGCGCGCACATCAAAAGGGTCTTCTGAAATATACCTTTTTGTAGCGTGCTAATTCATTGCAATCATTTTAACGAACAAATGTGCGCGCGCACGAGTGTTTTTACTATTTGACTTTAGAATTCAGCATTTGGCTGCCGCCAACAGAGTTAGTAATCGTCTATTTCCCTAGCTGATGTCTAAGGACCAACAAGACAGGCTCTCATATGCCATACTACAGCACTTTCAGGACTTGATCAGCAGTAAGACTGTCAGTGGAGATGCAGCCGAAAGTCTGGCAGGTTTGACAAGGTTTTAGCCGTTCAGCATTGCTCCTGTGTGCTTGTAATTTATGCATCTTAAGGTATTTAAATTTATGTCAAACCTTTATTGTCTAGCTTTATACGACGAATTTAATCATATTCTTCCTGTTTCAGTTGCGGTTCAGTGCTTGACTGAAGCACTAGGAGTAGACGTCAGCGATGCCAGTCAGTCCTCGAAACTGAAAGTTGACTTGTCTCTGAAGGAGGTATTTGACAAAGCTTTCCCGCCTCCCCCAACTAAGAAAGTTGCTACTAAGGATGAAGAGGCTAAGGCCAACGGATTGAAAGATGAAGGTTTGTGTTATTCAAAAGATCATTCTCGTTACTGTAGTTTTTAACTCTGTGTTCTACGAGAAAATTTTGTTAAACTTTCAGTAAAATTCTTGACAGCCGTCTACCTACAGGTAACGAACTTATGAAGCAGAACAAGTATGAAGAAGCTATTGAAAAGTACACGGAAGCGATCGAAGTTGTTCCCGTAGCTACTTACTACTGCAACAGGGCTGCTGCATATTCCAAGGTTATTAGTTTTTAAGGATTAAATGACTTTACAAAGGATATTCTTCAATGGAGTGTGAAGTTTGACCTTTTAGAGTTATCTAGTTTCGGAGTTAACTCAAACATCTTAACAGTTGACACAACACGATGAAGCTGTCAAGGACGCTAAAGATGCCCTTGCTTTGGATTCTGGTTACAGTAAAGCTTACGCCAGGATGGGGTTTGCCTATCTGAACATGAACAAACTTCCTGAAGCGGAGGACGCTTATAGCAACGCTTTGAGATTAGACCCCGGCAATCAGAGTTACAAAGATAATCTCGAGGCTGTCAAGGAGAAAATAAATGCTGGACCTACTGTCATGTCTCAAGGTCCGGTAGAGCACCAAATCCATTATTCTTTTATGTAATAGCAATAATTCTATTATAGTGAGATATCTTTCGCATATATTACCTTGTCAAACTTTTTTCATAAATTCACACTTGGCTGTGTTATTGTGAGCATCTTATTCACATCCTGTTGTAAATTTCAGCTCCCCCTGGAGGTATGCCGCCCATGCCTGGCGGTTTTCCCAACCTTGGCGGCATGGATTTTTCCCAGATTCTCAACAACCCAGCCTTCATGAACATGGCACAGCAGTTCATGAATGACCCTAACATGCAGCAAGCGTTTACTCAGATGGCGGATCAGTTCATGCAGGGAGGTGGTGTTGGCAATGTGGGACCTAACGGCATTCCTGAGAACCTTGACATAAACGCCATGATGAGCAAGTGAGTGTTTGGCTATCTCTGTAGAGTTTTACTGTTTTGCAACACAATTCCGATACGAAAGTTGATCTTGTAGGGATCTGGATAATATTGCTAAAAGTGCACGTTGGAGAAGCTGTCGAAAATTCCAAATCGGAACATAATATTTTTTCGTTTCAGCCCTGCGTTACGTTCAATGGCCGAGAGTTTTGAAGCTCAGAATCCAGATATGATGAATCAGATGAGACAGCAATTCCGACCGCCGGGTGACGACACTGATGCTCCTAACCCGTAAAGTCAGATGACTTTTCTTCCTCTTTTAATAACTTTTGAATTGCTTAGAAAGCCTTAAACCAACCGACGTTTTTGCTTGTTCCCATTCGATATAACGACTTTCCAGATGGGCCATCCAAGCATGCAATATTCATGCTAAAATTTATTTTATGCAACGACCTTGATTTTTGTAAATTAAAATATCTTTTTTAGGTGTCATTGCCCCAGTAGAGCTGCTTGTTTACCGCATGAGCGAACTTTTCGATTTACTGTTGTCTGGAAAATGTGTGAAACAAGTATTGTTGATAATGTGTGTAATTTATTGATATCATTTCGACACGACTTCTTGTTTGGTGAATCTTGATATGTAAAAAATTTTTGTTTTGAATGATCTTGTACCGTTTTTGAGCCGCTATTTACATTACACCTCATCTGCATTTCTAACAATAACTATTCTAGGTAGGATGCCAAGGGTCAACATCAAGGGAGGTGTTTGGAAGAACACCGAGGATGAAATTCTCAAAGCTGCTGTCATGAAGTACGGCAAGAACCAGTGGTCCAGAATAGCTTCTCTTCTTCATCGCAAGTCTGCCAAACAGTGTAAAGCCAGGTGGTACGAGTGGCTGGATCCAAGTATCAAGAAAACAGAATGGTCCCGTGAGGAAGAGGAAAAACTGCTCCATTTAGCAAAGCTGATGCCGACACAGTGGCGCACTATAGCTCCTCTGGTGGGCCGAACAGCAGCACAATGTTTAGAACACTACGATTATCTGCTTAGAGAAGCCCAGAAGAAAGACGGAGATGTGGACGAAGACGCCCACCGGTTGAGACCCGGAGAGATAGACCCTGCCCCGGAAACAAAACCAGCTCGACCTGACCCCATCGACATGGACGAGGACGAGAAGGAGATGTTAGCTGAGGCTAGGGCTAGGTTAGCTAACACTCAGGGCAAGAAGGCTAAGAGAAAAGCTCGGGAGAAGCAGCTTGAAGAAGCGAGGCGTTTAGCGACCTTGCAGAAGAGACGTGAGTTGCAAGCTGCTGGGATTGAGGTCAGGAAGAGAAGACTGAAGAAGGGTCTGATTGATTACAACGCTGAGATTCCGTTTGAAAAGAAACCGGCTTTGGGATTTTACGATACCTCTGCAGAAACTATTGATGTGACAGATCCTAACTACAAGAAACTGCGTCTTCACGAGCTAGACGAAAAAAGGAGGGATGAGGAAGAACAACGACAGAGACACAAGGACAAGGAGAAGTTGGCTAAGCGCCAAGAAGGTGATGCTCCTGGCGCTGTTCGACAGCTTAATCAAATGAACATGATAAATCCTGCCAAGAAAAGATCCAAACTGGTCCTTCCGTCTCCCCAGATCACAGAAGCTGAGTTGGACGAAGTTGTAAAGATGGGGAGAACGAGCGAGAACATAGCAGCCGAGGCCAGCGCAGCAGGCTCAGGAGCCTCTAACATGTTGCTCTCTAACTACACCTTCAACACTCCAGCGGCAGGTTCAAGTGCAGGACTAAGAACTCCCCGCACTCCCGCCACTTCTACTAGCATCATGGCGGAGGCACAAAACATGCTGGCTCTTACCAATGTAGAAACTCCCCTTAAGGGAGGCACAAATGCTGCTCTCAACGAGGTTGATTTCGGGGGAGCCACCCCCGCCTCTAAGGTAGTAGCAACCCCCAACACTGTTCTGGGAACGCCGGTTAACAGTAGCGACTTCAACGCCACCCCCAGAGTTAATGGGTCCCAAACCCCCATGTCAGTCAGAGATCAGTTAAGTATTAACGCTAACGGCGGCGAAACTCCATTAGTAAATGGAACGTCAAAACTCAGCCTGAAGGAAAGTTTGACCAGCCTTCCTAAACCGCTAAATGATTTCGAAATTGCTCTTCCTGAAGACGAAGAGGAAGCGGAGCAGGAGGAAAAGAAGCGTGTTCAGGTGGAGGATCAGCAGGACTTGGATGACATGACCATGGAAGAGAAACGTCGTGCTGCTCAGGAGAAATGGAAGCGTGAGAACCAGGTGATCCAGAGAGCTTTACCTCGCCCTGGAGGCATCAACACCAGCATCCTTAGGAGCAACCTGGGTGACTTCCAGCTGACAGCACTTCAAACAGCCGAGGAGAAGATCAAAGAAGAAATGGTACTCCTTCTGAAACACGACTCCAAGAAACATCCGCTGGGAAACAAACCACCTCCCTCGGGAAACTTGCCGGAACTTCCCATCTACTCCGACTCAGACCTTGAGAAGTCTCGTGAGCTTCTCAAAAAGGAAGTCGAGACCGTGAAGAAGGGGATGAACCACGGTGATCTGACTCTTGACGCTTACTCCCAGGTATGGGAGGAATGTTACAGGGAGGTTATGTTCAACGTGGGCCAGAGCAAGTATACCAGAGCTTCTATGTCCAGCAAAAAGGACAGGATTGAGTTTTTAGAAAAAGCTCTGGACGTAAATAGACAGCTGATGACAAAAGAAGCAAAGCAAGCCGCTAAAATCGAGAAAAAACTGAAGGTGATTTTGGGAGGTTATCAAGCGAAAGCTGTGGCTCTGTCCAAACAGATTGAAGAGATCAATGATCAGCTGGATACGGTTTCAGTTGAGAACGTCACGTACTCAAAACTTCGTGAGACAGAACAGTCGATTATACCTTACAGACTTCAGAAACTTCAGGATCATCTGCAACGCCAGATGGAACGTGAAAAGGGTCTTCAGGACAAGTTCAAATCGTTGTTAGATCAGAGGAAAGAGTTGACTCTTGATCTTGCTAAACTCGGTTCTTCGCCGTTGTGAGAAAGTGTTTTCAGAATGATCTGGAAAAGTTACATATTTAGCAAAATCAGAGTAGATTTCGCCGAATCATGGCGCTATTCAACCCGTAACATCTGGGTTTGATTTTGAAAATTAAGGAGCAAACACTGATGGCTGCATCATTAAAGACAACCTATTTTGCCAATAACATTTTTCTTGCTGGCTATTGTATTTTTTGTAAATAAAGATTCAGTTTATTCTCTTTAAGTTTAAATAAGTGTCTGTACTTATAACCAGTATTTACCGTTTACAATTATCATTTTTTGAATTGAACTTCTTACGAGGAAACGCTTGTACACCGGCAACGTGAAGTAAGCACTATCCTTCTTTTAAAAGTTGCGATGTAATTTGGTCGCATCACAACTCGATAAATCGTGTCTTGTTCTTACTTCATATGATAAACTTGAGAAGATTCTAAATGTCAATTCCTTCCATTATTGTAGTGTTGGTTTACCAAAGTTTCAGTTTAAAATAAAATAAAGCTTAACTTTTGAGTCTTGACATTATTGACATTTGAGTCTTCAACAATTTCATTGATTACACACATTTAATACGTACTTGATGTGTTTTATTAATGCCTTTTTTCCCTGAGAGCTGAATTAACATCGATACAGCTTTGTGTCACCAAAATTATAATGTTATAATTTTTTGACAGTTTTGATTTCACTTATATCACCGAATGTATTTGATCTCCTCAAAACTACTCTAACTTCCTCTCTTTCCCTAGCCTCACCATGGCTACAATCAGGACCCGTAAATTCATCACAAACCGCATCCTGAACAGAAGGCAGATGGTAGTGGACGTCATCCATCCTGGTAAAGCCAACCTCAGCAAAGAAGAGCTGAAAGAGAAACTTGCCACCATGTACAGGACCACATCTGACGTCATTATGCCTTTCGGTTTCAGAACTGACTTCGGTGGTGGCAGATCGACCGGATTTGCGCTTATCTACGATGATGTGGATGCCATGAAGAAAATCGAACCTGCCTACAGGTTAGCCAGATTCCAGCCCAAGAAGGACAAGACCGGTGGCCGAAGACAGAGGAAGGAATTGAAAAACAGAAAGAAGAAGGTCAGCGCGACGAAAAAATCCGAATTGGGGTCCTTCAAACGAAATGGCAAATAATTTTTATCTTGTATTAGCTGTTTTTATTTATTGACCACTGAGTCTTCCTGGTGTCTTCTTGTTCTCAATCACGCACCTATTCTAGTTTGATCCGAATATAAATTTTGTTCACATTTGCATTATCCTGCCAATTATCATTGTAAAATATCAAAAGTTACACGTTAACCAACTAGATATGGATCATGAGCTCGACCGACCCCGCAGTCACGGGGGAGGTGGATTCAAGATGTCTGAAGGTGACTGGACCTGCGAGGAAGAAGGGTATGAGTTAAAATTTCAGATTAATTTCAATATGTTCACTGACGCAATAGTTGTAACTTTATTCTTTTTAGTCTTTCTACTGTTAGTAGTAGAAAACTAATGAACGTTCGCGTTCCATAACTGGACTCTCACAGGTGCGGAAACATAAATTACGCCCGAAGAACGGAGTGCAACAGATGTAAAGCTCCTAAACCGATCACAAAATCGAAAGTGAAAGTTGGAGGTATCAGTATTGGGAAGCAGCTGGCTGAAAAGAGCAAGGGTCTGTTCTCTGCTGACGATTGGCAGTGTACCACGTGTGGAAATGTAAACTGGGCTAGGAGATCAGGTGAGAAATCTACTTCTTAACTTTTTTTATCTAAAACTTTATCAAAGTATATATGAATACAGAAATCAACTGAAACAGATATACCCTGAAAGGGATACTAAAACGTCGATTCGAGGCATAAATGCCTCCGACAAAACATAGCCCCCGCAAAATCAAAGCAATCAAATTATATCATAGTTATAACCATATTGAGATTGAGATTGGGATTGGGGACCGAGTAACCCTCGGTCAATGTTTACATCTATAATGTTTATTATTACAGAATATATGTATATTAAAAATTTAAAAAAGGAAATGAATATATAAATCCCCTTGGGGCACTCTAAAAAATCACGTCTAGGCAAATATATGCGACAAGCTCGCACTGAGCTTTGAGAAATGATTTTATCCAACTCATCTAAGCTTTAAGGTTAATTTTAATTTAGTGTGCTACCTATGTCAAATGGTTTGATGTTTACACATCAGTAAGTGATTATAAAGTATGACGTGCAGTTTATAGGTCAAGGTGCAACGG
>JH154184.1:927378-938707 GCA_000226015.1 Mnemiopsis leidyi | reverse complement strand
GCACGCGCAAAGTTTGAACACAATAGCGCGTTTCTTTCATTGTTTGTTTCAAATATCTTGAGTCTGCATAACGTCGCCATTATTGTATTGTATATGCGACCTTTATTTGTACAACGTTCATGTGTTTTTACAAATGGTGTGGATAAGTCGTTAATTTAAATTGCCCGGCTGAACGTTTAAAATCGTGTTACATTCATCTTTCTCTCTAGGTAATCTGTCATTCAAGACAAATTACTCAATAAAACTTCAGTTTGAAAGAATTTTGATTGTATCCCTTGATTGATGGTACATCTTGTTGCGATTTTTGCATGATTAGAACAAATAATTGAGGCAATCATGTATACATTGCATAATGTGAACTACATTCGTCGGCCGGAGGCAGTTAAGTCTGTTAACACAGCTATTATTGTATTCGTATACACATGATTAAGTTTGATAAAGGAGCGCCCGCACGAACGTAACGCACACACGACATAAACCTAGTATACACATTCTCCAACCACCCCCTCGATCGTTAACCCTTAGTAATGCCTTTTTGCGCCTTCGGCACAAAAAGGCATTTGACGGGAAAAAATTTAACATCGTGATCTAGGGTCGTGGACCATCTATTTTCTGGTCCGGTCATTGTCAGTACTTCATTTTTACATACTTATTCTATTTAAAAATACTTTACTTTATCATAATCTAACCTGGTGTATGTGTAATATCATAGTTGTAATGATAATCTACTAAATATATGCACCAATTTCCTGTTCAGTCCATCTCCATATCCAATGTCTAATCTTGCTGAAGCAACATTAATAGTATTAGTAGACTCTCATCGCTTCATAATAACTTTTGCTCTGGATTGCCAATAATCAAGTCCATTAACTTCTCAAACTGTTTGTAACATTTCCTGTTTTCAAGCAAAATAGGTGCAACTTTGCAATTATGATTCGCCTGGCCCAGTGTCGACAATC
This sequence comes from Mnemiopsis leidyi, assembly GCA_000226015.1. Taxonomy (NCBI): domain Eukaryota; kingdom Metazoa; phylum Ctenophora; class Tentaculata; order Lobata; family Bolinopsidae; genus Mnemiopsis; species Mnemiopsis leidyi. The sequence goes on along the minus strand of JH154184.1, from coordinate 937,748 downwards.
TTCTCTCCGCTACCCTCCACAAATTCTGACTAAAATACTGGTCTGCTATTGGTTGATGACTACGTTAGTTGGGTGGTTATTGGCTGATCATGATTTCCGCGGGATATTGTCAGTGGTTGGCCAGCTATGTCCGGATGAGTGCATCATTTGACATTAAATTAGCCAACTACTGCTTCTTGGAGGTATTTTGCCCATTGTTCACCTCACTGCCTTGTGCCCGGTCTTTCCTCTTTTTTCTTTTTTATCAAACTGTATAGGCCATGTTTGTGTTGACGTGATCTGATGTATACTTCGTCATTCTTGCTTGGTTCCTCTGTTTACATTGCCGTGGTCAACCTGGACAATTGCAAAAAGAAATTAAAATTGCAATTTGCACAAAAATGAGGCCAAATTTTGGTTAGGACGGATATCATTTCGTTTTTGTTATGGTCATCACTCATGATCACCCGGCCCGTTTGATCTACTTTTCCGTTTCCCAATTTTCCTCCAACGCTTATATTACTTTTTTGTGGCTTTAATACTCGGATACTCATGACAATTGTAGCTGATATAGATATCAGACTTTCTCTAAGTCTATCTCAAATTTAGTACTTAAGTTTGATCTGTCTTCGCCACGAAAAGCAATTTCATGTCTTTGTTTAAAATAACCAGACTGTATCATGTGATATTGAAATTCCATAAGCTGTTTAGAGATTGCAGTTTAACAAATGACAGAATGAAATATGACTTTAACTCTTCACGACTTAGAGCTTTTATAGTCATTAAATCATTGCGAAGATTAATTCATGATCACAAAACGATAAAACTCATTAAAAAAAACTCTTGGAAGTTCACGTTCTCCCCGTCTCCCTGACAGTCATGAGCTTGCATTAGATTTCCTCCTCCTATTTAGTGATTCATTACCTCATCCCGAAACTCAAAACTGACATACCCTGTGATCCTCTAAGTCTAATTGATTCGGCGCATTACCCCATCACCACCGTGCCAAATAGTTTCTGTACATTTTGCTTTACACATTTTGCGTTACACATGATGTGACTGCGAAGAAGGTCGTTTAAGTGTCGAGTTTAATTAACCCCTTGGGGTTTGTACGCTCTTCACTAGCTAGCGCCATTCTTACTGTTTCCTTACTGCCATCCTTACTGTTTTCCTTACTGCCATCCTTACTGTTTTCCTTACTGCCATCCTTACTGTTATCTCTGTTTTCTGTTTCCATCAACTATTACATCTTGTTTTTCTTCATGTTTCGACATGCCTCATAATTAACATCAACAAACATCAATATTTAACTGTGAATTTGCTGATTCCCTTGTATTACACGAGGACAAGCCGAACTCTTAGCTTAGTTCTGATAATATCTCTCTCGACCAAGGTTTAACTGTTGTACCTAATGTCAATATTTAATGTGCAGGTATCTAATTCTATTCTTTTACATGACACAACTTTAGATGTACAAAATATAGTGACAATTTCCTTCGTCACAATGCGAATATTGACTATAATATATATAATGCGAATATTGACTATAATACCCCGGTCCTTAGTCCTTACCTTCACTTACCTACTCCAGCGATATTTGACCAGGTGTTTTAACTTCACTTCTCAACAGTAGTGCAGTTTCTATCATGACGCCGCCTTACTTTTAGCTGACTGTGACAAATCGCACCTTCGAGCACACAGGCTGTAGGTTATCCTCGTTTTTAACAATTCCACCGACTCAAAGTTGTTGTTGTTTGTTGGATTCTTTGTTTGTGTGTCTGTGTTATTTCTAAGGCTCCTATTAGTGATAAGATCACAAGCCTGGCATTGTGCATTATCTGACACTTACACTGTGTTAGTATGTTGAGTGCTTAGTACACTTGTCCTTAGTTACAACTTACAACAGGCCTGAAACACAGCTTTCTCGATTTTTCTTCAAATATCTATCGTACTTTGTTAGCCAGAAAGTAGGTGTGCGGAGTCATGATTGGTTGATTTCATTACAATTCGCAGCCCATTAAACTTAGCTTTCTGGATTTTCGGAGTGTCCTGATGAAATCATCTGTCACCAGGTCAATGTTTTGCTTAGGTGAGAAACACCACTATCTATAAGGAGAGTGGTACAATAATGCTATCTATATTTTATGACAAAATGTACGGCTTATCTTCTTTGTTCTTTAATGGGGTGATACGCTGTATAGGCGTGTTTTCAGTATTTGATTTATAAGTGAAATCGACAAAAATAGCTGGTCCCAAGTTCTTCAATTGAATGTCGTGTTTTAAAAACATTCGAAAATTTGTGACATCAATGAAGTTCAAAACGGTCTGAGAGTCTACAATATATGCCTCTCTCAGACCCTAGTTGCAGCATGTTCTTTACATGCTTGGCTTACCTTTTCACTGATGCAAATAAAGCTTGTTATCACCTCTTTCATCAAAATAATTGGCTTTTTATTCAACACTCGAATGACCACAAACCTGTATCCACAATTCATTTGTTTGTGATTGAATCGTGATAATTATTACGAATTTTACATTCTTGCCGGTCAATAATAAAAATTTTAAAACCTAAATTTGCCAAATTATGGCCTGTAATCACTCTAAACTTCCCTGCCTTTCTTCACCACCTGAACTAGTTTTCTCTCTCAGTCTCAAAAAGATAGCAGAGCTGACATCCCCCACTTTCACAATTTTCTCGTGCCAGCTTTTCAGTCAGAAATTTCTCCTTTTCTGATAAAGATTATCAAATTAAGAGCGACGAAGAGCGTCTGATGATTTGGATAGACACATGTTTGCACAACTTACGAGTATGTGCAAGACAAATTAAACCCTATCCACTCACCGCCAGTGTCGCGAGTATCTTAATCTTCTGTCTTAACGCCCCACGTGTTTTCCAAGGTAACGCACGCCGCCGCTATCCGTAGCCAATAGCAATACTTCCTCTCAATCACGCGACAATCCCACCAATGAGAAGCATGTACTCTTGCACATCTTGTAAACCTTTCGCTTCGAGGTGGTAAAACACCTTGGATTAATCAGAAAACTTAAGTAAAATCAGGAGTCTGAGTCAGTCACCAGTTGTCTGTGAGTATATTTGTTGTGGGGCGAAGCAGGGTGGCTGAACTCGTGAGCTTAGAGCTAATTTCAAATCTGTACCGGGGGTTTGGTGATCTAATGTTCGATTTAAACACCCCGAGTGTGTCATATGTCCTCCTCAACACTTTTTCACTTAGTTCCTGTTTTGCCCAAGTATCGATTGTCTGTTTTTGTTTCCTACATTTTAACGCCAGTTTTAGTGTTCCCTCCTGGGTGGTCTGACGCGAATGCTGAGTAGTATCGGAATTCAGAATAGTAGTGCTTCAATGGTATCAGTGGTATCGCTGCTATGGATACACCTTTCAGAAATGAATATTCAGCGCGTAGTTAATGGTTTATCGTCTGTTGCTGCTAGCTTATATTACTTCGATATTTAACGTTTACGTCTGGTACCCAGACAGACCCGCCAATATACTTAAATACACTAAAGCAGCGACCACACGTTAGTTAATGACCAACTTCCCACTCCATCTCCTTCATTGCCAAAGTTGCACGTGTGTAGTGATAACCTTAATCACGTGACCTAGTGACCTTCATGATTTGCACGTGCAACCCTCACGTGACTTGTCTTGACAGTGGTGTGATAGCTCCACAATGAGTAGCTCGGTCCAATTTAATGGCGAGTCGACCGACCCCTTTTCGCACCCACGATTGCCCCTGGCTACTGCCCCATTAGACATGAGATGTTTAATTTGTTGGGGGCTGTATCAGAGGAGGGGAAAGATTGATTGTGTGTCGATATTGACAGTTGGAGTATTTTAATATCGTGGTGACCGGTTACGATAACCACTATTATGACACACAATGCCATCTTCGTGCTATTGTTAATTGTTATCCTCCATCTATATCCAGTGTTATTATTAATCAAGACCAGGGACGGTTCTATCTGGTGGTGTTGTATGAGAGAAGTCACAGACCCCTGATGTGTTAGAGTAACGCTATAAATCACATAATGTTAGCCAGAACTTGCCATGATAGGGCAGAAATATAGGCCAGCTTGATGTCTGCTCTTAGGCAGTTAACCTTGACCCTCCCACTGTAAGAAAATTTACCAACAAATAATTCGTGATTCTCTCAAGCTCTTATGAACTCTATTTAGTTTGCGCGTTAATTAATTTCCTAGCTTTGATGAAATGCCTGCTGTTTAGTAAGCAATATGCTGCAATGAATTAACGCCTCTACCAGTCTTCCGTTTATCTGTTTATCTTTCGCTGTTTAAATAGCTCATTATTAATCTGATGAATTGATTGTTCGACGAATCATTCCGTTGCCATGGAAACGGCTCTAAAGCGATGTCAATATAACTTGATGAAATAGAAACGTTAATTTCGTATCATTGACTAACCAGCCTCAATCAGCCGTACCAATGTCTTCAAATTATTATTCCATCCCAAAAATTGCTTTTGTGAATTCATCAAATGAACTGTGCCTGACCAATAGCTGCTACCTTTTCCATCGATTAATGAGCACTTTCCCGAAGTGGCAACAAAATGAATCAAAGTGGTAATTACCATTAGAAGCACTACTCGCCCAACTACAGGAGCAAATATTTCTCCAATTATCGGCACCGCTTCACGATTTGATTGTAACCAATTATATCATTATCCAATCACTGTATTACACGTCAAATTGGTTTTCGACCAACCAAATCCGTTCAATTTTTCGCTCTGGCATGTTATTCCTAAAGTAGCAACCGTTTACAATTGTGTACATTTCGCCGATACAAAGCTGTGTTTAAGAAATGTAATTTATCCATTGCTAGCTATTGTTGCTCAAATAGACTGTTTTACAACCTGACAGAAGCTGACCTTTTTAGCATTTTAGCTGTTTCCTGGTCATTGTCTAGGATCTAATATTGGAGATGTTTAAAAATTCCAATACTATTTGTTATCATTCTTGCCACTGTTGTCTGTTGCCACTGTATGTATGATGTATTGGAGTTTATTAGAAACGCATTGCAACATCAGTTATCCCAAATGTATAGCGATTTCAGTGTCATTTTAAGTTCTCAAAGTCAAGTTCTACACTTTTACAAAGTGTACTATAGTGCGCTCTTTCATATTGGTCACTCTGTAAAATCTGTTTTAATTCCGCAAACTTTAACACCGAACACGTATTTATTCCGTCTACTAGTCTTTATTTTGTTTGTTTTTCTGCACTGTATGTACATAATTGTCCAGTCGTGAAAAGAAACCCCTCTCTGAAGATAATTGTTGTTATGTTTGTGTGTTTTGTTGTGTGTTCTGTTGTGTTTTGTCTTCTTTTTGTTTCTCTTTTTTGTTCCTCCTCCATTGTTCGCATCCTTTTAACTACCTTACGTAACTTGCACTGTAAACAGTTGCAATTTCTCCACATTAGGGCTGCGATATAAAGAAATTGTTTTTCGTAGCAACACACACGTATTACGTATTTCCTACCGATTTATTAATCGTGCTACTGGCAATTTTACGATCGGTTGCTAAAGATAGACCATGTTATTCATAGCTAACTGTTTTGACTGTCTGGTGTAGTCGTGGCTGTTTTGTGCGGTTGTCTACATCATGATCAGTTATGACAGTGAATGTGATCCTTGCAATAACCACGTGACTTGCTTAACAAGAACAGAGCTTGTCTTACGGCACTGCGGCACAGTGTACATCTCCATTCCCCAGCTCCCGCTTGTATAATTACAATATTTACACAATATTTACACAATGATTGTACACATATTTTACATAATATATTTGCCTAATGCGATCCTCATTAGTCCCCTGCCAGCTCGAGCTACGTCATTAGTTACTCGACTCATTCTCCTTCTCCGGGCTGTAATTATACATGTGTAGTTGTTCCTCGTGTCTGTTACAGTGATAATCTCTCCGTAGTGATAATCTATCTGAAGTGATAATCTCTCTTCAGAGATAATCTCTCTTTAGAGATAATCTCTCTTAAGAACTAGCGATAAACTCTCTATCAATACACCAAAGTTTCTGTCAGTTTTGTTGATCATTCTACTAGTTGAATAATGATAATTTCCTCTAGATGACGTGTAATGATAATGTACCGGCTGTGTAGTGATAATCTCCTCTAACTGACAAATACCCTCCTCCTTTTTGCCCAAATATTCGCTTATTTTACTGACAATAACCTCATCCGACAAGGCTGTCAACACGAAACTACAAAAATCACCAAGATGTAAAGTAATCTTCTCTCATGGGCAATACCGTTCTCTGCTGCTGGATTTTGCCACACTTCCGCCGTTTTTGCTGGATGCTGGGCGATTGTAGACCATGGTACAGCTTTGACTTGAAGCTTGGGTTTTTGTCATAATGACATAGTCGTAATCTCCATTGTCGTCATAATAATAAAGTGTCAGCACAGTTCGCAGATCGTTCTACTTCTACAGGTCTCTAATTTTAAGATTATTGCGGGCCGTGTGTCTACTTCTCTTGTTTGTGAGAGAGGTAGGGCTGTTGTGGTGGTTACTGACACATGGCTGTCTTATGTCACGTGATTTCTTACTATCACGTGATTTCTTCTTGTCTACTCTTTCACAACAGTTTGATGATTATTTGCTGACCATCCTCCGCCTGACCTCCTATTTCAATTTGCTACGGTTATCTTCCAGCGGACATATACCTTAGCTTTCTTTCATCGATATAAGCCGGTCCTAGCTGCCGCCGAGATCATTCATTCTACATTCTAGGGCAAGTGTTGTATTGCGATTAGAGAATCTAACTAAAGTCAAGTTAAAAGGATCTGGATTTTATCTTCGTCTATGATTGGAGAATGATTATGTTAAATGTTTATCATACGTATATTTATCAAGGAACATGACAGCATGGCGCAAATAACAAATCGATAAAAAAAACTTATCCACAACTACGTAGCAATTCCGATGACGTAACAAAAACGAGGATGCTATATAAAAATCGGGAAGAGCAGCCCCAGTATAATAGCTGTGTATTTATATCGCTGTCCCTTCGTGGAGGTCATATCAGATTACCTCTAATAGGAAGTATCCTCGCTACACCCTACTCTAGCTGGACACCACATCCTCCGGCTTGTGGTCGGAGGGGGCGTGTCTATAATTCACTCAGTTGGCTCGTTTCTGTTTCCAGTGTAGAAAGTTCTATTATAAAATCCACTTTGTTTCAGTCAAAGCGATGTTTTCCAGATTGCATGGAATTGCATAGTTGATTTTTGAAAACGGCCGTATTGCAAATCCGATTGTCACTGTAGTTAAAGTTTGTCAATGGTAATGCGAACTGCATTTATTTGTCGCCACTGTTATGCACATCACTGTCTGTTCCTACTCCTATCTAAATTAACTTATAAGAATCGTATCCAATTTTAGATATTATTAACTGTTGCTTGTGACAGCAGTATCAACCAGCCCACGCTGTTTCGGGGAACTATTAGAAATACGTCAGATACGTCACGTCAAATAGGTCACGTCCTGACGAAGTACGTATCATGACACGACAGACAAATGACTACTTCGCCCCCAGAATTGTCTTGTGACTTGACTGATAAGTTTGTTGTCTGTTTATTTACATTTCCGAGTTAGTCATCAGTCATGCTCATGGTCCCTCTTCCCCTCGCTGTAACAAATATTCCAAGTATGCATTATACGTTAATCGTATCCCGGATATATCGGACAACGGCAAAGGGATAACTAGAAACTGGGAAAGTTCCGACTTAAGTCGAGATATGAGCCAGGAGAGGTCGACAACGTAGGAATGTTGACAATAAATCTTAATCAAATTAAATCATTAAAAACGTGAGATTGATAATAGAAAATATGGCGGAGAATACATGTGTCTACATTTAGGGATTTCTATCCCCCTCCTTAATTTCTTAGTTTCTCAAAGGTTTATGTTATATAAACCGGTAGCCGCACCATTTAGCTAAAACACTATATAGCTAAAACCTAATTTAGGGTTAGGGTTAGGGTTAGGGTTAGGGTTAGGGTTAGGGTTAGGGTTAGGGTTAGGGTTAGGCTATAAAGTGCGTTTAGCTAAATAGTTTTTTAGCTATATAGTGCGGGAACCATATAAACCTTGCAATAATGAATTTTCTTACGCCGTGCTATTCCAAAGTATTTGCTCTTGAAATTGACAGATTTATTGTTGAATAGATAGCGGCAAATACCGTCGGATTTATGTTGTAGAAGCCACTGCTTAATCAGATTCAATATGCCGTTAGCTCATCTGCAGAGAATTGCGTTCACTACACATTGTACACGACATCACGTCATTCCTTCGCCTCTGCCGATCTGGATTGTGTATTAATAGCCCTTGTCCTAAATCTCCGAAAACAAAACCCCTGAAGAATTGTTGCTTGTCATTGTTTATCAGCGTAAGTTAAGTTCGGCGCCAAAACCCCGAAAGTTTGCGATATCTGCTGTACTTGAGACGTAATCAGAATCTCCTCCATTAACAAGAGCCGTGCTGTGAGCGAGCGGTCTGACTTTGTCATTGTTAACACCCCAATTCGCGATGTCTGCTCCATTGATCATGTGACTAATTACAGAGAACTTGTTACTGGTTGTCTCATCTGTCGCATTGTCTCCTCTGCTGGGATATCTTTTGTCTTGCTGTCTTTACCTTCACTTTATCTGTTTTCTTTTGATCGTTTACTTTTGCGACTGATATTTTAAAAGCACGTAGTTGATATGATCTTGACACTTTCCAAGAACTTCATCTCTTGTGTACAGTGTACACAGTACTTACCAACTGTTAAGTTGAGTGTACTCCTAATTGCGAACACGACGAATATTACACTCGCTAGATCCTATGAGGCTGTGTATAGTAGGTGTGGTGTAGCGTACTGTCCTCCTGTAGCAGTTTATTCCGTCCGTGAAGCTGTTTTCTCCGTCCTATATGTTATTTGGATGTTATTTAGATATCTTTTCCGTCAAGTGTCAATTAAAAAGTGTATTTGTTAGCTGCTGAGCAATGTAAACCTAGCCCTCTAAAATCTGTTTGATGGCCAAGATTCTGAAATTCTGATTCTTCCGACAACCTTTCACTTAAGCCGCTTATTCCGACAGCTCCTTGCTTATAGCTGCTTGACATTGTCGATTAGCTTTTTCATCTTCAACAAACTTGGCTTTATTCGGTTTAGTTTAACAGTTTAGATCAGCGGCGTTTGTCTTGGCTTGATATTGGTTGAGAGGAATATTTACCACGATCCAGTAACGATGCGAAATATGTCTGGTAAATTTTTGTCCAACTAATTGTCTTGTTGTTTTGTAAGGAATAAAGAAACGTAATGTGGCGAAGTGCGTTGACCGATCTTCATTTGGAGCAGTTAGATTTTACAGGCCGTTCTGAAATCTTGATAATTCCTCGCGGTCATTTTGCTCTGCTCGATTTGTATTTCGTATGCTTGTTTCCCTCGGTAAACGGCAGTTAGTTTTCCTCTTTCATATTTGTTTAACTGTTCATCAGAATGCATCATGAGCTTTCTGCTTTGTGAACGTTCTACTAAAGAACAAGAATGAACCTAAATCATGTCCAGTGTCTACACATGCCAGCCGAATGCTCAATAAATTGTCTGTGACGGTTAGATGAAGAACTGTGCAATGCAGTACTACGAAATGCTGCTGTAATGAGTATTTACCGTGATGGGTGCGACATGCATAGCATGGTGAATCTACCTGCTTATCCACACTCGTGCCAGTCTGTTGAAGTATTTGTATTCTGTGTTGTCCGCTACAAACCTTAACTGGAAACTGTCTTACTAAGTTAAAGATATTCAAGCAATGGCCATTAGGGTTATTGATTTTCATTTAAATTGATGGACTAAGATTGACGTAATTTCCCACATAATCATCAACAACCTAAATGGCATGGGTGATAATCCTGATAATCCTGATAATCTGGTGACCTTGTGTTCAATACTGTCCCATGTCCGGGTACAGTGCCTGTATTAAAGCTGGTAGTGGGTTGTACCCGGAATATAATTACTGATAACTACACTTAATGTCCTGTTCTGTGTCATTATCCCTGGACCTTCATTTTGTCAGTTTGTGTAATGTCAGTGTCAAACCTGTACACTCACACAGCCTTCTCTGTTTAACAGATGTGCCATGCTCCGATATACTTCGTCATACTGAGATTGATTAATTAAGGCTGTGACACACACACACGCACACACAGACACTCACACACGCACACACACACACACACACACACACACACACACACACACACACACACACACACACACACACACACACACACACACACACACACACACACACACACACACACACACACACACACACACACACACACACACAACACACACAC
>JH154184.1:914582-927368 GCA_000226015.1 Mnemiopsis leidyi | reverse complement strand
CACACACACACACACACACACACACACACACACACACACACACACACACACACACACACACACACACACACACACACATGGCGTGTAGCTATTCTTGCTTGACGTTAAATCCTCTTTAATCATTTCTGTTTGTTAATAGCCGCTACGCTGTAAGTTATTATTTCGTCAAACCAACGTTGAATTTCTTATTTTCTTCCTACTGAACCCGAAATCCTATGCATTCCTTCATACACATTGTCGGTATTTAATCGTATCACGATATTCTGCACTGCCCAGAAATAATTTCAATATTTCGTTACCGTTGTAATATTAAAATTGCAGATTTAAAGAAGCGATAAATTCCGCAAATCTCTCGGACCGATATATAAATAGGACAACAACTGATTTGTCAGCTCCCTTCGTAATCGTATCAGTAGACCTTGGTATTCACGGATCTACTCCCATCACAATCAGTTTATCGTCTTTTGAAGTTATACCAGTCCTTCGATTTGTCATTTCTGTTGAAGTCACACTCCTGTCTAAAGCTGTTGTTTGTTGCCAGAATAAAAAGATCTTCTGGTTTTGAGTTTTGTCCTGAAGTTTGAGATATGGGTACACAGTCAATCGGGTTACAAGGTCGCTGCTTTGTGTGATGGGTTTTAGCTGATTTGAGATTGCGGGGTTTTAAAAATACCAAGTTTTTTTGAAAGCCTCTTATCTGACTTAAACTTGCCCGTATCTCCTGTATACGAAACCTAAATTCTGTTCGCCCTGTAGACCATTTCCAGGTATCTGTAATCTGTGTTTAGACCAAGTATGCACCATCTAGACCAACTTCTTGTTTTTCTGCAGCCCAGTCAGCAGTACTATACTCTGAAATCTCAGAGCCTACAATCAGCTTTACACCACTAATTGTAATTTACCGATTTACAAGGCTCGTTCGCCGACCGCAATCTGCCCCTTGTTCGCTTGTCCAACATTTATAACGATACCCAGGTTTTTCTTCCCGAGCAACGTTAAAGGGAGGTGTTTATGTTTAACTTTTCTCTACCAACGTCAGGGAAGTAGGTGCTGTCATGCCTGCTATAAAGTACACTAAATGCATGTGTGAGTGTGTGAGTGTGTGTGATGTATGCCGCACTCACGCTACCAACCACTACAACAATCCTGTGCGACAGGAGTAGGGGGATTTTCCGGTGCTTTCTTCGCTGTCGTAACGTTGGCCTTGTAGCATCGATCTGGTCATTAGTGCAAGTCATTCCGCTCTCTTGAAATTGTCATTGATCATATGTCAGTGATTGTTTGGGCTGTTTAACTTCAAATCAGTCTCTTTCTTGAAGACAAGCAATTCTCACCTCTCTGATACTTAGATTTTAGCATCATTTTGAGAGAATCAATCTGTCACTAACTCGGAGTAGACGGACAATCTTGCTTGTTATGGGATAATTCACGAGATTGGCTAGACCTTAGCTTTGTGTCAGCTTTACTTTTGTTGTTCAATTTAAGCAGGACTCCTTCTCTATGTACTGCTGGACGCCGAGGTGCTAATGGTCACTTTTGAATCCCACTTTTAGGCCTTGTCATGAGATCGAGAGCTCTGCCTGCTCATAGGATTTATCAAAAATTTCTCTTCCTTAATTTCACATAATTATCTTTTTCTTCTTCCTCGACATGTTCGAGAGGGAAGTTGTATAAAAGTAATCTCTTTGAAGAAGTACAATGAGCTAATATTAAATTCTCCAAACTCGCGTGCCATACAGCGGATACGTGACAAAGGTTCGGATCACGCGGCTATTCGTCAGACCACGTGCTCCACTATCGCACTATCTTAACTGCCCACATGATAACACCACGTGACATCACCTCGTACTGGACCTCAGGCGATAATGAGGTCGATCATCCTCTCTGACAAGCTACAGAAGACCCGCCAACTACTCATCCCGCATGTTCGTCACTCTCCTCAAAGTTCCCGAGAAAAGTTCCTTTCTTTCACCTGCTCGTAGCGGTTTCTTTGAGTCTGTCTTACTTTCATTTTTTCTACATCTGCTCGTTTCAGAGTACCAGTACATCCAGTCGAGTTGAAATTTAATTTTAAATGCCAATTATCTATTTTAAACTTGCCGGGCACATTAGATGAAGTGTTGAAAGTATATTTGTGTGGCTTCCCTCTGAGACGGGTTACTCGGTTCTGGTCGATACCGTTCATTTCTCGCGGTGTCGGATTTATTTTTCGTTATTCAGCTGTTTGTCGTGGCATTTCGATCTACTTTTGGCCTGTAGATGCGATCTGTGAAATTGTTTTGTTTGTCAAATATTTCGAGATTTGGGAAATGTACTTTAATCATACGGACATAAAATTCATGATCATTACTATCGCTTTAAATCACGATCGACAGAAAATTATTTTTCTGGTCAGGTCAGCCAGCCAGATGCATGTCATTCTCAAGATTATCGTCAGATCAATCGATATGGCCGAACATGAAAGTGGCAGATCTGGGATCATCGTTAAGCATGTGACAATCAGTTAATTGTTGTGCCATGTAATGACAATTAAAAACAAATTTGTTTATAGTGAGCCTTCACGACGTTTAATCTTCGTCATTTCGAACTCAGCCTATCATCATTTGCTTTAAATTGCGGTTAATTTGGTCATTGTTTAAGTTAAACGAACTTGCGTTCCCTTACGTATCTTTTATTTACTCTCTTTGTCTTAATTTCACATAGAGAATTATAGAATTAGTCAAGTTAGGATCGTATTACTTAATCACCAAATTGATGGATCAAGTTTCGTTGATTTAGATTTATTCGGACCTTTGTCAGCCATGATCTTGTCATGATCTTACCGTTCATCCTAGATTTTAGGTTCGATTATAAAAATTGTGAGATGCGTTCTATTGTAAAATCTATACCGCATTGTCCCTCGTATGTCTGGTTGGATCTTTAATCCTGCCGTTCAGAGCTGTTTGCCTGTCGGCTTTGTTGGACGCAGTAACTGCGAGTTCCACAAAGTTCCTCGAAATTAATTTTCTTGCGCAGGCTTACTTCCAGTTTGTACAATTATGTCTTAGCAAACGAAACTGCTAACAGTACCTTTAACGTGGTTATGTAATATATTTATTCTCTATTCCGATTGAATTACTCTTATTCTTTGTTTGTTCCACTTTTTACGGTTCTATTTTATTTGAGCCTGTACAAACGTGGTTACGAAGCCTCTTGATCATTGTCTAGCCTTTCTTTTTAACAGTAACTGATGTTACAAAGAAATCAAGATGAAATCTGGAAACATTCCAAAACTGCCCGTGAATATGTTATCAGATATTTTCAAAGAAAAATAATGGTCCGCGTCCGTTAACGACGCCTAAATGACTGTTAAAACTGACAGCAACATGCTTTGCTTGGGAGCGGAAAGCCATTAACCGTGAGACCAATGTGCCCTCAGGGTTCAAACGTTCATTTAGGTACGACTGTTTATTGAAGTTAACGTATAGAAGTCCGTTTTGTAAAATATCATTCCCGATGTAGTCTTGAATTACCGATCATTTGTCCTGGATTCATTTGGCGGAGGATCCCTGACTTGGTCACGAACATTTCGGATTTCTGCCTTTCTGAATGCTGAAACAAACAGTATTCGTCTTGGCTGTTGAAAAGTATGTCAATTGTTTTAAAACACTATACCGTGTGGGTTTAATTCCAATCAGTCGAATGTAAGTGTGTCTCTGTGAATTGTCTGATTTTAGCGCGTTTAAGTGTTTTCCAGCACATAAATTGTGACTTTGTGAGCTAGATACTTAAAATAGACGGTTCGTTCCTTATTTCTTTCTGTCAACTAGATAGCGTTAAATTTACAATAAATCTTTTATAACATTATTGCCAAAAAGTACATTTTTATTGATAAGTACTCAAGTAATAATTGAACTGTCGCTCTGTTGTACTTGCGACTATGAGATGACCGCCGAAACTTGATCATTACCATACTACATCACGGATCCAAATGAAAATGTTGACATCGTGACGTCACATTGGTGCAATATTGGATGTGCGAAATAACGTACGTTATATCTGGCCTGTGCAGGACACAGGTACACTAGCGACTACAGAAGATTGTTTAATTCCAACTCTTTTCACCTGCTTGAAGTCTCGTTATTTCATCGGCCACGAGCAATTTAATCCAGGAATTTCATTGGCTGTTAGTTATCTTATCCAGCAATTTTATTGGCCATAAGCTCTAATACTCGTCGTTGATTGGATGACACCAGTCTGTTTCTGATCTCATCAGATTGGTCTGTGTAACGATAGAATTTTCTGATGGCGCCATTTTGATGCTCAGTGCTGAGAAGTCCGATGTCGAATATTGATTATTGCAGTAGGGAGTAGAGGCCGTGTAGTGTAGTTGTAGTGTGTGCATGCTTCATCTAATTATGTTCCCTTCCTCGTGCGAGAAGCTATTCGTTCTGTTGTCACTTTGTCTTCATATATAGCTGGCTCCTCCTCACTTTTATTCCGGTGTTTAGTTTGTTTATTTGTGACTTCCGTTTTGTATTTTGGTCCTGAAACAGATCCAGCTCATTCTTCTCCTTCGTAGGGGGATATGGCACTTTTGGAGTGCCACTATGAGATAAGGCCAAAGCGGCCTTTTTCTCTCCCCAGCTCTCTCCAGTTTATTAAACCTCACTAAGGAAAGCATTAGGGTGGCAATCATCCCTTTAGCAAATGATCACATCAAATGTATGTACACCCTTATTCCGAGTAGTAAGATGTTTAACAAATCGTTATTCTCCCAGACATTTCCCTATATCTCCCAGAATTTTTGCAAGCAATCAAACCTTCAAATCAATTTGTTTCAACGTCTCCTATGTGTATATGTCTCCTGTGTCGTATGCCAGCAGCACTGCTCTCTGGCAATTTGATAACACACTTACACACAGTCGGTAATTCGCTCGGGGTAAGCTGGTAGTTAGTGACCATATATTGTAGCCTATATCCCTAGGTTTATAGAAGTATAAAACGTCTATTTCGACTTCAGTAAGCAACTAAGCAAGTCTAGACTTTTAATGAAGTATTGAACGGAATCTTATCCAGTCAGTTGACACTGTACTTAACCTGCCAGGTTTTTACGCTCGCACTCTTTTATCCATTTCAATTGACTGCTAATTATGTTGTTAATAAGTATACGCAATAGTTTGAGCTCATATCAAGGTTTGGGGTTTCTAGCAGGTGTTTGTAAGTGCCCTAAACTCGTTTTCCTTGTTTTTATTTTCCATTTTTCGAGTCCTACGACTTGCGTTCTTAAAGCTAATGTCTACTTTCCAACCTACTTCAGCTATATGTCTATAATTAATTCTTTCGATTGATAAAGTCTTTCATGTCCTTTAGCATGTCCTTTAGTTACGACTAAGTTAGTTGTTCAATTTTAATTTCCTTTACTTTATAGCTTGTGTCCCTATCTTATAAGCTTTGTGTCCTTTAGTTTAACCCCTGCTCCAGCTTGGTTCCTGGTAGCCTGGTAATTTTAAAATCTCCCACCGCTGAGTCCAGTTACGTGTACTTGGGTGGCAACTTGTAAATGTCAGTAAAATTTCATTACCTTGATGTGACTAGTTTTTTAAAACCTAAATTTAGGGCTGTGCAAATGTTAAGGTTTAGCCTGCAAATCATTTCCTATTTTATAGTCTAATCCAAGAAAAGCTTGACCATTGGCTAAGAATTAAATAAATTCAGTTCCTTGTTTCACCTAGGTTAATTTCGCTGTGTTAGCTTAATTTTGTGTATGAATAAGTCACATTTTCTAAAACGTGACGTCATACAGCCGTAACCAGTCAATAATTGGACTTGATAACAATTCCTTAACTTGATAACAATTCCTTAACTTGATAACAATTCCTTAATTCATTGATTTCATTGTTTTCTGCCTAACAGTTAAACTTGAATTCGTACAAATCGCTCGGTTGCAAAATGAATAGCTTATAGCCTAAAACAACAGAGCAAACCTTAACAAAATCTAATCATATGAAATAAGATAACTTGAAAAAGATAGCTGATTCTCTGACATAAACAAGTTTAAGTTTATTACCGTAATTCTTGATGTTGAAATTACAAATTAACACAGTGTAAGTCGCCAATTACATGCAACTCTTTCTCACACTTAAATTAATCTATTATGTTAGTGCCGCTGTATCAGTGCTGAATAGGAAAATTAACCGTTTAATAAGGTTTCCCTAAACAAGCTGCTTGTTAACCTACCTTTCCAAACACCCTCTCCCCATTGGGTCAAGCCGTGTCCCGCTTAACCGCACTCATCCCTTGTCATTTTCCGCTTATCCGCTAGTCCACCAAGGTGTTGGTACTTCAAATATCACTTAGGAGAACTTAACTCGGTGATTTGGCAAGGTGCGGATAATTCTGTCTTAAATTCGCCCAGCTGGCCCGTGATAGTATAGAAATGCCGCTCTGAGTGCTAGTTTTATATTACTTCAGCTTAATAAGAGACACCAGATAAATTTGTTTAACACGACAAGTTCTGATCTTAGCAAAAGAGGCTTTAATTGATTTGTATTCGCTTAGAGATGTGGCCAAGAAACGAACTAAGTGGGAATACATAAATCAGAATTTTTTGATCATAATTGTTTTCATAGTTAAGTTTGTCAAGCACTGACCAGATTTTGAAGATGCTCCCTTGGGCTATTCAACCTTTGTTATACAGTTTGATACATATTAGAAGTACTTTTATTGCTCTTTGTGATATTTATCATTTTCGGGCTGCCTTTGGCCCATTATCTTGAAAAAAGGATGAATATTTTCTTTGTGGTCGAACTATGATAGTAATAATAATGGAATTATTACTTAAGGTTATACAATTACATGCTTTTTAATGAGCACGTGCTCAGATATTTATTGTTGATCGGATGATTTTTTAGCCAAGGGATGCTTTTCTTCCCTATAATCGTAGCCTTTTTGTCTGTTAAGATTTTTCGTTCCGATCAAGAATACGCGCCACACGGTTTTGAGTTACATTTTCTTGCGTTAAATAACAGTACTTACAAAATTTGATAAATTTTACTGAAGAAATACGATTTAGATACTTGCATTTCTGTCTTTAATTCCCTTATGAAATGTGTATAGAAAGCGGTTTTTGGGGGGAGGGATCACGAATCTTTTATACAAAATTAAATATAAATCCTTGAAATTTTGAACCCTTCCGTTCCCAGAATTGCTCTCTTTTGTCTGAATGTTTTTATTCAAATTAAAATATCAGAGTGGGAAAGTACGTTTTCATATTTTTTGCATACTTTAATAATATTAAAAAAATATCAACTGCAACATGTCGACTATTTCTCGACTTCGAACCCTGACAAGCATTTGACACTTTTCCAGGGTATTCTAACACATTATGTAACACACATTCTAACACAGGTGGAATGAGTAAGATATGGGTTACATCATCTCTCTATTCGCTGTCTGCTGCTTACTAAACATACCAGGTACTATTTAACTATTTAATATATTATACCTCCTTTTTGTTTTCCTCTATGGAAATTGGAAATCATTCCTTCTTAATAAGGCTTTAACCATCTGTTTAACAAAATACCACCTCCACATTTTGCGACAACAATAGCTGTTGGCTGTTTTATCTCCAATGAAGTCTTGAATTAAGACCGACATTTACCCCACACTGAGATTTAGCCAGATAGATTTTTACCCTCCTGATCTACAATAATCTTCCCAGAGTCTGTCGGACAGTGCAGTAAAATCAGAACCCTGTTGGATGACGACACAATTAGAGTCACCAGCCGAAGTGAGTTACAAATCAGGACTTTTTGTTGAAATATGAAGTTTAGGTTTCTGCATTTGTTCATCTAACACTAGTTGGTTGGATTGTTCTACTCTTTCTTACATTGCTTTTTACGGTTTAATGACTTTATTTTATTTGTAATTATGAGTTCAACGCTTGGCTTGGATCTGAATATAAACACGATTTTCAACGCGTCGATAGAAAAGAAACTCACGTGCTTTGACTCTGTTGGCGGAAAAATTGTGCCTATTACAGTCGTCTGATAATAATCATACTAATCACAAGATTTCTTTAATTTCTCTTGTCCTTTGAGAATGCAATATTTTCTATGGGTTCGTTTAGCACCATACCTTTGACAACGGAAAGGTTGTCGCTGTTCTTGAAAAGGTCCAAAGTTGGAAATATAGAATTAACTTAGCAACAAGAGATGCGCGTCTCTGATTGTCCTGTTGTTTTTCTTTCTTTGCCTTGAAAGACAACTCCCTCCAGGTAACGACATATGCATACTAACTGGTGATAGTTGCTGTAATAAAGCAGTTGAGAACAAGCTTCTAGAAAAGACCAAGCGTATTCTCAAGAACAGAGTATTTTTGGTGCTTAATCAGTTTTATTCCGAGGTGGACACTGATAAAAATAAAAAAGATGGTAAGTTTAGGGTAATGTTATTCAAATCGAAGTATTGTTATTTTATGTTTTCATACCATAATTTTAGCAGAATTTCGCTCCGTTGGGCCCCAAATTAGTTTGAAATCAGAATATAAGAATTCGGTGAGCTAGCACCCAAAAATAGATGATAGATGATCTAGGTACCACTCAGAATTGTTTATAAGTTAAAGAACTTATAATTCCCCATTATAATATGTTAAGTGTCACAGAATCCATATATAGCATTAACTAAATATTACAAGGTGTCCCCCATCGTTGGTATTTTCCAGTATCCAAACAACCGTACTCTACCTGAATTGGAACTATTTTATCTTATCTATTGCTCTTGTCCAAAGCGTAAAACCTTTTGCTTATTTAAAATCCTTTCAGCGCTGCTGACAAAGATTATTACCGGCTCAACTCTTTCCCAATCAAAGAAAATCGATTTGAACGAGAAGTTCTCGTCCTATATAACAGGAGTCAACACCTTGACTAGTGCAGATTTGGAAGAGATCAGGTCCGCTTCAGCTGCAGGTAAAAAGTTAGTATAGGCCGAACTAATTCCTGAAAATTAATTAGAACGTTAAATCTATATTTAAGTCTATGTCAAATTCTATAAGTTTCAAAATCCCGATTTGTAATAAGTTAATTTGCGAGTGAAATTTCCAACCGTATTACTTGTAGAAGGTGTTAGAAAATTAGAAACAGCCAATTTTCTGGACTTCAGCTGGTTTGGATTTTAATCTCACGCGTTAAAGTCATGTTTATTCCATGAAATTGCCCAATCAGTCTCACTCGTTTTATGCTTTCATGATTTATGATCCTGATTCCGGATTAAGCAGCGGCAGGATTTCGCATGTCCGAATTTTCACTGTAACTAACTATACATCTCAGGAGCACTTTCCAGCAGTTTAGATGCTACGTTGTCCGATACCTGTCTCGACATGCTTTACTTCGACATGGAGACCCTCAAGGACGCTCAACTCAAGTTCGTTTTTAACATTTCGTTTTATACTTTGTTCGATTCACTCAGAGCATTTTATTTTAGTGTACACAATTATATTGTGCCAAATTATAGTAAAAGATTGAGGGGTATTAGATAGTACCCGATGACAATTAACTCACCTACAGATATCTCGGCGCGATCCTGGTGATGCTACGCGGATACGCAATAATGACGGACCTGAAGATCGCAGCTACATCTCAGGACCTGACAGAAGAGTGTTATGTGGGGGCAGTAAGGGGCGGATGTAAGTGTAGATATGTGTGTGTGCTGTAACATGTGTGAGCAGTGAGCAGTTAGATACAGATCCCGTATCGTTTAGGGAAACTTTTTATTGGCATATGTAATTAATCAGAACTCGGAGGTTGATAATTAGCCTCCGTGCTGATGATTTCCAGAAATAGGAAGTTCCCTTAATTTTTGATTTAGCAGCGTTGTTTCTACCGACATTACAGCATTCTATCGTGAGGTAAAAGTCAGATTGATTAATTGCATTTAATGTTAACGCACAAAATATGTCCATCTTTAAATTTTGATATACAATAGCCTTCTATCCATAGAACATTGACTATAAAACAATAACTATAACTTTATAAGTTTGACAATAAATTTAAAATATCTGAGAATAAAAACTGTCAGTTACGGAGCGGGTGAATCATCAAAGTAAGTGAAAAGTTTTGTGTGGAATTTACCGGGCCTGATTGATATGTTGGAACCTTTATAGGTCGTTAATCTTAAATTATAGCTTGAGTTGCAATCTTGTGAGCAGCTATCATTAGTACTCGGTGCATGCACGTAGACATTTTCTATGATTATTGCAGCCGCATAAGAATAAAAACTACTTTACGTGAAAATGATTTGTCGCTCATGGGGTACTTTTATCCGTTAAAATATTAGAAGATCTTGTACTCTATTTTGAACTCAGTCCAGCTGAAACTAAATTATTATGTAGTTATTTAGATTCGTGTAGATAATGGGTATTTACAATGTACAATCAGCTTAGTGCTTACTATGCTAATCATTTGACATTGGGATCTGTGTGTGGTGTGAGCCCGTGTTATTGGAAAGACGAAAATTCAGGAATGTCATTGTCACATTCTGACCATGTGGCTAAATGTTGTTCTTGTTTCGCAAAGCAATGTAGTGCATGAAATGGTTCGCTAGAACTTATGTGCGCTTTTTTTACACTTCCTTTTTATTTTTACGGTCACGGTTATTTTAAAGTATTTAAAGTATTTTGTCGTGTGACTGTGAGTGTTTTGACATGTTAGTTAACATGTCCTGTATGTTTTACAGTAATTTTGGTAAATATTTGATGTTAATTAAAAGCTGTAAAAAAGGATCGAATTTCTCAGTAAAAGAAGGAGTCCCCGATGAAACAGCACGTAAGTGGAAGTTAAGCGCTGTCACTACCGTTAAATACCCTGCTGGTCTAACAAGTGCTGTGCCGTGAGTCACGTGGTGTGTCGCGTGACGTCATCATCGTGATGTCACGTGACGACTTCTGTCATGCGTTGTTGCCATGGTGACGTGTCACGCGGGGTGACGCTCACAAGATGTCTTGTATATCGTGATGTTTCGTGAAAGTGAGAGTAATGGTTGGGTTACAGCTCTTATCGCGTTATTTTGTCGTCAACATTTTCGAGTTTCCCAGCTGCTAAGTTATTTTCAATAGCCACTGTTCAGTGAATCACATTTTTATAAACTCCCAGATTTTTCCATTTTGCTTTTAATCGGCTGGTTCAGAGTGGCTGGTAAAGCCTTTACAAAGAGGATCGTCTCTGTATACCTATACCTTTACTTTTATCTTTCATTTGGACACGCTCTTGGAAAATTTATCTAATTCAGTTGATCTTATCTTGTTTTAGTTGATCAAACTATGCTGTCAGTTGATCAAACAAAGCTCTCAGTTGATCTAATCACTTTCTACCACTTCTAACACTTGGTTTTTCCTTTGAAAAATCGGACTATCTTTGTTACTCTGGAAGTCTACCTTTGGACGATCTCTGTTTTTAGCATTTGTGCAGCATCCAAGTTTTACTAAAAATAAACTCGTGGACTTATTCTCCTTCTCTGACTTACAAAATACTAACAACACCTTCTAGCAATGTTACCTTTCCAAACTGTTTGACTGATGAATGGTTTTTGTAATATTATCTTTGTTTAACTATCCCCTGTTTTCCAACTTCTCACGC
The DNA here is from genome assembly GCA_000226015.1 of Mnemiopsis leidyi. Classification (NCBI taxonomy): domain Eukaryota; kingdom Metazoa; phylum Ctenophora; class Tentaculata; order Lobata; family Bolinopsidae; genus Mnemiopsis; species Mnemiopsis leidyi. The sequence goes on along the minus strand of JH154184.1, from coordinate 915,757 downwards.
CCCTCATTTTCAGTAAAGTTTGGGGGCTGTAACATGTGTCTCGACGAGACAGCTTCGAGACAGCCCTGTGAGAAACTCTGTCGGAACATCTTGTCAGGATGTCTCAAGAGTCACATCAAGACACGAGAATATCTCCAACATCTAACACTTTATCAGGTATTTAATTTGTCGTTCTGTACTTTACATATTTTGTATTGGAGTTGTTTCGAAGAGTGACAAATCCTTGTGGTTGATCCTTAAAACTGATAACCTTAAAACTGATATCCTTAAAACTGATAACCTGCAGATCAAGTTGAACAGTCTGGTGGAACAATTTTCCCGAGAAGCCGCCTCGGCCCTGGAAACACTGAAGTCGGAGGTGAAGTCCAAACTGCAGGTCGACAAAGACTTCTATTCGAGTTGCAGCAACTTGAAGATGGGCACAGAGCCCGCTCAGCAGGCTACCTATAGCTTTGCCGTAAGTTTGTACGAACATCTGCCAACCGGTGTTTTCCTGGAATTTTAGACTTGACAGTCGACTTGAAGTAATGAAAAACGATTGAATTTCTCCACTCTTAACTTTAGAGAGTATTCACGACTCTTCTCAAACTTCCTAGTAAATCTTTCTTGTATCCTACTTTGTACTTATCTCTCAGCTGACATTCGACGAAGACGAAGCGAGAAAGACACTGAGCTCTGATTGGCTGTGTCAGTTTGTGTTCAGTGGAATTTCTGAGGTTAACTGTTGGAATAGGTCTAAAGTTGGAGAATATAGACTTAACATTTACGAGTAAGTCGCGCGGGATTCAGGTTCAGCTATCGAATTGCACTGTACTTCTGTTGACTTCAAAACAGTAGTTTTTGTCCTTAACTTTTATTGCAACGTAGTTATACTACGTCCCGTTTAAGTTGGACAATTTTAAAGTTTCACTGTATCATAATCTATAGACCTACAAACAAATAATACAAAACGTTCTTTTGGAAATCAATGAACATTTACATTTATCTAAGATCGGAATCCCTCATTTTCAATACACTTCTTCAATCTGTCCTCAACTGCAACCGTTAAATGTGAAAAATCACGCCTTCTTAATTTATTGAAACACCACGTTATGACACGCTTAAGAGAAGCGATTGAGGTGAAGGGACTGTCCCTCCCACTGAAAATGATCCTCTTAAGAGTTGGCCAGAGCCAG
>JH154184.1:892880-911010 GCA_000226015.1 Mnemiopsis leidyi | reverse complement strand
CGCGCGCAGTACACATTTGGCTATACTGTATACTGGTTTAGCAAGTGTAAAGCTTACCGGTGCTCCGTTGCTTTATTTACAGTCTACAGCTTCAACTACCATGTGCTTATTGTCTCACATTGTGCGCGCGGCGAGGCCACGCCGCCGCGCGCTTCGCTGCAGCAGGGCTATGCAACGTGTTGACGAGATGATATCCGTCTACCGTTCTAACGTTCAGCTTTAGCTGCGTGAGTCGGGTATCACCGCGACAATGCAACGTGTAGCAATTTTTTGAAAAGGGTCACAACGTGAGACAAAGCAATCCACTTGACGAGATGATATCCGTTCAGATTGTAACGAAACGTATCGCCAAGAGAGCAGCAACCTGCCAGCCGTGGGCGCGGAGTCGGGTAGCACATCGACAATTTGTACGGCAGCGCGCTCCCTCCTGTCATTTTATTCCCATAGCCATAGGTCGGACGAAGTCAGACAAATCGACAATACTCCACAAACAATAAAGACTTAGGTCCCCAGATAAGTTTAAAGACAGGCTAGTAGGACTTCACTGGCCTGAGCACTTTAATCCTTATCATCCACGATAACGATCGCCGCGTTGAAAGAAAGCAAACGTAGAGAGAGCCTTGACGAGATGATATCCGTCTAACATTCTAACGAAACGGAGAGCAGAAAACTGCGAGCCGCGCGCGGGTCGGGTAACATCTCGACAAAGAGAGCCACGCAGCACGATATCATCTTTTCAGACGGTTAGTTGCGCGGCGCAACGCCAAAACATTTAATTTACCTGGACCTACGCAATTTCGGCACTGGATATCTCCAAAGGAAATTGTTGCGTTGAGGTGGCAACGGACGCCAATCTGCTATAGTAACGCTTCCTTTCGTAGTTTTGATCTATCACGACAACCCTCTTGCCAATAGTCACGGCTCTACTCTGAACAAAATAACTAAGATGATATCTTCCCATAGTTAGATATCGAGTTCAGAACAAATCGATGCTTTTAAAATTGAGTTTTAACGAATATTTAAATCTATGGGTGCTAGCTCTAAAATTACTGTCGAAAAAAATGTACCCTCGGAAAAACAATACAGACGTAGTACAGTTAAATATCTGCAGCGATTTAATTTCACCCTAAAACTCCGTATTCGCAGACTGTAGATGAAGGAAGTATTTTCTATATCGTCAAAAACTAATGGCTTCTCACCCGTTCATATAGCGTGGCAAAGTAAACAGGTGAATAAATAGATAATTCACATTCAATTCCATCGGTTTTTCTTGTTTTTTGTTTATCACTTTTCCGCAAGTTTTATTTAATCCTTTTCCATTGTAAAAGTCGATCTTTGTCAGGGTTCATACTTGGCTGTAGGCAGTATACACCGAACAGTTAACATATATGACAGACATGGCGAACTGGTAGATGATATCTCTCTACCTGGATCTTGTACCGGATTAAAGTGGGATGCTGAGGGCAATACGCTCGCCATCATTCAGGTTACCTAATACCTATTTTGATCTTGTCTTCGTTGTTGAATTCCTTTCGTTATTTATACCAGTTAAGAACCGATGTTCAAATTCTTACCTTTGATCAAATATACTGATTACTTGGCAGCTTTTTATATCATCTGCATTGGAATTCATGTTCGGGTCTGGTTAAATTGATACAGACATTCACAGCATCCCACTGTTCAGGACAAATCAGGAGTTGTATACCTATGGGACGCAAACACTCGTACTCAGCGACCTCTGGACAGTGGCTTGAGGGACAGCCTCTCTTTTGTTTGTTGGAGTCCTCATGCTCCACTCCTTGCTATAGGAACTATAAAGGGGAACCTCCTTATCTACAATCACTCTACTGGCAGAAAGGTTAGTTAACTAGAGGTTCATCTTTCAACTTCTAGCCTGATCTTAAAATGTATAGATTACAGGTCCCTTGGATATGAGCCAATCTATACAGATGTTAGAGAAATGACGAACTATCAACTGAGTTATGTTATTTAATTTATTAGGAGCAGCTGAAAAACTTGCTATCATATTCTAGGTGCCGGTGCTAGGGAAACACAGCAAGCGAATAATCTGCGGAGCATGGAACTCCCAAAACGTTTTAGCTCTTGGATCTGAAGACCGAATGTTAACCTGCAGCTCTGTCGAGGGTGATACTATACGATCCGCCAATCTAAGGTTTGAGAACTTCTCTTCAAGTAAATTTTCCCAATTCCCTCGAAAGTCTCGCAAAAGGAAGTGGATCCTATGCTGAAACAATATTCACAATAACCGGTACATAGTGTTGTAGAAGCGTGAAAATGTTGCACTTCTTCAGGTACGATCCCGAATTGGCAGTTTTCTCGGAGATGAAATCAAACGCCGCATCCTCCCGCGGCTTAGCTAGCATTAACGACAGCACTGTCAGCTTTGTAGTGGGCCGCAAAACTCTGTTTCTCTTCAATCTAGACGACCCAGAAAACCCCATTGAGTTGGCATTTCAAGGACGATACGGAAACATCGTCGGGTACCGCTGGTTTGGGGACGGGTACATTCTTATCGGTTTCACCAACGGTTTCCTGATTGTCATCAGCACCCACCCCAAGGAGATAGGACAGGAACTGTTCCAGTCCAAAACTCACAGAGATGTCCTTAATGACATCTCGATATCCTTCACGCTTAGTAAGGCGGCAAGTATCGGAGACAACTGTGTAAAGTTGTACGACCTGAAAGATCTGCAGGACACATACGCTATCATTAACCTAGAGGTGGAGTCTGGGAGTCTCCACAAGCTGGAGTGGTCCGGGGACGGTCAGCTGCTCTCCGTGGCAACCAACAAGGGAGAAGTGTTCACCTATCTGACACGACTACCTGTGTTAGGTGACACTTATCGTACGTCCTGCGCGTACCTGACTTCTCTTCTAGAAGTTACCGTCTGCGACATGACGCGCCCTGACAATCCTACATCTTTTAGTGTGGTAACTGAGCCGGTCTTTATCGCTCTAGGGCAGCATCATTTTGCAGTAGGCATGAACAACAGAGTTTGGATTTACAGTTTAACAGAGACGAAAAGTTCTGAACCACTTTTGGAGCGGGAGTATCTTGGATCTGTGTCAGAAATGTACATGAACGGCGACTATGCTGCAGTCCTCTTCGAGAAGAAAATACAGCTTCACATGATTGAAGGAGACAGTGACAATGACAGGGATAGTCGACTCTTCCCAGACAAAGACACGGACATAGATGACGATATCACGTGTTGTTCCCTTACCAGCGACTTTCTGATATTCGGGACTCAGCGAGGTAACATCCACTACTTCTTTATAGAAGACTGGAAGTTTGTGAACGAGTACCGGCACACCTGCACCATCCTCAAGATGTTCCCAGACCACTCGGGAACCAAGCTGGTATTCCTGGACGAGAAACTGGACGGTTACAGCTACAACCCAGTTAACGACGAGCTGTTCAAACTGCCGGACCTGCCGAGCAGAGTTACAGGGGTTATCTGGGACTCGTGTCAGAGCGACAACCACGTGCTGGTCGTTTTCAACGAGGAGGTAGTTGTCACGTACACCCTTCATCGGGACATTGTGACGGGCGAGCAGGTTCAGTGTGTTGGTGAGACCAAGCTGCCGTACGGGTATCGCCCGCTGATCTTGTACGCTGGGGAACTCAAGTGTCAGACCCAGTCTGGAAAGTTGGTGAATCTGGCACTCACCTCTCACGCTTACTTCGGTAATCTGAACGATCTCACTCCAGAAGAGATCTACATCTACCAAGCACAGCTGATAGATGCATTCCACAATGCGTGTATGTTGAAGCGGTACAACGAGGCGTGGAAACTTGCAGAGCTGCTCAATCACACCGAACACTGGTTACATTTGGGGAAAACTTTGCTTAACCACCTGGAGGTTCAAATGGCGATGCGGGTCTATCGCCGGATTGGCGATGCGGCGATCGTGTTATCGCTCCAAGGTCTACAGCATATAGAGGACAGGAAGCTGGTGGCGGGTCACATGGCATTGCTTTGTGATCAGTTCGATTACAGTCAGCAATTGTTCCTGGAGTCAAGCCAACCTCTCAAAGCTCTTGAGATGAGGCGAGATCTTCTGCAGGTATGTGAAACTTTCTTAAGTAAGACAGATCAAATTTAGATGGAAATATTCTCTTTGACAAGCGTACCCTGTATACAATCAATGAGATATACACAACGTGTACATTGTACATACACAACAATGTTTGTATCGTCATGTATCAAGCATGTGCTTGTCGGCCTATATATAACGTCAATATGACCGTCTAGAAACAATACGTCTACTTTGTCACACACCCCCCATCAAGAGCAAATTACGAACTTTTAACTTTTTAAACGTCGTACAGTAATGAATGATGACAATATATGTACAGCCTGGCAGATATTATACCAACATTTTAACACAAAATACATTTTAACACAAAATACATTTTAACTGTTAACACAATATAACATGTACAAAGTCAAGATCTCGTGTTAGGTGTTACTAACATCTATCTATCTACTCAGTGGAATCAGGCACTTCAATTGGCCAAGTCGTTGGATCCTCAACAAATTCCGTTCGTTTCGAAAGAATATGCTCAGCAGCTTGAGTTCACGGGAGATTGGGCTAACGCTCTCCTACATTACGAGAAAGGTAGATTAGTCTAGAACGTAGCTTGGGAAAATTTCTGAGTTTGTTTATTTGAGCGGTAACGAATATCTTATCTGCAATAAGATAGGAGTGAATTATTCGTGATGTTTCCCATTCTCGCGTTTTTTGTATTTAGGCAGTTACTTACTCTGCTCAGTCTTATAGAGAAATAAGATTATGTCTGGCGTTTAATTCGGGGACATTCTGAGGTAACAGCCAAGAATTCTCACGGCTTTCCTAAAAACTAGAAACTAAGGGAACTTACAAGATTTTCTTAGCCTTAGACTCAATGTTCAGGAATAACAAAGATGCACGAGGAACACGACAACACGTGTAAGGGAGGAATTGCGCGCATGTCAATAAGAATGGGCGACATCAGGCGGGGTGTTAACTTGGCGCTGGAGCTCAGCAACAGATTGCTGTGTAAGGAGTGTGCTGCCATCTTGGAGGCCATCAAGCAGTTCCCTGAAGCTGCAATGCTGTACGAGAAGGTAGGAATGACTAGTTTTCTTTTAGGAAATCTGAGCCATGAAAATCGAAGGAAGATACTCTGAGTTACATGTAAAATGTTAGTTCTAACTTTACAATCAGTCATATCATTATCCTTTAAATCACAGTTTTTAATCTACGATACATCTGAAGTCCGTTATCATCATCACCAGAGTGATGTATGGTTGGCCGTATTGTGAGAGACAGTAAAATGTTAGTTACCAGTTCCAACACACTATCACAATCAGTTGTTACACATAGTTTGCACACTTCTCCATGACAAATATTGCTAAGTATTCGCTAACCGTAAAGTGAACCGTTATAAACTCCCTAACTAGAACTGTCTATTTTCGAGTTTTCACTCCACTCTGCCACTTTGTCCTCAACAAGCATCATCTAGATCATCTATTGATCATGTTAAGTGTTTCATTGATACTTCACATCACACACAAACCTGCTTAAACTCCGCGTCTACAGCCATTGTCATGAGAACATTGCTCCTCAGTCACTTTACAAAAGATCACGTGACTTAAACAAAGCACCACGTGACGTAAGGTCTTGTTTGCCCTGTCTCTACACTCCCCATTATTTCAGGGTAACAGCTACGACAAAGCAGCCCAAGTTTACATGAAGGCAAGAAACTGGAGCAAGGTAGCCGAGATACTGCCCAACATAACCTCCCCTAAAATCTACATACAGTACGCTAAAAACCGGGAACACGAGGGAAAGTTCAAAGAGGCTGCTAACGCGTATGAAGCGGGCAAGGACTACGACAGTGTTATCAGGATAAACCTGGATCATCTGAAGAATCCTAAAGAAGCGGTGAGGATCGTCCAGGAAACTCAGTCTGTAGAGGGAGCTCGAGTTGTTGCCAAGTTCTTCCAGAATCTCGGGGATTACGCTTCTGCTATCCAGTTTCTAGTTGTCTCAAAGTGTAACACGGAGGCGTTCGCACTGGCTGAGGAGCACAACCAGATGTCGCAATACGCCGACATTATCGGGGACGACGCGACGCCAGAGGACTACATCGCCATCGCCAAGCACTACGAGTCGCATGGAAAACCCCTTCAGTGTGGAAACTTCTTCTTCAAAGCAGGGGACTACGCCAAAGCACTTCACTACCTCATCAGAGTTCCTCCCAATGACGTGGACGCCGCCCTGGACATTGCGATAGAGGCGGTGGGGAAGGCGCACAAGGATTCTCTGACTCACCAACTTATTGATTATCTGATGGGAGAGATAGATGGAGTTCCTAAAGCAGCCAGGTAAAGTGAGAATTTGACGAGCTTGCTCTGTTCTTATCTTAAGTTCAAAACCAAATATGTATCTGCTAATTTTGTTTCGAAACTTACCATGTCATTTATTCTTTGACCTATTTAATTAATTTGAAAGTTTTGACGCGACTAAGTCTAGTTTGGAGGTTTGGACAAATCAAACTTAAAATCTTCACCTGAACCTCTGTCTTCTACACAGGTATCTGTTCAACCTGTACATGTCGCTACAACAGTACCGCGAGGCGGCTAGGACTGCTATCATTATAGCTAAAGAAGATCAGGCTGCTGGCAGTTACAGGACGGCTCACGATGTTCTATTTGAAATGTACCAAGTATGTGGAGTATATATATAGCTAGTTGTATATATATATAGCTAGTTGTTTACTTTTAGTCGTCTAGTTTCGACCTCTTTGTTCTTTCATCGACCGAGATTACTTTAATTTGTGTCATTACTGGTAGGGAAAATATGTTTCTTCTTACAATTCACATGTCTGTGTACTTGTGTATTGTATGTAACTGGTTAATGTCCGTATTGTGTTATCAACTGTGAGATTTAGTCTTGTTTGTCAAATTACTAAATATTGAACTGAAGTACATATTGTTATCACTGTTCTGTATAGTGCGCGCCATATTTGTGTCTCTTTTCTGTAATACTACAGTGTCTTGTACTCACTCTATAGTCTATAATACAGATCAAATGCTCCGTTTGCAGAGAACTTCACTGAATACTACATCAGATCACATGACTACCTTTCAGAATCTACTGAAACACAAGATAAAGATTCCAAACGAGATGGTACACAACCTGATGTTGTTACACAGCTACATCCTAGTTAAACTTCACGTCAAGAGGGGAGATCACATGAAGGCAGCGAGAATGTTGATTAGAGTCGCTAGTAACATCAGGTAGGCAGGAGAAAATGAGGGCTGGTGAAGTTTGTTATTTGTTTGAAAGGTAGTAGTTTTTATATGCCATTCGTCATTGACGAGGTTGCAAATCGTTTGGAGATTCTTAGAAGTAAGTGCGACAGATACAAATTGTATAGTTATACGGAAACTCCAAACTTTAGTGATTAAAATGATGAGTTAGAGTGTAAAACTTAGGCATAAGTAGCAGCTGGATTGGAATGACAGTTCGATTTAATTAAATACAGTTTAATGTTACAACAATTCCTGAAAACTCAGTTAACATGACAGTTACGTAAATCTTTAAATCAAACAGTTGACACTTTTTTTCATTTTCAGCAAGTTCCCGTCACACATAGCACAAATCCTGACATCCACGGTGGTGGAGTGTTACAGGTCGGGACTGCGCGCAAGCGCGTTCAGCTACGCGGCCATGTTGCTCCGTCCGGAATATAGGTCTCAGATAGATCCAAAGTGGAAGAAGAAGATCGAGCAGATCGTAAGAAAACCGGACAAGACTGAGGAGGTAAGAATAAGAATCGAAATCAAATTTGGTCTTGTGTAAGCAAAATAAGTATTTTGATGATTTGATACAAAATTCCACCCGAATTTGCTTGCAATCATGACGTTGAGCTTTTGAACATTTCTACTTCTATCCTCAACTAGGAAGAAGCAACAGACCCCTGTCCCCAATGTGGGACTCTCCTACCCCAATCTACTCTGGAATGTGGGGAATGCAAGAACACCCTGCCCTACTGCATCGTTACCGGACGTCACATGTTGAAAGAAGACTGGTGCGAGTGTCCTCACTGCTCCTGGCCTGCACTCTACTCAGTGTTTAGAGAGTTTGTTGCTAACGGGGAGACACCGTGTCCTATCTGTGGGGTGGTGGTGAACCCTCAACAGTTGAGTGTGGTCCAGGAGCCTAACTTGTATGCGAAACTGGGGGAACCCTCAAACGAGGGGTAGATCAAGGTGTGCAGGTGAAGTTTGGAGAGGTATCAGCTGTACTTGGTGAAAGATGGTGTTACCGGGTGAGATGTAGGTGTTACGTGGTGATAGGGAGGTGATATCCAGAAGATAAATTATACGGTTTTGTTACCTATTGCTGAGCAGAGGCGATATTTCGTAATAAATGTTCATTTTACGGTTTTATCCGGGAACTTCGCGATTGAAACTGAACACCCTACTGGCTAGGGCAGGTTTATACATTCAGATTGTCTTGTAAGATATTGTGTATACTGTATAATGTATTGTAAACTATACAATGTATACCATGTATAGTTGCTGTTTAACTTATTTGCTGGTCAAATCATATTCTGATGCTGGTTGCTAGTTGTGTTATTGTACAGTGAAGGTTTCTCTAAGGGCCGGGTTCGTATATAATCAAGTGTGTGGAGCTTTTCTGTTGGTTATAAGGAACTTTAAGCTGTAGGAGGAAGGGCAAATTGTGTTTGTGCCTTGTCTCACAATCAGATAGATTTTTATGGCGTCTACAATTTTTATTTGTACAAAATTTATGTAAATAAATTTCAGATTTTCGTTGATATGCCCAGAATTTTGTGTTGCACAAAGTGTTGTTTGTAATTTATAAGTTTAACGCTATTTAAAACATCAAATATTTAAAACCAGTCATGACAAGACGAATTTCTGTTTCTAAAATTTAAAAATTGACTACCATATTACAATCTCCAATCCTGCTCCTGATTTATGAATCAACATATCAAAACCTCACACCGTACGTTTGAGTTAAATCATCCTTATACCAATCACCAAACATTGTTTTCTAAATAATTTCCCAATCCTTAATCATCGTTTCCCGGCTAGGTTACATGTAGAAGACGCCACAGAAGAAAACAGGAAATGGCCACCGTAGTAGCTGATAACATTGCCAAGGCCTTGACCGCTGTGGTATGTCAAGAATTCCTGCCCGGATTTCAAAACATTTGATGCCAATTCATTAGAAGTGCAATCTGTGCAATCAAGTCCTGCTGGTTTTTAATAGCAGTACTCGTGGCTCGAATTTCAATCTAGTGTACCGCAGCGGCCGCCAAATACCGCGCTGTCCTTCAAAGTGATTTTCCGACTTATCAGCAGCTTAATCATGATTGGGTAATTAATTAATTGACCAATAAGCAGGTTACAACATCTGTCAAGTCCGGCAGTACAACCACTCACGCCACTAACGAGAACTCGCCCCGGCCCGTCCAGCAGCTTCATCTTCAACAGGTAATTTAACTAAATATTACATAACGTTAATCTACATGTTTTTAAATAAGAAACAATTTGAATAAGACAAAATTTAAATTTTTCAGTCAATCAATACATAGTAATGTATCCAACGTACGAATATTTATTATCATTTTCAAAATCGTCGAGCTTTTATTTCATGGCTTACTGGAAGCTTAATTTCTTATGGCTTTCAACCTAGTTACTTAACTATTATCATTTAGTAACTAAAAAACCAATATATTTTTGAAATTGACGTCTTATTTCAATCTCCGACTTGTTGAGAAACTGACCAAAATATTTTTTGATATTTTACTTTTTAGTCACAATGCGTGACGTAACGTTATTACCCCGGAATGTTACGCGTATTTAACTCACGTTACGTCCCGCACACGTCAAACAACTAATTCCAGTTAATTACCGGTAAAATGGGGGACAAATTCCCCGAATTACCAGTACAGTAAACGTCGCTTCTACTACTAGACCCAAGCGATGTTCGAACTATTGGAACAATTACTTGTGACACGTTTAATCTTGCCTGCACTGTCCCAACTAGACTGCTCCAATCCCCAAATCTCCTCTTCCTGTTTTAACTTGCTTTTTTTCTGCCCGTCTGCTTCAGATCTTGTCGTCATGGCGAACAAATTTGTCAGAACTTCTAGATTTTCACATCTGCCTTTGACGGGGGAAAACAGACAGGGTTATTGGGATGGAGGGAAAGGTAGAGAAGGAGGATGCTCGCTATGCTTTCTCCTATTTACACCACATGATCGCTTAAAATACCGCTACCCTAGCGGTATGAGCATATAATGAAGATATGCAAGCAATTTGCCGTTTTGTTCCACGAATATGGTTGCCATGGTTACTCTGTTTGTTGTGAAAACAACCGGATTGCGCTCTGGTAGCGGTAAAGTTGGGGTTAATTTCGTGAGAACACGGAAGTTCAGAGTGACACTGCAGTCGCTCAGTTGGGTGATCATTTTGTAAGTTAGGAGATTTTAGTCAAAGGAATTGAAATTCTTAAAAGAAAACAAGAGTTTGCTGCAAGGACATAAGACTTTGCCACCAATCACCTGATTGCGATCTGATTTTAATCTAAGGAACGCTATAGAACGGCTGTCTCAACCATTACGCGAATTATTTTCAAATTTTCAAGTCTTCATTCTTCAACTGTCGAAAATTCTAATTGGTAATCATCCTCGTCGGACTGCTTCAATTGAAGCATTGACTGCACTGGAAAACGAATATTTTCATGACATGGAGAATCACTGAAAAACTCAATGTCCAGTCCCCCTGTCGATTGAAGGGTCCTGGCCCTTATAATTTTAATGAATATTTCAATTTCTACGTGCTTATCTTTCAATTTCCCTAGACTGTAAATTAGCGGATCGTATGTACGTATATATTAGATGTTAGGGAGGGAGGTGGGGCATTAATTGAGCCCTAAAATTTAGGAGGATGAGATGCGCTTGGCTCCGGGCTGTCTGTTCCGACTAACTTCACATCTCACATTCCAGATGGAAAGACAAGTCCAGTGTCGTGCTCTTCGTCATTCAAAACTTCCCGTAGTGATACGGTCATGAATTCAGTTTGGCATGTACATACTTAACAGGGTTAGATAGTTGGTCTTATCCTCTATCTTAATGATCACTTAATAAGAACTTAATGATGATTTTACGATCCATCAATGATCCATGTTCGCCGTTCTGCCAGTTATTCAAACGATGTTTTAGACAGCTCATTGTTTCATTCAGGAGGAACTCTAACTTCTTGATTTTCTGGAGAGAGAAATCACGTGGTTGTTATGATAACCAATAAGATCGATCAGTTAATACATCGACATTTTTATTTACAATTTCCTTCCAACTACCAAAGTTAATTTCATTCTGTCTTCCTTAAGTTTTCGTTTTTTTTAGTTTTCCATGCTTCTTCAAACATCTGACCACACAGTTACACTCCATTTCTAAAGACCCCTTAAATACTCCTTTGTGTCAACAATCAAGGCTCTTCTAACTTCTTGTAATTTGAGATAAAACAGACTCATATTAATCACATTGTCACTTCAACACTATCCGACCCTTTTATTTCCAAATTTGAAAGTATTTATACCGTGTAGGTTGACACCGTGCTTTCAGCTATACAATAACTAAGATTTCCTCCAAATTTAGGATTTTAAAATTATCAATATAACGATGGTAAAGACTAAAGGAATTTAGTCCCCAGCCGGGCCATGATGTCCACCCTCTGGCTCTACTCTCTATACTGCTTACTGCGTCCCCTCCTTGCTTACTCTTACTTACTACTCAGGAAGATAAATTTCCGATGTCTCTTACCGATTAGCCAATTGATAAGTGCTTACTGTAAGCCTATTTAGTGCACTAGCCTGCTTTATCGAGGACACGGAACAGTACAAGCCAGGCATACAGCCGGACTTCCATTCCTGAATTATGTCGTATCTTTTGAATGGGATTAATGCAAGAAGTATATTTCAAGACCTGTAGAGTTTAATGTGATCCCGATCAAATATTTGTTTAAATGAAGAGTAATAATTGAGGTTATGGCAGTAATTTAAAAAGAACACTAGCCAATGACGAAGTATTCCCATTATATCATTAGAGTTGTACTATTACTATTAGCTCTGAAAATGGACCAGTAGGGCACATGCTTTATTTCCTGGCTCCCTATTGGTCGGAACTCCTCCAATAAGTCTCGTGATTGGTTGGTTCCGTGGACATGCTGCGTTTCAAGCTCTGGTCCAGGCTGGCTGGGCCGTTGCTGCGTATCCAGAGCGATAAATATAGTACACATTTGTTCTTCATTTAGTTACTAGGGCTACACGACTTTATCCCCCCGGCTACCGTATCCAAGTGTTAGATGGCCGAACAGATAAATGTCGTAACTGAGCTGGTGAGTTTCATTTCCCCTCCTTTCTGCCCTGTGATTGGTTACTTTGTCAGGTCACGTGACTCAAGTCCGGTATCAGTGTCGACCCGCTTGTTGCGTGATCGTCACACCTCTGTACCGCCAAATTTTTACCGATCCAGTTTAATTTCTCTTTTGAAAATGTCAAATTTCAAATCGTGCTTGTAACACGGCCATTAACGTAAGTCCCGTGTGTCTGTATTTTAACGTTATCTTCCAGAATTGCAAATATGTTAGTGCAATGTTTAACATGCACAGAAGCCAGCAACACTGACACACCCACACACGCACATACACACTGACACGCATGCAGCACACCTGTACAAACGCACACGCAAACATACCCCCTCTAACTCCTCGCTCCAGGGGGTCGTCTCCACATGACCACATGTGGCTGTCATTAATCATTTCTCTTTTGCTCCTGTCGCTCCATCACCTTGACGACAACAACCAGCAAAACAGCTGCTACTTGCAAGGTCGTCATGGTAACGGTGTTATCCGTCACTAATTACCACTCTGGGGTGGTACAATGACCTCCCCCGGTAACCAAGGGAGAGAGCTCATTATTTGCAACAAGCTGTACTTTTTTCTCAGATTCAACTCTCTCTCTCTTCCTCGGTTTATTTCCCAACAGTACGCCCTACAAATTGTAACTTTATCTCCTCCCGCCCAGTACAGTGTCTTATTTTCGTCGTCTCGGTTTGCAACCAGTCTCTGTTTTTGTTTTTATCGAGTGTGTATCTTTGTCTGAATATGACTTGCTCTCCTGCTGACAAACCTAAACCTAGAGTCAAAATAGAAAAGGTAAGAAACTTAGACTTTGTGTTTAAACCTCCAGTCAAACTAGAGAAGATCAGAAGCTATTTCTTTATCTCCTTAACATAATAGAGTCAAAAAAGAAAAGTTAAGACCCTTAGTCTTTGTGCTCACCTAGGGTCAAAATAGAGAAGGTAAGAGATGTTGTCTTGACTTCTTCTTTTAACACCAGTTTTGTCAGGATGAAACTAATAAAATTTAACACTTGTCTGGAATGAACAAATTGATTGTATCAAATCTTGATGCACTCTACATTGCCACTTTGTGTTCAAGTGTTGAAATTAATATCGAATTTAAGGTTCAAATTAAACACACTTGCTCCAATCACCCCTGTGACAGGCTCACCTAATAAATGCTCCTCTGATCCAAGGCACTAAAGCTTCTTAATTGATCTCTCTTTGCCCTTCAACTTTTACTGGTCAAACATAATGACTTCCCCCGTCATGGCACGATTACGGGGAACAGAGTGCAAGAAACAAGATCGCGGTTGTCTTCTCTAATTCACCTTACATAACCCCCTCTATTTGGCCTTATTTCGCTCTGTTAATCTTCACCTTTACTACAACACTTCTGAGATTGATCACGTGACTGAATTAACGGTTTGAAGATAAAATCGGCGGAAGAAATACAGTGCAATTTGTCGGCCCCATAACGGTGAGGTGTCGTCTAGTGTGGTTCCTAGATTGCTGGATTGCTGGAGATCCTGCTCTTTGACTTAGATGTAGAAACTTAGGGTGCATGTGACGTCATCAATTGGGATATTTACAAACTGAATCAAGTTGTTGTTATGTGTCATGTGTATTTATACAGCTGATATCGTAAATGTGTTTGTTTCAGGAGGGAGAAGCTATAATTGAAACACCCGAACTAAAATCAGAAACACCTGACCTGACATCCACTACCTCATTCACAACCATTTCACCGACATCACCTAGAAAAGTGGGATTTGTACCGTACAACTCACTCTCGGTGGTCACACCAACTATCACACCCACCGTCACACCTCTCACACCATCTGTAACTCCTGTAACGCTCAGTGTAACACCTAGTGTAACACCTAGTGTTACACCTAGTGTTACACCCACTCCTGCAGTTACACTGCCTCCCGCTGTTACACTGCCACCTGCACACAACCCAGCTGCTCCTTCATCAACATGTTTTCTAGCGAGACATGTTCCACCTTCACGCAACCCATCAGTCAAGTCACACCGGGGACAACACACTTACCACCCATACAGTCAACCTCACAGACAGTTCATCAAACATGAGGTTAGGTTAAGGCACGGGGTTGACACACTTCTCCCTCTCTTATCTAAATTTTCTCACTTTCTAGAGTTGCGTGGAAGATGAGGGTCCATAAATTTCATGCCACACTCACTCTCAATTTCATTAAATTTCCACAAGTGCCTTTTTTGCTACTTGCTCGTTAACTAGAGTCTAGTTACCTTTGATCAAACCTAACTCATCTCGTTACTCCTTACCAGCCCACTAATTACCCGTAATTACCCCTGATTACCTTTAATTACCCACTAATTGCAACCCCACCCTAGATCTCCAGTTCTACAGGACAAAACGTCCGAACAAGCACTACCACTACCGGAACCTCCCGACCTCATGTGGCGATACTTCGTCCGATCAAGGGGAGAAATGGTCAGACCCTCCACATCGGTAAGCGTAAGTAGCATTCTTCGTTCTGCAGCCCTCTTTTCTACTTCTCATCATCTCTCACGTGATGTCCTCACGTGATGTCCTCACGTGGTGTTGTGGCATGTGTCCAATAAAGTTTAGGTGTACGTATATAATTTTGTGGTGAACGTATTTTGAGCATATTTGCGCCTCTAGTACGAAAAAACTTCAGATTTTCGTGATGTATCGTGCCTGTGGCAAAATTCATCAAAAGACATGCGGAAAATTCGCTTTAAGACATAAACCAGTTTCGTATTTGATGTCTAACTTTTGCTCGAAATACCAGCCTAATCGATTTTCTAACTGGATGATAATCTGCCACGGCCCAACAATTAACAGGAAAATGAAATAGACATTTTACTGGTGTTTGTCTACATACGAATTGTCTATCTATTAAGCTGCCTATATTTAAACGTAATGAAAGAGCATTTGCCTTGCTATGTAATGCCAGAACCCTTGATTCATCCACCGAGCAGCGAGCACCATAACACCAAATCCCATCCTGAGATTTAAATGTCCATTAATCAGTTTAATGTGTAACACGAGCAGAACATTTTTCAGTCCCAATCTGATTTGGTAGAGCTGTGTCTTGGGGAATCTATTCACCGAACCATGTACTTTTAGTTAGGACCCTACCGAGCAATGACATTCAGACGGGCTACACAGACTTGCACAATTGATCTGCTGAAGCGAACTAGGGTGTTACCAACAGACTACTTTTTAAGTCTGCTAGAAAAGTGGATCATTTGTAGTGTGACATCATGGGATTTAGTACCTTATTTGATAAGAAAATCTATCTTTTTTTAAATTGAACCATCAGGTCAGGCCTTAAACTAAAATATCATGTAATATAAACGTGTACAATTTCTCATAGAGGAGAACAGAGGTAATGTAAGTAACTTCTAAAAAACGTTCTCCTTAAAACGTTCTCCTTACAGCAAGCACAGGCGGAACGTCGCGTGGATTTCCGATACAGCTGCAACAAAGTGGACAAACAACGTACATACAGCTGGATAACGCAACTTATCGTGCCTTAACAGGGAAGCAGAGCAGTAGTGGTGGTGGTGGTGGTGGTGAAGGAGCAACAAGTAGACCTCAAACTACTGCTGGTCAGTAAAGTTTGGTATTATTAGGCGGGGGAATTAGATATGTCCTTAGTTTTAGTTACTTTATTAGTTATCAGATACATCCTTTAGTTACTTTCATAGTGGTTAGGTGGTTAGATTTATCCTTAGTTACTTCATTACTTCCTAGTGTGCCTAAGTCGGTCAATTCGGTATGAGGTGGTTTGTGCAGTTACTTGTTTGTTTATTTGTGGTGAGATATTTGATTGGTCAATGGGAAGAGGAGAGCGAGTCATGATATGCATTATGTTTAACAACCATTGTGTTTATGAGGGAACCAAGAGAATTAGAACCCTGCTATTGAGCTCGTGTTTTACATCTCAAATAGTGAATAGTGAAGGGCGGTGAGGTCGACGGTTCAAACTAAATTAGTTCAACTTACAAATTTGTTTGATTTGTCCAGGCCAGACATGGGGCTGTGATATCTCACTAATATAGATTATGAAATCATGATAAATTACCCAATGTTTTTATAACACATTTGATTGATTATGAGTAGCTTTTGGCACCCACTATTCAGTGGGATACTGATTTAAATTTGTCTCTGACTCTATCGCTGCCCAGTACCCCAATGTTATTACTAATATTACCGATTTTTCCTTTGAAAACTCTGCTCGCCCTTATCACATTCCGTGTGAGAAGGTTCGTGCGGAAATGACCAACTTATCGATAATCGGCAATAACGATCAATAAGGATAATCGTAAAGACTTGCTGTACCCTGTAGAACCAACCAATAAAGTGCACCTCGACCTGCCACCTTTGCACCCAAACAATCAACCTAATTTAGCTCCCATTACTTTGTAATCTGTAAAGTATTCCCGATAGTTATATCGCTATCCAAACAGCCTTCCCTCTCCCTCTATCTCCCTCTCTCTCCCTCCTTCTCTCCTTCAAAAAACCCGACGCACTCCCAACCCCAGTACCTCAATACCACGTCAGCCGAAGTTCACATTCCCAGTAATACAGGACGATCCAGGTAGCCAATTGTAACGATTATCCGTTATCACTTTGATCGGCTAACGGCGCGGGTATCCGTCTGATTACTGTTGCAGTTTGTTTGTGTTACCATTTTTTAATTTACCGCCCGTTTTACCCCCTCCTTTTTTCGTCATATCTTACGTCAGTGATTAGAAAAATATTCCACAATTTGACGGTGTTCACATAGCCAACGTTATAAGAGGGGATGTATTTAAGTTTTATTTTTCCCTTTTCGTGGTTCTGCGTGCAGGCTTTTGGCACCTGTGTGATAATTAGTGTTTACGGTTGTATAACCACATTGCACAGTCTTTAGTTGGTCATATTTTTTTGATATATCCGAATCTATGAATGGAGATTTTTAAAATCTTCGACTAGGTGACCTGATCTTGCTGCATGTTAAATTTACAATCTTTGTGCTGTTTTAGGTTGGTTTTTATTGGTTTTTAGCATGATTCAGTCCACTCGTCACTTGCTGAGCAATGCACAGATTCACTCAAATCTATCAGCACTACTTATAAAATTACTTTTTAATTCACTTCTACACTTTTTTAAATCGCTTACCCATTTTCCACTAAACATTAAAACGATGCCCAAATTGATCTGTGACAAGTAAACATTCTGAAGAAGAAAGATAACAGGTAAAACCCATAAAACACTCAATGTCCAGGTTGATGATGCGTGACTGTCCACCACAGTACTTACTTGATTTGCAGCGGGGTCTGCAACATACCGGCTCGTGGGTTGATGAGGCGTCAAAACCTTACAAGTTTTAGGCTCGACTGGTCTGTACTTGGTATTGAAGTGTAATGATCGGTACACCACGTCTATAAAGTGGTATTTCATAGGGTGTACTTACTTTTGTAAGTGATGATTTTGTACAGGTCTGTGATCTAGGCTCTGTACAGGTCTGTGATCTAGGTTCTGTACAGGTCTGTGATCTAGGTTCTGTACAGGTCTATGATCTAGGTTCTGTACAGGTCTGTGATCTAGGTTCTGTACAGGTCTGTGATCTAGGCTCTGTACAGGTCTGTGATCTAGGTTCTGTACAGGTCTGTAATCGAGGT
>JH154184.1:873153-892866 GCA_000226015.1 Mnemiopsis leidyi | reverse complement strand
AGGTCTGTGATCTAGGCTCTGTGTAGGTCTGTGATCTAGGTTCTGTACAGGTCTGTGATCTAGGTTCTGTACAGGTCTGTGATCTAGGTTCCAGTGGAGTCGGTATAAATTAGGAATATCTTTGATGTCGGATTCTTCAAGTTGGAAGTTGACTGAAACTCTCTATTGAAGTGAAAAATATAGACGTAGGGCATTCTGGACTGTTCCGTTGTAATTAATTTGTCAGAGACAATCCGATTCCGGCTTGAATTTAGGAAGGAATTATTTGTAAAGAAATCCGTAAGTTTTACGGCATTGCTGTTATATTTCTACAATATTAGATAAATGGTTTGGTATTTCATGGAACGTTCGATTGCATTCTACGCTTCTCCAACGGCAGTTGTTTTTACGGTCAATTTGGTCAATAGTCATTTTCCTTCAGTCGTTCGACTTTCAATCTGTCCCTTCAGCCAAATCTTGGAATCTCTTGGCGAACATAACACCTTTTTATTGGTGCTAAAAAGTTTTCTAGAACATTCTCAATAAATTTTCTAATTTATCGGCAATGGGTCGTCTGGTTTGAATGACCACGGTCAGACGTAGACTCCTATTTTCTATAAAGAGAAATCAACGTGATTTTTTTCAGAATTTTCAAATTTGTTTGGATTAACTTTTGTCGGCCGTTTAATCGATCACGAATTTGAATTCATAAATTTTGGACTTAAGAACTTATAATCTAATTTTCTTTGACTTAGAAGTTTCTACTGATATTTGCTTCATTATTATTATATGCACTTTACTACGGTTATATTTCCTTGTTAATTTTCAATTTAAAATAGAACATGACTAATTAGTTAGACAAAGACAAATGCTATAGCAATTCCCGTCCTATTATTAAGAACGACTTTAATTGAATAAGATTGACAATAAAATTTGTCAACGACACATATTCTAGTAGCTCATGTCTGCCTATCATCAAATCTAACCACTGCTCGAACTGTCCTTCACCTTAAGTTTACCCAACCCTCCTATCCTACCCGAACACCTACCGATGATGTAAGGATTGATGCTGCATGATCCTCACTCAATTTTACAGATCTCACACTTTTCTCGCGGCCCTGGTCCTCCTACTACCAATGTGCCAAAATGTGGATTTTAATTGTGTTGTCTGTGTAAGAGGATCCTATAATTTAACTTTAAATTTTTAATTCCGTCAGTCGGGGCCTCTCCAAACTGAACCCATCATTCAAGACTCCGAAAGACCCTTAATTTTTCAGACATTTTTTCAATGGAACGTTATAGTCGGTGGATTCGCTAAAATGGACACGGCTTTGTTCTTAGTTTGCATCGTTTGCCGATGTGCTGCACTAAATCAGTTGACTTGGGTGGTTCTATTTCTATCCCTTAATCTTGATTAAGTTAATTAGATGAGCATTTAACGCGAATCAGTGGCAAATATCACCTTGAAAGTGACCGTTTCTAGATGATATTCTACCAATTTAACGCATCTAAAATACTTTATGCCCTTAATCCTTGTCTCTGTCGACGGTCTAAAAGGTGCCCTTTTCTTGGATTAGCCGCTCCGTTTAGCCGGTAGAATTAGGCTTGTACCGTAGGTCGAATTAGCCAGGTAGGCTTTACCCGGGGGTATGATCTAAACCGATGGACCTCTCCAGAAAGGTTCATGCTCACTTCATGTGTCTGGTAAGAGGAGTGTCCTGTTGTAACGAGGAGGCGGGTAAACCGGAGGAGTTTTACCATCACCTGTACCAAGGTAGGGGGAGGTTGTCACGTGACCCTTGTCTTTGTCACGTGATCGTTGCCATGTTAACTGTGTTGCATTTTTTTGTCTTGATCTGCTTTTTCTTTTGGAATGCGGCATGAGTAAAAGGGCTGCTATTTGCGTTGTAGGTCGTGAGCCTGCAATCACGTCCAATCTAAGTGAAATTTCCCGATTCATGTGTTTGGTTACGACTCTGGCTCAGCAGTTCCCTAGAATTTACTAATTATTATGGAGAACGTTACTCTTGGGAAGGTGTCTCAAATTTTCGATACTTAAACACTTCATTTCTCAAAATTTATGTGCCCTACCTTAGTTCTCGGTAGTGAAATACTCTCAAATTGTCCAATGGATACATTGCATAACATTTAGAGAAATGGGGTTTGAGAAATGGGGTAGGAGCATTACATTTAGAGAAATGGGGTTTGAAATTTGAGACACCTCCCCACGAATACCGCGCCGTTCTCGTATCCAGTAGTTTAAACCTATTTTCTTAATATACTCGTACATTACAATAATTGATTTGTTTCTGTTAAATGTGTTTATGATTTTTTTAAAGCGTAAAAGGTTAATTGCTTCTCGAATGTTCCCAATGCAATATGAGCAGTGATGTCGGGTAAATACCTGGACACTGATACACTGTGTTTTATGTATCGTCTTCCCCTCAAAATTTCGCGTACTTTTTGCAGTTATGTTCAAATTAACCTGTTTACTTAACTGGGAAAAATGACCAGTTGTGTTAAATAAGGGGCCGTTTTTTGGTCACGGTTAGCCCCCGGTCGTTATCAAAAACATGATCTGCATCCGATTATTTTGGGTTTTTCATGCTCAATGAAATCGATCCGATTACTTATACCGTACTTATGGTTTGAATTTAAACCCGATTAAGTTCAGAATTACGACAGAGGTTATAAAATTCTTAGCCGGTACACGATCAGAATGATGGACTAAATATCCCCGCCCTACCTAACCTAATTACATGTTACGTTTTGAAAGCGGTTACAAGATCTTAATCCTTCAACAGGTTGCATCTTCTTTACTGTGACGTAGCTCCATTTCGACTGTTTTCCCCCAGATTTTCCAGAATGGAACCCTGCAATTTGTCCCTGTTGGCTACGATATAACTTTTGTTGTACATCTTTATTGTTTAGTCGTTAGTTTTGGTGGGTGCCCGGTGCATTCTTAACGCTCCATTTGCCCACCCATGTCAAGATATCTCCTTGGGTTGGGTCCGACAAATGTTACAGAATTGTTATATGTGGAGTATCCAAAGTCCTTCGTCTTAAAATGTTCCTGCCTACTGATCTTTAGGACTTATCAGTATATTAAGTTTTGTGATGATATTTTGGGAAACAGCCAATACATTTTATTCGCTTATGATCTTGAAAAAGCAAATTATTTTTCCTATCAAGTAATTTTGGGTCCTGGAAAACTAATTTCAAATTTCGAAAGTTTTGCACCTTCTTCTCAAAGGCCGCGTAGTCCCCTATCCCATAACTAGTTTAAACGTTCATGTTGACCAGTCCTACAAATTTTTGAACAAGACTAAATAAAAAGAGGTACTTAGCACAGGGTGAACCAGATTTCTAATTGTCTTGATGTCAGTGTCTACGTGGACACTCGACAGGGACATATTCAGGGACGTGACCCGTGAAATTTACTGTGAACTTTTGCTGAGTACTGGAGAGGTACTAAACTTGACTGGAACCGCTCCAATTATCACTTTCTTCATGTTCGAGTGTGTGCACCGTGCCTGGTCAGATTGTTGTCGTGTTTAAGTTAGGAGTCGACTGAACTCAAGTATGTTTTTCTAGTTAAAACTGAAAATTGTTTTTAACTCTATGTGTTTTGTTTTGGGATTGTTGCATAGATTTTATAAAAATCATTCGCCTTGGGTCCAAGTCCGATTTTTTTTGAAGTGAATGCACATTTTTACAGATATGAGGCGATTTATCCGAAGGGACAGTTATTATATCATAAATCGCCTGATTTTCATTCAGACGTTTTCTTGACGAAGGTTTGGAGTTTACTTTTTCCTGTCCTTATCCATAGTTTAGCCTCTAAATTTCGATTTATCTCATTTAATTGTAAAAATTACGAATTTCAGACATGACATGACATAAGGTAAAATTAAAACTGCCAGATCACTGAAAGCTGATACGCTGTCTGTCAGAATCACTTTGTCGTGGTATCAGGTTGACCAGGCCGTGAAATCCCGCTAACAAGACCCAAACTTTCTGTAGTCTACCTGGCCTTGTTGTCGTCAGATCTGACTCTGATCTAGCCAGTTAAACACAAATAGGAATCAGACGAACGTTGCTACACTTAACTCTCATAAGGATGTTGTCGTCTAATAGATCCCCGCTACTTATCAAATCCTCCCATTCTGTGGGGATGTCCTTGTTTCTGTAGTCGCTACTCAAGGTGTAAGAACGTTAAGCACCCTCTCCTGCACCAGTCCTTAATTTAATCCTACTTAGCAGCCCCAAACCAGACAGTCGGTATATACTTAATCAATAAAAGTCATGTGATTGTCTCCACATACCTACGAAAACCGGGCCACTTCCCGGAACGAGTCTCGTGGTTGGCTGTTTTTCGCGCGTACCAGACGTCCTTGGTCTCGGGTCTTGCGTTCTCCGCGGCAGGAAGTCAAGGTACATCTCGCATCTTTGAATCGAGAACCGATCACCTAATTAAGACAACCGATAATTTAATAACAATTTACGGTTGATCAGTTGACTCAATAACACAACCCCAGCATATTCGACACGCTCTCTTACCTCCATTCCATAATCCACCTTCGTGAATAATATTCCCACTCTCTCCCTCTGACGAAACGTGCCCATTTAAGTCCCTGACTTTCTCCAACTGAATGAAAGAAGATGGTTTCAGCTGTGTGCGTCGGATCGTTAGCTTCACAACAACCTGGACCTGCTGTCCTGTTATTGGTCACGTGACTGTCGAGCATGCAGGGACGTCGTCCCTTTTAACATGTACACGTATATATTATATTGCAGCTATATATGATACACCCCGCAAACCCATGTCACATGTAACACTCCACAATATATATTTATAATTTGATTTTATGTGTCCCCCTCTCTCTTCCTCAGAGAGAAGTGGTTGAATCCCTCTATTTTATTATTACTCTTTCTCCGACCCACGTGACACCAGGTCACGTGTCCCCTGGTCACATGACCACAAACCACGTGTTCACTTTACATGGTAGGAACACCTCTCTCTCTCATCGTCTCTCCATCTCCCGAGCGGAGCGCTTCCTCCACCGTTTGAAGTAGATATATGAGATGTGTCCGGTTGTTTGTTACCTGAACTGCTCTCCTTATCTACTTCTGACATCATCTACCCATCTACATATCTGTTAAGAAGGCGAGGGAGAACGTGGTGTCTTGTTAAAAAGTAGCACTCTTCATCTCGTCAAACCACCATGATGTATTACAACACTATCCCACCTAATTAGGTTTATAATGCATGAGATCTCCAACTTGTTGAGAGAGAGGGAGAGAGAGAGAGAGGGGCTGGCTGGGTTGCTCCTTGGACCAGTGCCGGTCAGGATGCTGTACCGGGTGGCACAATGTCACCCCTTGATCAGCTCGCTTCCAGGTGTCAGGCCAGAGCGTTAGTTACCGTCATTGCAAGTTGGGAGATCCTACTCGCGCTCCCCAGCCCAGCTCTCTCTCCCATCTGTGATCCTATCTTCCGGTTCTCTGTCTTTTTTTACTTCTTTACTTTTGTTTTATTGTTCAATCCCCTTGTTGTTTAGTTTTGGTTATCTATATATGTTCTCCTTTTCTCTGTACCGATGATAGCTTTTCATACACTCCAGAGGCTATGGTAAATTCCTGCGACTTATCCCTCTGACATCGCATGATTTTACAAGTATGAACCCAATGGTGCGTTTTTCCGGACCATTGTACGTGGGATGGTTTTGTCAAGGCGTAGTAAATATTTCAGATTTTTGATTTGATTTGGTGTTCCCTGGTTATCTATCGATCGATTCCCAGGATTAATATTTTGCCAATTGTCTAATGTCTGCGCAAAAGATTTTTCCCATAATCTTATCAACGTCACAACTGAAACATCGATTTACATCAATGATGTAATAATTGGAGAAATTATGAATTCTCCTGTTTAATTTGTAAGCTGCCTTATCTCTTTGTTTGGTGTGAAAAAAGAAGCCCAGCTTTGTTTGCAGACAAGGGATAAAGTATATTGTTAATGTATCAACATAATGAAATTTTAAAATCACGCGTCATTTGTCACTCTTACATCCAATCCTCTCTAAATTCATCGTCGAAGAGGCCAAAGTAAAAGATTTGTTTTTGTATTTCTCAATTTTCAGATTGACTCCATTGATCGGCGGTTGACTTCATTATTTGTTCGCCTGAGTGAATCGCTCAACCCCTTGTTAAGCCAAGGTAACACTTTGTCGGCCTTGAGACAATCGTAAATTTTGTCATTAGCCCGGAGATCGCCACGTAAAATGGTTTGTTAGTGAACGAATTTGCTAATTTTCCTGAGTTCTTGCGGGGAATTAACCGACTGTGTTAGGAAGGGTTTACAAAGGAAGTGCTGGCGAACTGTAAAGTTCGCCCCCGTCCCAGGTTGGAATGCACTTTGACGACCTTCCCATATTGCAAATACAGTGTGCTCTGTCTCAATGTGACGGTTGATAATTAATGGGTTGTCGTGTTCATTTGTTTCGTACCCTTAATAGCCTATCAGCAATGGTAGCTAGGTCGTCAAAGTAAGAAGAATTCCCTTGATCATTTGTTGCGGAACTCGCATGTCGAAAATAGAAATCGCCATACCTATTTTCGTATACTTGAGTGTCAAGACTGCAAGACTGCAAGAAAACGTCAATTTCAAAAATTTAGATTTATTTTACCAATTCTATCTTTTGAATACATTAAAATCGCCCTTGACCGGTCTCCCCCCGAAAGAAAGCCTGGCGCCGATGTCCGTCGACTACTTTCAGTCATTAAAAGGCTCCATTCTGTGCTCAAATTATTTGCATAACAGTAGTGTTAAAAGTATCAATAATTTAACTGTTCTGGCCCAGTAAAAATCGCTCGTATCTTTTTATCTCAAGATAGTCTGTCTTACTGTCACTAAAATGTATTTCCCCGATCTTAGTTTAAACCTAGTGTACGTTCCTACTTAAACTCGGACTACAGTATTCTCTTTAGACAAGTTAAGGTCAATTTACCCACTTAACTGGCCCCATCTCACTGATTATACCTAACCAGTTCAGTGTTTGACCAGGAGGCGGCCCCAATGACTTGTCTATGTGTGCCAATAACAGAACCGATCGAGCGGCATCTGTTCATCTAGTGGAGGTCTGACACTGACACGACATTTTACACATCTTCAACATCTGTTTAGAGTGGGTCACATCTAGCCCTATACTCAACTCGCCCCCTACCTTAAAAGTACTTAAACTGTCACAGTCTCGAATATCTTCTCGGCTCAACCGTTCTAGCCACCCTGTGTTACCTTCACGACCTTGCCATCTACATCTTCTGTTTTCCTATTCTAATAATCTTAGCCATGGTCAGACCGGTTTGTTGTGCAAGCCTGGGCAGCCACTGTCATTTGTAGAGCTCTATTTGTGTCTTAGACACAGTCTGATGGTAGTTAGCTATGTTCTGGAAGTCCTGTAACGCTCAAGTAATATTACATTTAATCCCTGCCATCACAGACCCTTCATCCTTTGGGTAGCGACTAACTGAACTTTCATTCAATTAATATGGGGGAAATCGGTTTAGGGGATTCATCACTCTTTCTCTGTAGCTGTACTAGAACCGGTATTTTACGAATTTTCATGTTATGGTTATTAGTGATTTGTCATTGGGATGGACCTGGTCCGGTCTATTTATTTCTGGGCTTAAGCTGGCAGACTGTTAGTCCGTCTTACATGCTACATAATCTCGGTCCATGTTGCGAGTTGGGTCATGTATGGGATTTTGAGTTTTCTTTGGGTTGGGTCGCGGTAGGAAAATTTAGGTATAGTCCGCCCGCCATGTGATACTAAGTAAACTTAGTCATGCTAGTTCTTTTCAGGAGACAAGATTTTAGGTTCCTATAGAATCTTGGGGGTGGGGGTGGGGCTGAAAAGTACCTTTATCAAACCTGACATTCCTTTACTCCTGACTTTTATCTCCCTTCTTTACTCTTCTTGATTCTATACCATGTAAGCAAAAAAACGTGCACACCATTCCAGGTTTCCAAATTGTGTTATCTTAAAGAAAAAACTCAAACGAGTTTTAAATTTATTTTCTAGAATTTTTGAAGAATGGCACATTGTTAAACCCAAAACCCATATTTTGTATTTAGTCACTATACATTTACTCACAACAATTTCGCACATTCCTAACAGTGTACAAAACCTAATGTCTAATCTTACCTATAATTTCCCTAACTGATCAACTTCCCAAATCCCACGTGATCTGATCGCGTCATGCTCAACTTGACTATCTAATCTTTCAAAACTGCATAGTTTTACCTTTACAGACGTTCGAGCCGCGAATTCCCAATCAGATTAGAACGGATCTCCCTGCTGTAATATACCATCTTATCTGCCGAAATTTAATTTCCATTATTTAGTACACCCAATTAATGAGATTCTAATCGTGGACCCCTCTCTTCAATTACCAACATATCGTGTTGTCGTGTCAGGTTCTCTTCTTAGCACTTGGCAGATCTTCAATTCAAGATCAGTTATTGTGGTTGTCTTTCAGGAGCTGTCTTTTTTTGTTTAACTTTTTTATTATATTTATGGTCTGTATAAGATGCCTTTTGCATTCCTATTCGTATTGAAATGATGCTATGTATCAGTTTATTTCTACTTATGTCAACTGGGTCAATGTAATCCCACGCTAATAATAAAAGTTCCATCTTTTTGAGGACCAAATCTTTACAACGACCCTAAGTCGACCGTTTATCGCGCCATCTCCCTAATATTCGTTGTAAACCCACTCAAATTTACCGTCACAATCTTCGGATAATTTATTCAGCATTTCCTTTAGACAGAGAAGACTAATGCCCGCCCTCGGTGCTCTTTAGTCAGCTGAACATTTTTCGTAACCTAATCCATTGCCAGTTCCTGGTCTAGAAGTTCGGATTTTTATGTGGATAATTGTGCTATTAAGTTCAATCATAGTTAGTATTTTGATTTTTATTATTTTCTGAAGTTCACAATTCATGCATGATGTTGTGCATGAAAGTCGCTCAAAATTATGTCCATTTGCAAGTCACTGTTTGCTGAGGAATTTTATCAACAATTCCATAGAATTTCACCATTATGTCTCAATATGATCATTACTACTATCAAAATTAACAAAATCCTATATGCGCAGTGTGGTGATATGTAACACATATTTTTATGCGCAGTATGGTTATTTGTCTCCCCGAAGATCTCAACATAATAACAGGTACTTTTTAATCTCGAGCTTTAAAATTAACCGTCAATTTAATGTCTTTCCAGATGTCAGAATCCAAAAAATTCATTCTTGGTAATTCGCCCTTCATGGTCCACGTGATCAAAAATTCCATCTCTCCCTGTTGCAGTGTGCTCAACCATTTGTCAATATCAGACTATTGTTATTGCTATGTAGTCCTTAATGAAATAGAAGAAAACCATTCAGCCTTCCTACACAATTTCCTATCCACAATTTCTCCCAAAAATTACTTTCATTCTCCGTTTGGAATCCAGCATTCCTGAACCTTCCTTGACATTGCCAAGTCGGACAGTGTCGAACGACCAGATAGACCAAGCACTTAATAAATCCTTAAAATAGCAAAACAGCCAACTCCAATTTTGTTTAATGATATTAAATGCTATGGTGCACCTGCGATCTTCGGAACCGAAGTCCGGTAAACCAAAAAATAGCCAGCTCATGACCGGGGCGATCTTGTCTGATTTAGATGTGTCTAAAATAGGTGACCGACCACATTAATATGGACCCGTGACGTGTGTCGGCTTCTTCGTGTGTGCAGGTTGCATATAATGGGGACAAAAGAGTTAAGTTATGACGTGGGAACACTTAATTTGTTAAACTATGTGGATTGTGGGGGAGGGGAGTCAGGAGGACGTGAGTTGGTAGAATGGGAAATGTTTGTCAGGGGCCGTGAAAAATTGTGTACCCTTAGAATTGCACTTTTTGAAAAACGGTTGGGTTATTACGATGAATTGGTTTTGCAATTTTGCTTGGATTGAATCTATGATTGAAAATGAGATAAGAAGTCCCCTGTTGCGTTTTATTTTAAAGCCCTCTACAACAAGAATATTAGTATATTTTAGAAAAATACTTCGGTTATGTTATCTATTTTACCTATTTCTCCCCTGGTTCGGTCGGATAATATCCTCCCTCAGATAACATCTAAATAACAAACTCTCAGTACGGCCGAGTAACAGTGCGGGAAGTACAAGTAGCGGCGGTCAGTACGTACGGTTGGAGTACGATGTAAATACCGGACATTCCACCAGCCCCCAGTACGCTCTGGACACGCCCTCTGACGCCCCCTTCCACAACACTATAAGGTGAGAGTGGAGTCCTGTTGGTGGAATGTGTTGCCCAATATAATGAGTTGCCCAAATAACAATCTTCTTGGATAAAATCCAAGGTACAATTATCGTCGAATTTTCACGTGCAAAATCGCCCCCAGACCTAGTCCAAAACTCTTGATAGCAAGACCTAGACCATTGGTCATCATAGGATTTAATGTCAAAAGAGCCTAAAAGTTGAGACGGTTAGCCTACTTTTGTTAATTTTACCCTGAAGCGTCTATTTCGGAGTGCCCTAATTTTTCGATGCCGCTCACGTCCAATTATTTTTCGATTGTCTCGGTACGATTATGATATTTAACCGCTAAGTGCCCCAAGATCTTGGCCAGGAAAACACCGCAGCTCCCAATCTGGAAGGTCATGAGGTGCCAGATTGTGTGACTCTGTCTTCTCCCTCTTACTTAGATGTGTCGAATTTTTCCACTTTCGCAGGTCCAAAGTCGGCAAACAATCCTTATCTCCTCTTCCTTTGATCACCCAATGCCGATTAATTAATCCTATTTTGGATACTGTATATATTTGATGATAATTGGAAAATTCATTCGGCAAATTCAATCGTTAATAATGTCAATACCCGAATATCCGCTGCCGGGTATTCGTGCACTTAGCGATCAATGGCTCTCTTCCACGGTTCTTCATCATTTCATTCGTTAACAAGTCATTGAAATTCTTGGGGGCTTGGTTCCCCGGAAGTCCACAAAATTCCCTATCATTTTCCAGGGTTAAAGGAAGCCATGGAAAATAAGTTTTGAAAATAGAACTGAATGCCACAATGCAACGACCTGTCGTGCCCCTAAATTAAGTTTGAAATTCCGAGATCTGATGCTCAGGAAAATGCTGTTCAGCTCATATTCCATTGTCCCCACACCCTCGTGTGTAAGGTAGTGTTTCTCCAATAAATCCATGCTCCCCAATCAACGCAGCCCCACTCGTGTTGTATCTAATAACTTGAATCAATCCAAACTAAGTGAGTTTGAAACGTTACAGCTGATTTATTTCACTGTAGTAACCTGGATCTAAGCAAATTGGAGCTGGTCACGTGGCCGCATGCATGGGTAAAGCTTTTAAGCGCCGTGTTGTGTGAACATCAAATGGCTTTTAATGAAATTTTGGAACATTAACTCCCAGGTTGCATGATACATATCTGCGAACTGTGATTTGAATTATTTTACCGATGGATCATATTGAGGGGTAAATTAGGGTGAAGGGAGTAGGGAGCAGATGGGAGTGGTCTCTACCAAAACTGGACATTTTGTATTTTATACAAAAGGTTGGACCTGGGTATCTTCTTATATGATTTAAAATTGTATTTATTGCAGATTAGACTTTCATGAGACAACATGACATCCCGTATTTTCAGTCACCAGAACCAGTACTACGACAGTTATGGGAACTATTACGACCGTCCTCACCCCGGATATCACAAGTTGGATTTTCCCGAGATCTCATCCCAGAGAAACTCACAAGCTGCAATCCGAGCTGCTCCCGTCACCGTAAGTATTTAGCACAACCGTTGCTTAAGTGCTTAAATCGGAGTTGGAAAACCAATAAATTTAGTAATTTTGTCTTAAACTCTATTCCTTGTGATGTGCTAGCTTATAATCGTTCTACTCCTCCTCGTCCCTTTCCCCCTCCCCTTCCTTCACCCACACCTACTCCCAGATAACATGGTTGATGGCTAACTACGAAGTAGCTGAAGGAGTATCCTTACCCCGGTGTCTTATGTACTCCCACTACAAGCAGCACTGCCGGGAACACAAACTTGAACCTGTCAACGCTGCTTCCTTCGGCAAAATCATCCGATCTATCTTCATCAACCTAAAAACAAGGCGCCTGGGGACAAGGTGAATATATATTAATAATCACATATATGTTATATAGATTTAACATGAGTATCTTACCCTACTTTACTCCCCTAATTCTAGGTCTTTAAGAATAGGATCCGGGTATCCTGGTTTTTTGAGTGATGTCTGCCGTAAAATTAGTCGATTTAGAGGTTGTCTCATCTTCATAAGGGCCTGGTCTGGCAATACAGGCACCAACTTAGAAGTTGAATCATCCGTAATTTCATTATGCTCTACTCCGTCCGTTTCCAAAGAGGTCTATCAAATTTCCCACCACTTTTCAAGTCCAACTGTTACAAATCATACGTGTGTGTGTTTTGGGATCACTGGTCTGATCGCCCAAATTTTTGTAAAAATGAATTCCGGGCATTAGGATTTGCTATTTGATGATCCTAGTAACATGATAGCGCTGGGAACGCATGCCATTTGGACGGATTTCATGATTGGTTCCATTTTTGCAGAACTTAAATTTCATGTAGAGGAAAACTATCTGCTAACCCACGAAAACATCAGAGTTAAAATTATATTGTAATACTCGGGTATCCTGAAATTATTGTAAAAATATAACACAAAAACACCCCAGGGGAAACTCCAAGTACCACTACTACGGAATTAGAATAAAGAACGATTCCATCCTAAATTCTTATCCTGAAGAGTTTTCTCATCCTAACCGATCAAAACAGTAAGCTTGTCATCTTTGTTTCAATATTGTTTGTTCTTATGATGTTTGTTTGATAATGTTTGTTCTTAACATGTTTGTTCTTCAAATCAAATAATTCTCGTATAATTCCTCACAACAACCGGATATTCTGAACCCGATTCCTAAAATGTAAAACATCTCATAGTATCTCCAGGATCAGCATCCAGCAAAACCAACCAGAAACGGTGACCTGCACGGAAAACTACGAAAATCACATCAAGTTTATCGGAGTACCCCCCAGAGTCTTCCCCAAGTTTCAGCCCCTGAAAGTCCCCGATGGACTTGATCTTCCCGGTAAGCACTGTTTCCCAGGGTTTGTTGGACCGACCCAGTTTATTGGTTTAGTTTGAGAGTTACATTTTTAATCGAACGATTTGGGAGTACTAGACGACTTCTTTATTTTACTGGTAATCTGATTAACAGAAAACTAGGTACAGCATTACCCGACATAGGCTCACCGTATTAGGATGTATTAAGAAGTTTTCACGGCCCACCCGGGCCCTATAAATTTGAAAGTTGTGTTGATAATTGTCCCTGATTTCTGACCTAATAACACGCTCCCCTCGCATTAAGTCGCTCTTTTCAAGTTCCCATGATCTCTCTGTAAACATTATAAAGAGAGTCCAATAAATCCATCCAAGCCAGACTCGAGCGTGCCATTCGGGGTGACCGTTTCTCCATCTTCGTTAGAAGTTCGCATATTATTCATTGAAGTTCGTCACCGGTGAAGCTCGCTGGGTGGAGCGGCCCCGGGCAAATTCCTGCCGAAAACCTCACAATGGTCATTAATTAGTCGTTAAATACCTTCACACCCGGCTCAATCAATCCGCTAAGGGTGAAAGGGAGAGAGCATCAGAACTACAGAATATGAGATCGAGAATTCACACCATAACAAGTCTGATTGACTGTCTGCCCGATCTTATCAGAACTTTTAGACCGCACTTTCCTATTTTTCCTGGCACTTCATGAATTGGCTTGGACCTCCTTGTTAAATAAGTTAATTATCTAGGAATTATTACATATTGTATGAAAACTTGAAAATTTCAATACTTACTTCAATTGCTTTTGCATATTACAGCCATAAGTAGTGATATTTGATTACTTTGGTGGAATAAGCCGTTTTAAAGCATTCATTTCAGAAGCTATTACTGCAAAGGACGTCCAACATTTCTCGTCATCCTACCTGAATCACTGCGTGGTGAGTAATGAGCTATTAGCCATGCCTTGCTTATCATCTCTTAACATACTACTACTCATCGTCACATTCACGTGGCCAGGGCATGTTAACATGGATTATTATATATATCGCTGTTAAAAGTTTGATGAGTCATTCGTTGAGATTGGCGTGTAGACGACATCTGCCCAGTGGTCCGCCTATTGTGATCCATTGTCAGTGTCCAGATGTATTCAAGTAGTAAATAGGTGAATGTAAATGGTTTTTGTACAATTTTATGGTCACGTTGCTATGTACATCCTTGGACATAGCAACGCGCGCACAGGGTCTTCCGAAATTTTGTCCCAAAATTTTGGGCTTTCAGTAATAAAAGGACCTCAGTGTGTGCTTTTAGTCTCAAAATTTCTATGGTAACGCGCGCATTAAGTGCGCAACGCGCGTACAATACGCGGTCTCAAATTACACTTCCTCACGTCTTGAAAGTGTAGGGCTCAATGTTTATTGTACGACAGAACAGAGAACTTAGTTTAATTATCGGGAAAATTCCTTGCTCTTAGCGGTATCGCTTTATCCCTAAGTTGTGCTTTACTTACCAGCTAGAGCTTCGACAGTCGTTCTTCGTGAAAAAGGCGGTAAACTAAAATTGGGTTCATTGATTCCTCAAATCCTGAATAGCACTTAGCAGCAGAAATGACACAAGCTCTCCTTTAGGGAATCGTGTACGCTGTTGGATTGCTGAACTTTCCTGAAGTTGAAGGTCTCTGGCAGTCTTTCTGGCAGGGAGTTGGTCTAACTTCACAAGCTTACAAGAAGAAGTTGTGTAAAGAGTACAGGAAACGAGATGATGCTTCTCAGGATGACCAGGATGACATGTAGGACGATTTTAACTTTAACTTTTCTGTTTTAATTTTTAAATTTTAACTTTTCTCTTAAAACTTTTCAGATTCAACTTTTCTATTTAAAATTTACAGTCCCAACTTTTCTCTTTAAACTTTACAGTATCAACTTTGCTGTTTTACCTTTCAGTTTCAATTTTTTAGTTACAACTTCCTAGTATCAACTTTTCATTTTTAACTTCCTAGGTTAAACTTTAAAGTTTTAATTCTTTCAGTTTAACTTCTGAAAACACGATTTAAATTGTACATCCGGATCTCTTTTTACTGGAGATAGTTGTACATGCTTGAGTATCACAAAATCGTTTATAACTTTTTTAGATGTACATATAATAGATGTTGAAATGTTTACATTCCGCAGTGCAGTATCTGAAGACAAACATGTCTCAAAGGAAGTGCTACTACCGCTATGCGAGTACGAGTGGGTGCAAGAGTGGGTCAAAGTTATAGACTATTCCGTCTATCAGATGCTCATTGACATTGTCATGCCTGATGTCCTTCATCCTATTCCAGGTACAATTTAACTACTAAACTACTGGATCGTTCCTAATAATCGTTTAAGGTTAAAAACATAAGCTTAATATCGTATGGTTGCAAGTTATTTTCGTTATCAATCAATCCATACCAGGTTCATTGACTCAGATGATTAGAAACTTTGCCAAGAATATGGAAACAGTTATGTTACACGCACTTTCTGGACTTCCAGTAAAATTCCTTCAAGCCAAGGTAATTAACAGATGTAATTCGCTCGCAAAACCCATTTCCCTAATTGACATGAAATCTCTATACAGTTTGGAACTATTCATTTTTACTAAGTACTAACTCAAAACAAAACCAAAGTTATCTTGAAACATAATTAATCTTAAATTTCAGTGCGTGGCAGCTAACGCGTTCGCGCAGACCCTCAGACGATACACCTCACTTAACCATCTCGCTCAAGCTGCACGTGCAGTTCTACAGAACTCTCATCAGATCAGTCAGATGTTGGCCGATCTTAACAGGGTGGACTTTACCAATGTCCAGGTAATTGCAGCTTTGTGATATCATGTACTTCAGATCATTGATCATATCAGCCAAGATTATCTATCTTGTTATAACGTGTAGTTATCTATCTTGTTGTTATAACATGTAGTTACATCCCAGTATACATAGTATAGTACGCTCTAAACCAAGTACCAACACGTGCTCACTTCCTCATCTTGCTAGCATGGCAAACTTGTGTCTTATACGCTGAAATTATATCTTACCCAGGAACAAGCCTCGTGGGTGTGTGGCTGCAGTGACGCAGCAGTCGCCGAACTGGAGAAGAGTTTCAAGGGAGCCCTGGAACAGCAGCAGGGTCTGGAGGGTTGGGCTGCTTGGTTGAAAAACGTTGTAGATCAGCGGCTAGCTCCCTTCACAAACAAACCTGACTTTCCTCAACATGCCAAATATTTCCTTCTTAACTGGTCCTTCTATTGGTGGGTCTTTCATCAAACTTGTATCATACTTAATTCTCAGGTTGTCGGGTTTTTGGGATGCAACCCCCGTCCAAAAAGTCTCAAAATTCTACAATCCCACTCTGCCCGCAGCTAACCTACTCTCCCCTCAGCTCAATGGTTATCAGAGATTTGACACTGCGCAGTGCAGCAAGTTTCGGTAGTTTCCACTTGATCAGACTGCTGTACGACGAGTACATGTACTATCTGGTGGAACAGCGGGTCGCTAAATTCCGGAATACCGATCCTGTTGTGGTTATGGGCGAGGTTCGTGTTTTAACTTTTAGTTTGGCAATCTTTGAAGCAATTTGTAAAGCGATAGATATGGAAAAGTGCTGAATTTTGGGAGTTCTTCTATGTTCTCGACCTACTTTCAGTTTGTGATCAAAATTGGTTGATCCATTGGATCTTCGAACTTGGTACTCAAGTTGGACGTTATTGACTATCCTGATAACAATTTCAGTGTATCACCCTGCATCAGACCATGATCAAGAAGTGTGAAGAAGCATCTAAACAGGTCTTCTCTGAACAAACTCAGCCTATGGAACCTAGGTAACACCTTTCCTGATTCTTTTCATGTTCATCAGCACATATCATAACTTGATATAACACGATCCCTCTAAGAAATCTAAATACAACATTCCTAGAGCAATAGCTATAGATTTCCAGGTTTATAATAGGTTTATAATAGGTTTATACATATTAGGCTTCGTAGTCGGACTACAAAAACTTATTTTTGTGCTATATTCCTGTTCCTGACTAACTCCAAACTCCTCTCAGTTCTTTGAGCACGGCCGGTAACACGTCCCTCTACGCTGATTCTACCGATCAAGGTGACGAAGATGACAGTTTTGAGAGTGATGACGACGACAGCCATCAACTCACCTCTCTCGATACTGGTGAGTCTCATGTTCCTCTCGTCACCACTTGTCGTCTTATCGTCTGATTCGTCTGTCGTTATATTTGTGTGAAGATTTTGGTTAATTAAGGGTTCCGTCTGTTGGTTTTAAACACAGTAACATCATACAGAACGAACTGAATAATGTAATCGATAAACATTTTTGTGAGTACTTTAAAAGTAACATCATAGGTTCCAACTTACTGTGCACTAGATTCGACCGTAAGTCCTGTGGCTGACCGTTTAGCAATTGTCTCATCAATCATGTATTCTTGGTCATATGATTCTGCATAGCTGTCTGTTCATTGTCGCAACTTATGACACATTTCTTGGCCCATAGCTATGCTGAAACATTAACTTGCAAAACCGTAACTTTTTTAATGCATGGAATTCCGTTATTTTTATTGAAGTAGCTGTTTCAGGCAAGACGATACCCTACCTGAACAAAGATTCAAAGACTTACGGCAAGTCTGTAAGCCGGGGCAGTTCCCACGATCACGTGCAAGTCAAGGTGGAACCACGTGACCACTCAAACAGCGCCTTTAGCTTCGACGAAACGGAAGAAGAACACTCGGCTAAGAGACCTTGTGTGGGCAGTAGTTTGGGGTGAGGAGAACCATTTCTAGACACTTGTCATGCCTCGTGTTACCTAAGTCAGACTGGTCAAATCACGTGTTCCGAATCACGCGTTATACGTCAAGGTCACGCGTAGTTGAAGAGGACGTCACGTGATGTAATTTCACGGACAGTTAACTTGGTTATTCAGAGGAACGATCGAGTTGTGTTTCTTTTTAACTTTTTGTAAATGTCATTTCGTAACCTCTACAGCCAATCCCTGAATTAAGTTGAGAAAAGCAACTTTTGATATCGATTAAACAGGCTAAATTAGCTAACTGTTGATTTCTTTGAAAAGAAGTCAATTGTTATGATTCCAACAAGAGCGAATGTTAGATGAGAAAAGAACCGTTGGAATTCCGTTTTGGTCACAGAACCGCACAGATTGAATATTTAATGTACAGACTATATCATGCAGACACAGAGCGATAAGTGCAGTTTTATGAATTCCGAACATTTTTAAGTTAGGTTCATACGTAATAGTTGTCAGACATTGATTGTCAAGAAGTTTTTAACTTAGTTTTAAAAGTAGTCAGCTTAATCTGGTTTTTAACGTTCTGCGCACTTAACCAGAAATTATTGCGGAATGTTAATTATAATACTTGAGTAATAGTTAACATTTATTATGGCGAGCAAATTTTCTAGATCTCTCCGTATATAAAGCTAAGGTACCTTGCTTCTCTGACAGCTACCGGAAAATTAATGTAACGACATTCGATTTTGAATGTCGCCTGAATTTAGCTATCTTTATAAACGCGTTGAGCTCTTTTTGGCTTGCGCGAATTTTCTTCTCCTTATGTACCAATAATTGCATGTCGTTCACGTTTTCACTTCCAATCACCATGAAATTTGTTTTATCATTTGACAAGGAGTATAAGAAGTAAGATTATTAGTTAGACCGATCGAAACATATGAGTTACATGGTTACAATTCACAGCAAATGTGAACGACTCTGCGATTAAGGGAGCTACAAACCACAGCTGATACTGTTGTTGCGAACTTGATTAATTAACTAGTCAATCTTATTCTAAGTAAAATGTTTATGAGCTGTTTATACCGTGTAATTTCTACTTCTAGATATGATAATGATATATCCCCCAATTAATACAATTAATTTCAAATAGTTTAAAAACATGCTGCACACTTTTTGGAAAGTGAGACTTACTTGAGTTTGATAACATTGTCTCTTTTTTTAACGGCAAGATTTCCTTATGATCTAGTGACTGAACCTGCATACTAAGCCGACTGATGAAGAAACAGTTTAATGCATTGCATTGTAATTGAGTGGTTATTGTACGTTGGGAAGTTTTTGTAATTTGAATTGTATTGTATACATATTAATAATCATTATGTGACTCCTAATTTTTATCTCTGATAAATGTTTATTCCTTGTTCTGTTATTGTGCCGTGTGACTGTGGCTTTGAAATATATTCGCTTCGAATGACGCAGCGGGTCGGACAAGGTCAGATAACCCATCCCAAGTATAGGCCATAATATTAGTTCTAGCAAAGGGCCCCGTAACAATATAAGTATAACATCATAACAAGGGTCCGCAGGACACCGGAAGTCACAAATTAACCTGTACTGTATTATAGATATAAGGGGTCGTTCACATATGACGTCATAACCATGGCCTGGAGGGGGAGCGGAGGGGGTTTCCAAATGATGACGATTGATGACGAGGGGAGGGGGGTTTGGCCAATGATGATGTCATCAAAAATTATTAGGATTTTTTTTTGAAATTTTTGATTTCTCTTTGTAGTATAG
>JH154184.1:835685-873143 GCA_000226015.1 Mnemiopsis leidyi | reverse complement strand
AGGGTCAGACAAATTTCTCTTGCAGAAAGTTTTTATCACAATTTTATAAAATCAGGAGGATAATTTTCAAGTAAAAATGGTACCTATCTTTATATAGCCGTATTATGTAGTATACTCAATACTCTAAAAGGTAAAAAATATTATAATCAATCAATAGTTTTTCATTTCATATTTTTAGTATTCTGATTCAAAAATATGGTGAAATACTGTGTTTTCACTGACTTAGTTATAGTATTAGTATACAAAATTTCTAAAATGACAACCCCCTAATGTCAAAGGTAAATTACCATAATGACATCATCACAGTCGGAACCCTCCCCTACTTCAAGTTCATGTCAAAAAACTTTGATTTTTGGTCTTTTAATTTGCAGTCATTTTTTAAACTTTTTATACAGGTCAGTGAAAACACAGTATTTCACCAGTTTGATCTGAATCAGAATTTCTACTTGAAAATTTTCCTTCTGATTTTGTTATATTCTGATAAAATTTTTCAAAAGAAATCAAAAATTTTCAAAAAAATCCTATAAATCCAGAAAATTTTTGATGACATCATCATTTGCCAAACCCCCTCCCTCCGTCATCAATCGTCATCATTTGGAAACCCCCTCCCCCTCAAGGTGATGACGTCATATCATATGTAAACGACCCCTTAAGTTAAATACAAAATAACAGTAACACTGTAAGTGTAATAAATCTCGATACTTCAAAGTCCGACTTGGATCAGATCAGACTTCACGAGCAGGCTAAACTATGTCTATAGTAGTAGTACAGTCTATAACGCTACGTTTCAAGCGAAATTACCTTTTCGCAGTCATGCAACGTAGTGATAATGTACTTTTACTTTTAGGAGATGGGCAATGATCATTTTGATAAACCCGGAGTTTTTATTTATTAACATTATGGCCCATCCTTGCAATTCTCAGCACTTTTACTGTTAGTATGATTATCAATAAGATTTAAGTAAATAAATGATGGACATCCTTATAGACATGGTGTCTTTTTGGTTCATGGTTGTCTTGATGTCTTCGCATTTCTAAATCTCAACTCTGGAATATTTTATCTTACTCTTTCAAATGTGTGTTATGTTTAGGTGATGATGTTGTTGTTGTTGATGGTGTTGCTATAGGTGATGGTGTTGTTATTGGTTACGTCGAGTTTGTTTGCCTCCTTGACCTCATCATCATGGCCTGTTGTTCTCCATTCTCCAAGTCATTCTCTCAAATAAACAACAGCAATAATTGAACAAAAGATAAGTGACATCAGTCTGCAAGAAGATGTAGTAATTGTACAGACGCAGTGACTTAAAGTTAAAACTCGACAAAAAAAACGAGACTTCCTGATATCCATTGACCATAACTATAGGTCAACTTCTTTCGGTCCACGGTTCCACGAACTTTTTATGTCGAACAATGAAATGTCCAACACGTACGGTATAATCTTTTTGTTTCTCGAATTGTCCCTTCCCAATTATTTAGCTGCTTTAGTTGTTACGTCGAACATCTTCTGTTGGGCGGGCCAGTAGTTCTCAAGCCCAAGGCAATATATTCAAAAATTATTTTAAGTTCATGATCGACTACAGCGTAAGCAATTGTTGCATTGTCTTAAGAATTTCCGTGTCTTTCGCTTATATTTATAATACGGAATACCATAGTGTCTCGGTTTATAAAAGACGGGGCTCCTCAAAAAGTCCTCATTGGAGTTCAACATTATTGTGCGGAGAGACTTAAAATTTCGATTTCCACAAATTGAAATTGTCTTCGTTTTTGTTAAAAATTTGTCTTTTATATGAATACTTGCCTGGGGACCGTATACTTATAGAGAGATCCACGCAGCGCCCGGTCAATGAATAAGAGTGCTTATTCGAACATTGCACTGCAACTGCTATGTGAACCATATCTACATAAGCTCTTGAACTACACTTTTAATTAATAAACTAATGATCACTTGATAAAATATTCAGAAACATAATGACACACTTTCTTTCCAGTTGTAGGATACAATGAAGACTCTT
This sequence comes from Mnemiopsis leidyi, assembly GCA_000226015.1. NCBI lineage: Eukaryota > Metazoa > Ctenophora > Tentaculata > Lobata > Bolinopsidae > Mnemiopsis > Mnemiopsis leidyi. Next base: position 871,132 of record JH154184.1, on the reverse strand, counting down.
TTACTAGTGCTGCTTGTGACCTTTGTCTCGGCAAATGTTGATATCTCCAAGCTCCAAGCATTAGAGGTCATCAAGGAAGACGAGCAGATGGCGGAGCAGACTATGTTGCAGATGCTCAGAGATCACGAGGGAGATGAACACGAAGGCCACAAGAACATTTTCGATCTGCTGGGACCAGGATTGGAGGAGTTTTTCAAAGGTCTCAACTCGGTTTCCGACGAAGATATGGGTCTCAATCTCGAAAGCAGCACTGGATTTAATGAAGAAATTAGCGCCGCAATGTGGCAGGTCTATAGTGATGTGTGCGAGCAAGGTGAGGAGTGCCAGTCTCCCTTCATGGGATGCAACTGTCATAGCTACTTCAACAAGCTGGAAAACCCTGTCTGTAGAGGCTTCCCTTGCAGGCTCGCTAAATGGGCTACCGACGGCAGTGCAGCTAAACTCTTGAGAAACATCAGAGATCAAAAAGACCTAAAGGGACTCGTCGGAGCCGCCATGGAGTCAGCTCATCCTCTGATGCAACTGGCTTGTCAATGCAACCCAGAGCTGTTTTCAACAGCAGTAAGCTGTGCCAAAAACTACGACGGTGCGCTGATTGAAGGAAAAGAAGACTGGAAAGGCTACAGGAAGGTCATGAAAAAGATCAAATTTGATTCCATGATAAAATTCGCCTCTGCCATGTTTGGAGCGTACTGTGGAGATAAAGAGGGTGCCTGCCTAGGAAGTTTCCAGAATCTAGCAGAGGAGTTCGCAGCCATGATGGACCGATCCTGTTCAGGAGAAACCGAAGACCAGTGCAACAACTTCAGACGCCTTTCTGACGGGATCTACGAGTTCATCGCTTTCCTGTCAGACGAGGAAGGACAAGAGGAGCTGACCCTAAAGAACATCGTGAAGATGTTCTACGTGAAGGTTCCGAAGAACTTCTGGTGTGGAGACAGTAACTGTGCTGCTGGTTACCTCTCCAAGAACTTCAATAACAACTGCTGCTTCAGAAACGCCGTGGAGAAGTTCGATGCCGGCATGGTCGGTGAGTTCGAGAAGTACCTCAGGAGCTTTTTGAAAGCCGTAAGTGGTGGAGAAATCAAAATTCCTGCATTCGGCAAGGCCGTGAGGACAAAGATTTCCCAGTCGGTGAACCCTAACGCAGCTTGTAAGAGCAAGTATTACGAGGCTGCACAGAAGTGCTAGAGAGTCGGATACTTTCTAGACTTAACTGAATAGAAGAATGAACTTTAGTCGATCTAAGTTATACTACACAATTGTACATTCTACCGTCTACGTTTAAGACAAGATTTTTTGTGAAGATGTAAAATACAGTGTTTTAAATTCATGGTCTCATACACTCAGCATCACTAGCTATTTTATTTGTTGCTAAAATTCCCAGAATTAAAACCTTGTACGCAGCATAAGTTTCTCAGGTCATCATTATCAAAATGCGACGGTTATGCTAGCTATATGTCTATTTCAAAGATTCTTATTTTAGAATATCGAAGAAAAAAATTAACTATAAACATTAAACAAGACTATTTACATCTAAATTAATTTCTCAAACAAGACTTGTAAAATCATGTACAATGTTAATCCCAAAAAGTATGTTCCTTTAAAACTGACACATCAAAAGGCAAGCATTTTTCATTCTTTGGTGGAATCACAATGAAGAATGAGAAGCCCAGTTCACGGTCCAATTAATGGCTAGTTATAGTGTTTACGCTTAGATAACATTTTAGCACTCCATAAAACAGCACACTTTTCAATACAGCAACACGAACATGGGGGAGGTAGCTCAGTACTCAGTAGTCAGTTCTGAAAACTGGAATCATACTGAGCTATCAATTATAAAGCTCGTTCTGTTCTGTCTTGTCTCATTAGTAATATCCCTTTCTCGCTATCATATACATCCGGCATCAAGCTCGGTTGGAGAGAAGTAAAACAATTGAAATGACAGCCCGGTGGTTAAGAGAAAATAGAAAGATGAAGGGGGTTAGTTGGGGGCAGCCACAAGTCCAGCTGGACCTTGACCCAGGGGTTGTCCCCCGACAGTGCTCTCCAGAGGTCTGAACCCAAGTTCTTCTGTAGGAATGCCGAACTGGTTGAGCTTAGCTTCGTATGTTCTCATTAGGTCGTTGTGTGCCTGTGGGGTTAAAAATGTTATCAAAAGTCCAACAGAAATAAGACTTTTATGTTAGTATAGTTAACTTTCTTAATATCAAACAAGGGTGAACACTGAACAGTGTTCAGAAATATTGCTTCATTACCTTGCAGACACGAGCGAGTTCGTACTGCAAGTCCTTGATGGCGCTGTTTTTACTGTCTAGGACATCTTCCAACTTCCTGGTCACTACTGTCAAGGCTGTAGCGTCCAGGTTACTGGCCGACAACACCTGGATTTAGAGGAATTATAGGTAAGCTAACATATAACTCTTAATTTTTCAGGAATTTCCAAACCAAGTCTTCTACATAGATGTCATTGAACGCAAAATGTTCATTTATCTTTCAGTGTAATGGTAATAGTCAGATAAAATAAACAAAAGCAATGTTCAGTAAACTCAGTATGTACCTCGTTTAGTTGAGCTTCCTTCTTCTCCAATACGTCAGCAAGGGCGAGAAGTTTCTTCTCGAGAAGGAGGTTCTTGAAACCTGCCTTCTGTTGAACTTCGTGAATTGCACTGACAAACTTGTTGTACAGATCATCTCGCTCTTGTTGAACCTGAGTTAATATGAAAATATTTCACGAAATGAAGGAAAAGTTATAACAAAATTGTTAAGGATGAGATGATGTTAGCACTTAAAACTATCGTTCAAATGATTCTGACGACTCTAAAGAACGTGAATCGTATTTGTTTAAAAAATCTGACCTGTTTGAAGCGCTGTTCAAGAACCTCGTGTTCCCATTGCAGAGCTTTCAAGTCCTGCTCTTGTACCTTCAGTCTGGCTTTTGCACTCTGTAAAATGGGATTTTGAGCATTCAAGACATTAAGAAAATCTTGAAAAACAATTCGTATAACAGTGGTATCTACTTTCTAAGCAGGAGATCGGGGATTTGCTTCCCTGGTCTGCCAATCCTAGTGGAGTGCGCCAATGCTATCTACTTTGGTCTACTCAGCCTAATGACGGGGGAACTGTTATTGAGGGTTAAATGAGGGGGGTCTCAGTTAAAAGACCTAGAATCTTCCAGAAGCCACTTCAGTATAACTGCAAAAGCCTGGGTACAGGTGTAACAAAAATTCATTGTAGTAGGTAGCTTCTTTACACTGATTTGCCTGGTCATTTATTCCTCATTAAATGGACCGATTTAAGATCATACCCTGCTGAAGATGCACGTTATAGAATTAATGGGCTGAAGGACTACTCACATTACTACTCCCATTCTTGAACCCGACCCATCTTTGAAATTTCACTAGTTCACAGTTACCCATAAAGACAATCCCAAGACCCGTTCCACTACATCTGTAATACTCTGTACTATCTTGTAGACAACACCCAATTGAAATCCCTACACACACGTGCATCACTCCTAGGAACGGTCCTAGTAACGCTTCTTGACTTCCTCCTTACAGACAGAACATAGGTGTGATTGTTCTTGCTGAGCAACAATAGGTCACTGCACTGTGATAATGGGCGCTATTTAACTGGTCATTGCTGGACAAGTGTGCCCGTGTTGGAACAAGTAGTCCAGTTAGAGGTAGGAATGGGTATGGTGAAATGCCTGCTGCTGATGGACTTTTGACCGAAATTATCGGGAATATTATGCTACTTTTGAGTTAATGACATGAGGGGTTGAAGAGTCAAGTTATAGCTATAGGCAACTCTGCCCTTAAATAAAAATTTCAATGAAGTGCTGTGCTGGTAATGTTTTTGAATAAATTTATTGATATAGCACAATCAACACAGCCACTCAATGTTGCACTAGCAAAGATTTCGTGTTGTCTCAGTAAAAGTAGGTACCAAACAGAGTGCAAACTTGATACGTTCCTAGGTAAGTCACGTGTTGGGTGTTTCCATATCACGTGACCACTTTTGAACTACCGACCTCACGACCAAATGTCAGTTTTTATCAAGTCTACTAACTCAACTAAAAATTTGAACTTTGTCTATCAATTTATTTTAAGATAGACTAACCAACTGCAACTGATCAATAAAGAATCGTAGCCGTGAGTCAAACTAATGAGCACTGCTCAGTCCTTACATGTTCGCAACTCCGACCCACCGACCCAAGTTGCTAAAGCGACACATTTTCATGTCACAATTATTGAGGTTTATATATCAGAATGCATCTTGAAAATAGATAACTTCAAGTCGGTGTTTTTTCAAGTTATAGTGAAGTTAATCCTTCCGATCGCCCTGCAACTCGTTATCGAAGATGATACTGACACTACTTGCTCTGGTAACAATCCAGGGACCCCTCCTGGCTGTTGCAGACAAAGCACTACAATTCGGGGCTACAGCAAGCGACTACATGAAATACTACCCCAACATGGCACCCTTCGCCAACGCATTCTCCGCCTGTACCTGGGTCATGAAGGGGAGGGTGCCGCCCAGTGTCTGGCACGCTCCAATTATCCTGGACTACCACACAAACCCGGTACATAACATCCACGAGCTCCTCATGACGGATAATGGTGGGTTCAATAGACTCTTCAACGGCATGCAGTTCGATGGGAACCTGGGTTCCAGCTTTTCTGCTCCCGTTGGCATGTGGTTCCATTACTGCGTGACGTGGAGCAGTGCTTCTAACATGCAGAGAATCTACTACAACGGAGCGCAGGTGGGTGTAGCAGCCATGCCTGCCGGGAGTACACTTACCCCCGGAGGAGTTGCCACCATGGGTAACCGACGTGATATCCACTCTTACTATCCATTCGGAGGGAAGATCTCCAAGTTCAACATTTTCTCCAAGGAGATGTCTGGTGATGAGGTAAAAGCAATGTCTGATGCGGGTGTCTGCTCCAGCATTGAGAAGGACAGATTCGGAGACGTAAGGTCATTGACCTGGGAGTATATCCTAGACCAGCCCAAAACTGGAAATGTAGTTGCACAGGATGTTGGCACGTGTGCCGACCAAGAGATGAAGGATGAAATTGAACGCCTCCAGAAAGAGCTTGATGACGCCAAGAAGGCTTTGGAAGATTACAAGGCGGCCTGTGAGGAGGCTAAGGACAGCTTGAGAGACGAGCTGAACTCCACAAGAGCTGCTGCTGCAGAGAGAGAAGGTCAACTTGAGAAGGAGATAGACTCACTGAAGGAACAGTTGGCAGAGGCAGTGAAAGAACAGTGTCCTGGAGAAGGCATCTGGACTGTGCCAGGTGAGACATTTTTTTATTTTCTTGTTTGCTTAAATTTAATACCCTTTTTTATTGTGCGATATGTTATTGTTGTTTCGTTTCTAATGAGGTACCGTTTAGCTTACAATTTCTAGAATAACAATAGTAGAGCTTCTTAGTCACTCGAACGACTTATTGATTTACTTGTACAGAAAAAGCTATTGGGAAAAAGGTCAACAAAAGGCAACTCAAAAAATGGAAGAAGGCTGGAGAGACAGATCTTGTCCGCTACCTTAGTAAGTTTTACCACCCTCTTATCCCTATCAATGCAATGGTGGTGTGAATTCTACTGATTGATGTTAATGATTTTTGAAGTGCTGTACTTTTTAAAGGGGAAAATCCTTTGGTACCCTGAAAGTTTTGTTATTCAAATATCCTTTTCAGGCGCCTGGAAGGGAGCAAGGTTGACGAAGAAAATTGCCAAGTACATTGAATGTTTTGAAACTGTCTAAGTTTCCTTGGACTAATTACTCAAAAGCTTAAGAGATATAATCCCAAATTCATTTCTTTGAAAATAAGTACACATCAAATTGATTTTTAACTTGTTTTTCAATTATTAAATTTCACGATGTACGAATGTCGAATAAGCTTAAGCCTGAAGTGCCACACGTTGAGTTAATCATGTTTTCTTGATTTGACGAGGCATTTTGCATTGCCATGGTGTTCGTTGAATTTATTTTTGTTTTTGAGTCATGAAATCCCTTTGCTTGTTGTGTATTAATTCGATTACTGTAAATGCTTTATTCTTGTTTATCCGAATTTAACTCTGCTGGGAAAACACGCTACTACTACAGTACAAGTTCTTCATGTCCTAGCTTGGACTTGGCTTGTTTCTTCCATTCTACTGGCTGACTCTTCTGAGCTCTTCGGCTTTAAACACGTATGTTTTATCTTTTAAGTTGGATTTGTCCAACACTAAGCTGACTTTAAGCAAACTAGGCATGGTTCACAAATTATTCAAACTGGGGAATACTCTAATAGAGTCTCGTGACTCGTACTCTCTCGAATAATGTACAGAGCGGATATAAACAACCGACCTGCAGACTCTGTTTGTCTTTCTGGTAGTTTGCAAGCTGCTTCTTCAGATCTGTCACCTCAGCCTTGGCTTTCTCTAGCGGCTCTTTCAGCCGTTTATTTTCTGCTTGAATTTCTGACATGTGTTTCTCATTTCGTTCTTCCTTCTTCTTCATTTCCTCCACTTGTTCCTAGATAATTGGTTAGTTATTCTACAATTTGTTGGCACAATGTTTGCTACGATCTCAATCTATTGCAGTAGAAGTATATATCGTACAGAGTTGACACTTGACACGATTCTATAAACGACGTTAGATGATGGTTATTGAAAGCTTCTGCAACAGCAAACTCGTATGATCTATTTATGTCTATCAACCCCCCTGCAAGCACGACGTTAGATTGTTTACCTTGAGGGAGTTAATGAGGGCAAGATTATTGAGGGTAATGTCGTTGTAGTAGTTCTTGATGTCGCTAAATGCCTTCTCGTGGTTCTTCATCAAGGTGTTGATCTGACCGTTCTTTCGCTGGGGAGAATTAATACGTTACCATAAAGAAGTATAGAGGTTGATGATGAACCCAAACAGCCATATACAAAAACAGCTATATACAAAATTCATGTACGCATGTTAAGAGTTAAAGCTGTTTCGCTAATTTGACGGTACAGCCAAGTTTACCTCTTCGATCTCATGTATTTCCGTCTTCCTTCTGAGTTCGAGTTCTTCCCTAAGAACTTTCATTTTCTTCTCGTACTTAGCTTGCAGCTCCTTAGCGTGCCGTTCGCTGTCTTGTCGCAGAGCTGTTATTGCTTCGTCGTGTTGCTATAACAAAACCGACGTGAAATAAAGAAATAAAAAAACAATATTTAGTTAAAGGTCGTCGTAAGCAATAGGTTCGTAGTAAGCACTAAGCAGTAACTACATTGCACACAATGCTTCCCACCAAAAAGCAATAAGTGCTATGTAGATAAAGTCAATAGGAATTCTTGAACTTCAATAATTACATCGATGCTAAATTCTTTTACCTTTTTGAGGTTCTTGATAACGTCTTCATGACTCAACTCCAATTCTTTGAGTTGGATCTTCAGACTTCGCTTGTCTTTTCGCAGGTCAGACTCTTTTCCTCTGTGTTCGTCTTGTTCTAACTTTAATGTCAGAGTACCTAAACAGTTTAACAATAAAACAAAGTTTAAAATATGTTCAACTTCTTGTTTTAGCCTCCTTTAATTGTCTACTTTTATCAACTATGAAAAATTTCGAGGATCTGCAGCACGTAATATATGACAGCAATAGAATGAATAAATTAAAATAGTCGAATAACATTGATGTTAATTAACTTAACCAGGAATTGTAAGATTACTTACTGTCAGCCTTTAGTTCGGTGATATTATTCTGATGTTCATAGAGGAGATGCTTTACTTTTTGTTTGTAAACCTACGAAACAGTAATATAAGGTATTATATGTCGATTGTCATTCGACTCATATGATTGAAATGCCAAAAACTAAAAGTTTGGATAGCAACTTTGAGTTATGGCGCTGGATTCACCAGAAAGAGTGCTCAAAAATTTTTTGATTCGACCAAAAATTTTGATTCGACCAGTTGGAATAGCGAAGTTATTGTTGGCGTTAAGCGTAGGCCGAAAAACTGATAAGGGTCAAATGAGTAAGATAGTGGGAGCAACGAAACGAAAGCTATTTTCAAAATTGCATTACGATTATGTGTCGGATAGTGTCCTATGTTTTGAAAGTGTCTTCAATAAGATGACGCCGCGCATTTGTTCCCACGCCGCGCATGCAGAATTTTAGCCCTTAGTAAGAAGATAAATATTTCGCGTGCGCTCAACTTCATTCAAATCACATTCGCAAATTTGCTTCAGGCGTTAGATAAACTCTTCGTCATAAAATCATAAAATGAACTCAACGCCGTAGACCGAAAAGTTTTGCGATAATGATATACAGATATAATGATAATCAGAGAACTGCGATAGGATCGAAATACCAGGGCACTGCTGAAACGATTTTTGTTGCGCCGACATAGGCGACATTAAAAAGACGGCCATTTGCCATATAAAATTTAAGCGGCTAGAAGCAATCTTTCTGTTTGAGTTGATGTAAGGTTAAAACAATTCAAATACCTTGATTTCAACTTGATGACGTTCCTCCATATCCTCCATTTCTCGGTCCTTGTTTCTAAGCAGAGCTTTAGACTCGTCCAACTGCCTTTTTGTAATCTCCCAGAATGTGTTGATCTTGTCTCGCTCCAGCTGGAAGTAGTTTCTTTCCTCTCGTTCTCGCTCCATCTCTGAAACAGAACACTTGTAGGCTTGTCATCTTTCAGATCTCTAACACAATTATCTTCCGGTCTTCGGCGATGGCGTAACGTTGTACGTCTGGCAAATAAGCCGCCCCTCGGCGGTTAAATGGCACTCTTTAGACTTAAGAGGCTCCCCTGTTATAAGGGCTTACTGGGAGCAATCTGTAAAAATATGGCCGAAAATCTAAATAAATAGTAAAGTTTTTTAACCGGACACGCGATTTTGCTAGTAGCATAGTTAACCTTGCAAAATTGTCCTATATTTTCATGACAATTTGGCTCCCCTTATGACGGCGCCCTCCGGCGTAGCCAGAGCCGCTGGGCCATCGGTACACCACAGGTATTTGGTAATGAATCTGCGATTTTACCGCCTTGCTTTTCCTTAAAAAGCACATATGCAGAGAGTTGTACAAAAAATCAAACTGCCATTTTCATCTTTCTCAAACGTCTCAATATTCGTTTGGCTATGTTTGATATCAAACACGCCCATAACTGTTACAACTACTCATCTCAAAGTCTAGACTCATCTTAATTTTACCGTTACAGAAATTTCCTGCCGTCTCTTTGTGGTGTGGAATAGACAGTGCCCTCGGACACCACAAAGATAATAACATATTCAAGAGAGTATTGTTATTTCCTCCATGCAGGTTGCAGTACTTGTGTCCAACAGACGAGAAAAGATAACTATCTATCTTTCTTCTTCTTGTAGGAGGCGAGAATTAGCACACAATGCATTGCAACCACATTTAATCAGCAAAGCCAACGGATATTGTCCATCGGTCACGTGACTGAAACATTCCATTGTTCGATGTACGAACCAGTGGAGGATCGAACCAAGCCAAACCATTGGGCGTATGATTAGGCGTGTGGAATCTCGGGATATTGTAATCATTTCTTAGATTTACAAATTGCGTTGCTTTTCTCCGTACGTGGTTAAAGTTAAGTCACAACATTTTGTCAACTGCTCCGTGACGCATTCCTCACCATGATCCGGAATCAACTGCCTGCGGGTGCAGGTACCCGCTACACCCCTATACTATTCGAGAAGAGTCTAGATGCCACCACAATCAACAACTTGTCCAAGTACTTCACAGATCATGTCGACAAGGTCTACTGGACCTGCGCAGTGTACGTCATCACGATACATGCTGTAAAACACCTCATGAAGGACAAGGAACCCTACCGGCCTAAAAAACTGCTGATCACGTGGAATGCTCTCCTGGCAGTGTTTAGTATTTGGGGCACGTGTCGCGTATCCCACCAGCTGTTTACGGGAATCATGTCATACGGCGTAGACGGGTACTTCGACTGTGACTATCAGGAAACAGATGTTCTAGTGGCATTCTGGAAACGTCTCTTTGGTCTTAGCAAGATAATTGAGCTTGGAGATACGCTCTTCATCGTGTTTAAGAAGTCCAAACTTTCCTTCCTCCACTGGTACCACCACGTCACTGTGCTGCTCTACTCCTACCCGGTTGCGGAGTACTCTGCGCGCCACGGCACAATCTCCAACGTCGGAAACTGGTACTCCGGAGTGAACTTTGCAGTGCATTCCATCATGTACACCTACTACACGCTCGCATCCGCCGGTATTCGGATGTGGCGACCTATCTCCATGACGATCACCACTGTCCAGATCCTACAGATGGTGGGCGGTCTCTGGGTAGGATTCTACGTGCCCTGGTGGAAGTGCGGGAGACCCCTGACCTCCTTCATCATGGTCTGTACGATCGTCATGTACGGCAGCTACTTCCTCCTATTCTGCAACTACTTCGTCAGGACTTACATCATGGGCGGCAAGAGAAGAAGGGTTGAGAAGAAGAAAGAATAAAGGGCTGGGTGTTTTTTGTGAAATCTGACAATGATGTGACAATCCTGGAAACTTTAGGGGATCTAAAAGTTTGGTAGTTAGCTTTGTTTTGAATAAAGGACTAGGAGTATATTGTCTTTATCCCATTATATTGTTAAAATTGTCAGTCCTGATTTACTTTATGTTTTACTTGATTCGAGTATTAGAATATAGGGTTTTATATTGTTTCATACATTCGATATTCACGAAGAATGAAGTGTTTCAATGTATTTTCACAAGTAAGCAACAACTTTAAGCACCTAAAATTGAACTATTGGGAATCCTTAAAATACTTCTACGATTGAATTTGTCATTATCTGAGAGTTTTAGGATGAAAACAGTTTTTGGAACAAATAAGAGACTACCTAAACTGTGGACCGTTCGCCTTGGTTTGGTGGTTGCATCGCATCATTGATAAAAACCCAGTATTTTCAAATGTCTGAAAAATTAGATATCCCCTATTATCAATAAAAAATTAATTCATGAAATAAAAAGATTCCTACCCTCTCTGAGTCTGTGAATGTGCTGCTCAAGTTGTTCTTTGCTCATCTCTTCGGTACTGATCCCATCAATAATAGCTGGTCCCTTCGCACTTTTCCTCTTCTTCCCGGACTTCTTCTTCTTCCCTTTCTTTGGCGCCATCTCCTCTCTGCTATTAAAACGAGTGAATTCTCGTGTAATTTTTAAGTATATATTAACTGATATCAACTGGCCACTATTCCACATAAACCGCGATCTCAACTTGCATATTGCCATGACAACTTGGCACTTACCGTAACCGGAATTTACTAAAGAAACAAAAAACAATATATGGTTGAAAGGCAAGGGGTACGGGTCAAACTTTTACCGTGACTTTATAAGGAGGTGATCAAACGGCAGTTGCCCAACCAATTCTTGATAATACAAGCTTGTACAAGTGATCTTCAGGTCACAACGACAAGCTCTTAGTTGACGTATCAAGTTACGATCGCAGTTTGGTAGCAAGTTGCTATTGCAGCATGGTTGCAATGGCGGCAGTAAATATCGAAAGTTGCACTCGCCGTATGTTTGTGGTTTCAAGAGCATTCGAGAATAGGCGACGAGTTAAAACTTATATATGCAATGCAATTTTAGGTCAATCCCTTAGATGGGATAGCTTGAGATGCTCTCCTCCCTTTCTTAAACCCAGGGCCAATCTGTACTGAGGCACTAGACTAGTAGTAGGGGGCTTAATCATACGAGCCGGTGAGTGTGCATTTCCAGCCGAAGCTTACCAGACACAGTCTGGTGACTGACAGACTTGCCACAGCCGGGGATCGAATTCCGGTCTGCTGCATGGGAAGCATATATGAAACTACTTCACCACCCAGCGGAAAAACTTACATATTCTGTATCTAAATTGTGTAAAATACAGCAATATAATTATTAGTAAGCAAGCCAACAGACAGTATATTATGCTTACATTCTAATAACAGTTACTCTGTTAAATAGGTATGGACATTTCCTTGTCTAATATCGTAGGAAAAAGGAGAACGATTTTCAAATGATTTGACATCTGAATACTACATAATGCGATTACAAACTATGAGACAAACCGTTGCTTCTAAAGGATGTGCCACAAGCTAATATACTGGAAGCTAATGCACTACAAGCTAATATATATAAACAAGCTAACATATTAGATAAAAGGAAAAACGTATTTGATAGTGTGGCACGTATTTGATAGTGTAGCACGTTGTTCTACGATATTCTCTGGGAGAGAGATGATGGAATCTAATCTATAAAAAATTCCGCAAATTTGATGCAGCCATATTTGGAATTGAGATATTCAAAATTTAATATGTAATGGAAAAGGTTCTAATCGCTTCCGTAGTATTGTCTTGTTCTTATTTAAATTAGAGTCGAGATTTATAAGAAAAACATTTTTCCTCCCAAAATAAAACGTTCTACATAACATTATCACTTTTCTCCTTGTTTCAATATAACCATCACATTGAATGCTCTTAATAACGAATAGGTATTTTATATTTCACATCAATTGATCGAAAAAGACCTTCAGACATTAGCGTTCCGCGGTGGGGTCAGAAATTCTTGGATCACGTGACATATTCTTCTTGAGACTTATTGGCCATGCCAGCGTTGAGTCAAATTGAGCAAGCAGTTAGCATTCGAGAGACAAATGACTCAAGCATGCCAGATTGACATTGATAAAGAACCGACTCCTTCCCACAAAAAAGTGACGACAATTTATTTTCAACAATTACCAACCTTTATTTGACATCTCTTCATGCAACTAGCCAAATTCTAATATATTTCAGTGTGTAGTAAACCAATCCAGTTTGCCGTTTCCAAGACAATGACAATTAAAATTCACATAAGTTTGTTTAGTCATCCCGGCAAACACTCCAAAAGTACAAAAATTTCTCTTCGGTATGATTGAGAAAGTACAAGTCCACGCACTCTTGGCAATTTCGCCTAAACTTTCCAGAGATCTCAAAGTATTTATGGTTATCTGGATACTTTACTTTAGGCGTATATCGATTGCCACATGCACTTGCAGCAAACTGCCCACTACTCACTAAGTCCTTCACTCCATCCTTTCCAAAATGCGACACTCTTCTCCCCAATTTGAATAAGTTCAAAGTAAAGGTAATGGCCCAACTGTTCTCGCCAATCTGAACGTTATGGCTTAAGGGTTGCCAGGTAACAACGCGCCTTAAGTCGTAACAGTAAACAGCTGCACCTTGGTTTCTGGAGCATGGGTACACACCATCAGCGTTTTTATCGCTGTAATCTTTTAATAAGCACTTTTGTGCAGCCCCTCTAATGTGTGTAAGATTATCATCGTCAAATCCAGCCGATTCTGTCCATTGAGTTTGATAACATTCCAAGTTGGTGAAGGAAAACTCAGCGTCATCAGCTAGTGTGTATGTGGTTTTGTAGCCACGCTCGTAATTATATGCTTCGCAGAGGGCTTGAGCAGTTTGGTCGTTGAAACTGTCCTCACAGAGTGGATAGTAGATGTCATCTACTTTTAGCATGACTGGGTAGGATGCGTCCTTGATAGCATCAACCAATCGAACTCCCATCCTGATCATCCGTGATCTCATCCAATCCAAATCCTTGGGAGAACTTCTCACGAAAGGAGGTGTCTCAACCATCATCAGGGGTAATGTTGCTGCAGGAGTTGTGAGAACGTCCTCTGATGCCCATGTTGTGATGAAATATGCTCCGACGTAGAGACTGAGAAACAGTTTCATCGTTGTGAACATTGCACGTAGCTCACAACCAACAACCAGTCGTTAAATAGGTCAATAGGAACACTGAACAGTGACAAAATTGAATAATTCAGAGAGGGGCGTGTTGTTTGTTTTTATGATTAGTTCAAATTCAAAATTGTCAAGGTGAAATTTTGGAATTAAAAGGATGCTTTTCATATCGTTATTCGAGCATAGCCTTTTAAAAAGATTGTCAGTCTTGAGAAGCGAGGTATTTACTTATTAGTCATATTTCACTTTGATAAGTAAATTTTATCTCAGATGAGAGTCACATAATCAGAAGACTTGAAGAGCTGAAATGAGTGAAACTCGAAGGTTATCTGTAATAAGGTACCAGCATCTCGGGCGACAGGGGTGGACGGGATGACAAAGTGGTAATGATGGAGAATACGCCTTATTTTGTTTAGAAATTTTCTCTCATCTTAGAGATTGTAGAACTGAACTTCTAACAGACTAAATCTCTTATGGACCGAATCTCAAATCGACTGAATACCCTAAATTGCTAAATCCAATTTCAACTTAGATTAATGATTCAGTCTGTTTAGGACTACAGGTCAAAAACTTTGACCCTGCGTTGTTTCCAATAATACTAATCAATTTCAAAAAATTTAACAAAAAATGAGCCATGACTTTTGGCCAAGTATATTAGCAGCACAAGTAGAACGACTTAAAACAATAGCTTTCATAAAACTTTGTATAAATGAGAAGCAGAACTTGATACATAACATGCATTGCAAACTGTGAAGAGTTATTTTGTTCGTGCGTCAAACTTGAAAAAAGTTTAGCCGTTAAAGCTCTGTTTGCGAAAATTAGTACACAAATTTAGATAGTCCGGGTTTGAAATTCAACAGTTACTAATAACTATGACGTCACTATCACGTCTTAGTTTATGCTACATTCCATTTGCAACCACTATCTACATGTTTAAGATTCTAAATACAGACATCCTAAGTCTCCAGTGTTTAAATTAAGATTTTTAGTGTACAGTTAACAGTAGTACGTCTGGTTTGGAATAGCTTACTTTGTTATCCCTTCAGGCCAAGGAATTTTCTTGAGAAGGCTTAAAATCGAACAAATTAACCAATTTCAAGGGTGAAAATGCATTTAAATGAAATTCTTTTTGATCGAAAATAAATTTTAAGTGTTGAAAACCGAACATAAACGTCTTACGTGCTGATCACATAATAGGCACGGTTTTCTAGAAGGTCTTTGGCTGTCTGTAGAACTATATACGTACATATATATAGTACTATATACGTATACGTGGTCACTCTGTTGCTCAAGGCCAAAATATTACATGATCCCAAATACCGCGTTCTATAGAGGAGTATTACTACTGTACAAGTGAACATCGTCACGGTACATTATTCAGCAAAGATTTATACAAATAAATCAAGTTAAGTTGCTTTTCTGATCGAACATGATTCATTGCTGGGACGTGATATAGGAATCTCGCAACATTTTTCACGTTTACAAAGCATTCCTTTTCAAGAGGATTTTCTATTACGAATGTTTCGAAACTTTTTTATTTTGCAGTAAAGAAGATAAAGGCCCCGAGCATAAGACTTGCGAGTTTTGACCAAATTCCGGACCTCACTCTCGATTAATTGTCTTGTATCACGTGAATGATCCCATAAGAATAACGGTACGCGACAACCAATTAATATCAAGCACGCTATCACACGATACAAACAATATCCGGATTATTTTAATCCGCTATCAAATATTCACAAGAGGATTGAAAACGATTATGATTAATATCTACGACTATCCCGAGATGCGTATATAATATCGGTTCATCTGTTTCCCAGTGTTCATCAACACATCCCATTTTCTACACTCACGGATCAGCGCGAACTATTCACGATGCCTTAACAACTCATATGATTTATATGTAACCCTCGTTATGTAAAAACGAACTTTTGATTAAACGAATAGATGCAGTTACCGGACCTGAGAATGAAACTAGCAGTGGAAGTCGCGATGATCCTTGTTTTTGGAACATGTGACAATAGTGTAGTTGACTGGGGATGTTATAACACGAACTAGAGGTTTTTTTAAATATGATGAAGATACGGTTTTTAAATGCTTAAAGTGCCCAACACAATAACTATGATAAAAATCGGAGACTTAGAAAACTACCAGAAACAAGAACTTATAGAAATAGTGTTAAAGTAACGAGCTCTTTTGAGCCACAAGCCAAGAAATCAACTGAAAGTATAAACAAAAACACATAAAAACTAGAATTTGTAATTTGTGGTGATTGTGATCTCTGCAAAAAATAGACAGAAGTGAAATTGATCATTTATCTGTAAGACAACTAGATATTATATTCGCATTTCTAAAATTTATAGATTATTAATGTTTTCACGTAACTAGACAATTTATTGCCCATGGGCCAAAAAGAGGACGGTCATTTTGAGGCAGCTGTGCAGTGTTTTTTACATGACAAAAACACGGCAGACTTAATGTCAATGCTTCGATTTCTTTTTCGATTATTGACTTTTGAGCAAGACTTTCGCCAGAGTCTTTAAACAACAGTCTTTATACATCTATATGATACATGATGAGGATTATTAAAGAACAAAGAAAAAAAAACAAAGAACAAAGAAAAACAAATAAGATATTTTTACATATTTGCTGAAAACCATGAAAAGATGTGGAAGTTTTCACAACATTTAAATAATATTCTGATATATGCTTTAGGTCATCAAATGGCGGTTTCTTATGTACTCAAAACTTTATGGCCTTTATACTCGGCAGTGCAGAGTTGCCGCTTTAGCCGGCGCCCTGTTAGCGATAAGTGATAACAATGTTATCTCATTATTCATTTATTCTTACCTACTGAAAATTGAGAGTAAAAATATTTTGACATTTGTTTTTAAGCCATGACTCATGAGCTAAAGGAATCCATATGACAGTCCGAAGAAATGGATGTTATCTGGGGTTTTGACTACAACGATACACTCAGTCTTGCTTACACACTGTCCAAAAGTAGGTATAGTCCTTGAGCGTATCACTGAACATGTACAAGTCCTCGCACTCCTTGCAATTGCGCCTAAACTTCCCGTTCAGCTCGAAGTAATCTTGTCCCGCTGATGATATGTATCTCAGATCGGGAGTACTTTCTTTGCCACATGAATAAGCAATTACAAATTCTTCAAGGGAAAAATCAAGAAATTTCCTTAATAAGTACGCACTAAAATGAGTTTCCTTTTTGCCTAATTTGAATATATCCATTGAGAATGTAATGCTCCAAGTTTTCTTAGAAATCAAGAAATTTTCGGCATTAGGAGTCCAAGTGATGGCACGTGCGAGATCGTAACAGTGAACTCCTGCAGCTTGGTTCCTGGAGCAGGGCAACACTCCAGTAGCGTCTTTATCGCTGTAATCCTTCATTAAGCACTTTTGCACCGCCTTTCTACAGTATGTACGATTAAAACTGTCATCATAAACCTGTTCTGTCCATTGAGTTTGATAACATTCCAAGTTGGTGAAGGAAAACTCAGCGTCATCGGCCAGTGTGTAAGTGGTTTTGTAGCCACGTTCGTAAAAATACATTTCGCAGAGGGCTTGAGCAGTTTGGTCGTTGAAACTGTCCTCACAGAGTGGATAGTAGATGTCATCTACTAATATCATGACTGGGTAGGATGCGTCCTCGGTGGCGTTAACCAACCGAACTCCCATCCTGAACAACTGCGATTTTTTCCAATCCCTCTTGTCAGGTAAATCTATCTCATTCTTTTTCAGCACTCTGGTCGGAGGGGGCACTGTATGTGTTGCAAGATGAACGCTACTCGGCTCCGAATTCGGTATTAAACATGCAGTGATGCAAATACTGAGAAACAGCTCTGTTGTTGCAATCATTGCAATCAGCTCCAAGCACCACAATATTGAAAGGGACCAATCGAGTAAACAGTGAAGGGGAGCAGTGACAAATTTATAACCGGAGAATCGGGGCATAATGCTTGTTTTACTAATATGAAAATTAAACTAGTCCTTTTTATCGTGCATTGTCCACGGCCACGTTCATTTACAAGAGATTGTTCATGTCTTATGAAGCAGAAATTCAATTATAAGTTGTAATTCATTTTCGTAAGTAGATTTTATCCCGGGTTAAAAGAATTTCAATCAGCCAATTCGGCGTGAAAGGGATGAAAATCCGTGGCCCTCTAGCATATCTAAGTATGTTGAAGGCTGAATGGCTATACATGTGAAATTTACTTAAACATTAGGAATGTGACCGAAATTTGTACGACACAATTTCGGAACTTCAACGCGGATTCTAACTTGAATGTATATATCTTATTGATCTTTTTCAATTTCTAAATAAATCCTGCTAACGATATTCTGCTTAGTGCTTGCAAAAAAGCATCAAAAAAGGGAAAAGAATATAAGCTTAGAAATATAAGCTCAGTATGATATAAGAATATGAGAATCGTGGTTATGATATTCGAGGGAATATTATAACCACGATCAACCTATAAACGTGAAAGATGACAAATATTTATATATACATCGATGCATATATACATCGATGCATGAATAAAGAAAAAAATACAAATTAAGAGTCCATTCAACTAAAATGGAGAAATGAAAAAAGGATATATACTACTGTGATTCCACAGCTGCAATTACTATGTATAACAATAAACTCTATGTTAAATTATCAGAAACAATAAAATCTGGCATTGTCGTTCAAAATCAGATGTCAAAAAGTTGTGAAAATACTGGAAGTAAATGACGTCTTCAAGTCTCGATCAAATGGTAGATTCTCTCTATTAAGATAATTAGCAATTTTATTGCTAAGTAGTGAGGATTCAAATAGTCGTGGGTCTGGGACAAAAATCATCATGACGGTAAACCACTGGATGCTATTTGCTTAAGCACGATACCGAAACAGCGTTTTTACATATCACATTTTTCGCATGCTATCAAGTTATGGATTTTTGTAGGATATTTAAGTCACTATGTTATTGTACTAAAATGTTCTAGTAAAGATTTTTTCAATTTTTAATAACCATGATAATTAACGACTTGACAAAAACGTATCAAGGAATACAATCATTCAAATAGATAAAGACCATAGCGGGCTAGACATAGAGAATTATGAGGCTTAATTACCTTCGTTGTGATTAAACAGCGCCAGGCAACTGCCAACATGAATCAATCTAAAGAAAAAGCACAGAAAAGGTAGTGTACTAAGCGTCAAGCGTGGCTAAGAGTACGGTGGGATCCAACTTTGATTGAGCTCATTCATCCACACGGAGTAGAAGCCTGAAATCGACGATTAAAAACTACATAGGCGGGAAAATCAGCGTCTTATTGAGGTAGTATGTGTATAATTACAAGTACAGTATCGCCAAGAACGCTTGACAACGGCATGTTCAAACTGCTGCAGTATGGACATTTATCCATGGTTGCTATAGTATCCATCTTAACTCCGCACGCAATCCCAGAAAACCAGATTGTACGGTAAATTGCGCGGCTCAGACGACTTACGAATGTCAGGGCGTCCCAAAATGAAAAAGTCACAACGGTCAACGAAATCCTTAATTTTGAAAAGATTGTAACTAATTTATTTCAAATATAAAATTAACAATATAATTTATTAGTGTTGAATGATTTTTATACTACGCCACTACTCCGTGTGGATGAATGCAGAGCTCAATCAAAGTTGGATCCCACCGTACTCTGAATGATTTTTATACTACGCCACTATTCCAATTGTTGTTTAGCACAGGTTAAGCGTTTACCATATAACTTTTAAATTTACGTCTAATTCTAACTATTCAAACTCAGTTCTATGTCCATGTGCTATAAGGTCTGACAAATAAACTTCAGAAATTCAATTAAAAAGGTATAAATTATTAAAATTGCATAAAACTCAATAAATGTTTATAGCGCGCGATCTTATGCCGCGCAGTAATCCTCTGCAGCACTTGACTGAAATCGAGCGCGAGCACTTTTGTGAAAATTTTCTTGTAGTTAGACGCTTCTTCGCCGGAAAGCACAATGTTGGATGAAGTTGTTAATTGCACAAACCTTGTCTACTTTTTACAGGATCGTACCCTTTAGACGTCGGCCCCTGTTTTAGCCGGGGCTGCTGGAGCATTGTTACTCTACTAGGTCAACGTTACATTCTCATTTATCTCAATCATAATTGTTTGCTGAATTATTTGTTATCTGCACTTTTATTTCCCGTATCTTGCCATTTGGGCCCGAAGGGACCAAATGGCAAGATTGTTTTGATACGTTTTGTGCACGTGCACAAAAAGTACAAAACAAGGGTTGGCGATCGACAGCGTAAATCGGGGTAATTTGGAATATTAGCTCAAAAAGTGTCCGTCCGTACGTAGGCGCGCACGTCCGCGCGCACGCTCCTTTATCAAACTTAATCATGTATACAAATACGATTGAGGCCGCCTAATGGATTTCACATCTGGATAATGAAATGTATACATAACTGCCTTGCAACAACTGCAACAAGATGTGCGATCAAACAATAACAAGTAAAAGTAAAGTCGATCAAAATTCTTTTGACTTAAGTTTAATTGACTTTTGTCGAATGACAGATTAAGAAATAAATGTAAGACGATTTTAATCCCAGCTCCGAACAAATCTTTTGAACGACTAATTCATGAAACGCCATAAGCATAAAAACAACGCAGTATGAATAAATTATGAAGGCAGCACATACAATACAATAATGACGACGTCATGCAGAGTTAAGATATTTGAAACAAACTATGCAAAGAACGCGCAATTGTGTTCAAACTTTGCGCGTGCAAATTTTCAAACATGGCATCAAACGGCTGCATTAACTCGCGCGTCTGCATTTACACGTGCCGATGCAGAACAATAATAACTAACCGAAGTTATGTCTAGTACGAGGTTGTCTTTACTTTTTTCATTCCTCATTTCGCAAAGTTTAATGACGATAAGCGACGGCATGATACGGGAAATTCAGCGATCGCCTGACACAATTAAAGCGGCCGCAATTCTTGTTTCTACAAATTTTTGTTTCGTCCGTTGGCTCATGCTTCTCAGGGACACTTATCTCTATTCGTCACGATGCTTGATATTCTTTCTAAATCTCCTCATATATCTGCCTGCGCAGTGTTTACGTACACAGCCTCTCTTCCTTGCTGCTTTCATGTGAAAAATGCACTGCCACCATGATCAAAGTTTCATATTGTTGGAATTAAAAGAAGCGTGAGGATAAGCAGATTTCTGTCGAATTTGTAGCAGAAAGTTGGCTGTGATAACAGGGGCACTTTTGGACTTATCAAATCATGATCAACATTTTCTCCATGTTCGCCTTAATAATTTCTTTCTTTGTGTTTTCTGCTAACACCCCATACTTTTTGGTCGAAACTTTCACTGATTTCTAGCAACGAATTTAAGCAGCTGCTAGTTGTTTGTTTCATTGAGGGGATAAGGCCCTGACCATAACCCGACACTCAGACAACTACAATTAGAAAATAATTTGAGGATGGATATAGAATTGCCAGTTGCCAGAGCAAAATACCACATGTCATTATATTACAGCTTTATTATATCACAACGTCAAAGCAGTGTTGCCTCACATCAGTATATCACATCACCCTGTGTACACATTTAAAATGTTCTGCTTTACCCTGTAAAATGTTTCAAACTTTCATGCCAAGTTATACTATTGTCTGCACTCAACTCAGGAGATCGCCCATGTTAAAAACACAACTGTGCTCAGTGCAAACAGCAGCATATGTTGTGCAGTGTGATGAACTTGAATGATGTAGAAACAACAACAACAATGTTATCTATGTTTGTAGTGTTGCTTTAAATCAAGTTTTTTATCTTCGATCTCAGTGTAGCAAGTAGAAGAATAAATGTATAACAACGAATTTGAAGAGGTGGAATATGAAGATGAAGAAGATCAAGTAAGGAGAATACGTTTTTAAGTTCAGTTATTACTGACACCTTATGGCAAGCACTTACTTAAAAATTTAATGTGCATTCCATGTTATCTTTATAAATGTGTATGAAAACTGAGATAAGTTTTCACAAAAGATTCTCAGATAAGATGTTAGCTGCCCATTAACACATTATCATTCATTGTTCTTTACTAAAACTTTAAACCAATCCTACGAGTTATGTAGCAAAATGAAAGTAGAAATTTGATGCTCGAAACTTAACAATTTTTTGTAGTGTGAACTGTGACCTATTGCAGGTGTTTGCTGCTAAATGCAAGAATATTCCAAAAACCCTTACTCCCTACGGGAACCAGCGAACAATGAACATGAACTCCCTGGTTCTGAACAACATTCAGAACAGCAACTATTTCAAGTATCAGCTGTATGAACTACACACATATCATCAAGTTATTGAGGAGATAACGAGAAAGGTAGGCCGTGTGTACAATGTACTCCAAGTGTACTACTTCCTTGTATTGGTACCGTACAATTTAGGTGTACTTTTGTACTGTAGCTGTTGGACTTGTTATAATAATTCTTGAAGGTACTTGAATACTTTTTCTGCCTGTTCAATACTTTTTCTGTATTAGTATTTGTATTTGTATCTGTGCATTGTTCGTGTACACAATGTACTATTATTAGTAAAGTATAACCTTGTGTTCTTGTATCATATTTGTATACATATTACATACCTGTATGCTTTACTTGTCTTGTATCTTGCAGCTTCTTCATGATCTGTGTTTGTACCGTTATTTGTACATTATTTGTTGTCATCTTTTATAGTTACACACGCGTCATTAGCCGCGTGTAATGGCGGCTTGACAGATATCGAAAGATTTCAGACCGATTTTAAAATCAATCGTCAGTCAGCTTTCACTGACTATCATAAGATGCAGCTGATGAATAGTACCGATGTTCTTACATATTCTTTATTGAAATGACCGAGCCACAGAACCTGTGTCTTGCTATCCTTGTGTTCATGCTTCCTTGACACACAGTTGGTTGACCGACAACTGGGAACCTATCAAGTTTAGCTTGTGAAATTAGTTAACGTGTAAGCGTGAGAATTTCCCAATTATGACGTTTCACCGACAACTGAGAACCTCCAGGGATCAGGTTTCACTGAAGTCATCAGAAGTATACTAAACTGTTAAGTGTTGAGATTTTGAAGTAATTCAGAGAAATTGATTGAGATAACGGTATTTGACAGAATAATCTTGATGTAGTAAATAATTAACAGGAAAATCATCATAAATTACTCAATATCATCAATCATGGCCGAAGTACTCTTGAGTACTCTGAGTACCGAGAGCAGATGTTCTTCTGAAATGAGGTTCTGGGTAACGGCAATGGGCTGCTCAGCTGCTTTCCCCTTGAGGGACTTGATAACCTCGCGTTTCTCAGGGAATGAAGGGTGGTCCGGTCAGCAGGATGGCAATGCGGTTTTGCTCCAAGGGAAAGAAGGTTGTCGTCCAGGGTTAGCTAGGCATGGGCAGGACACTTCGTGGGAGGTCGGCTCTTCTGACATCTCCCAGCTGTGTGACTGGCGGTGTCTTTAGGCTTTTTCCTCGTTGTCCTTCAATATACTTGGAGAACGCAGGCATGAAGAATTGAATGCAATGCTGCATAGTTAGGTTAAAATACCTGGAGAACCCGTTCATTAACAGCTGATCAAAACACCTACCATGACATCCACATTGCCACATGCACCTCGCCTCACTCAAACCCAAGTGATCCATGACATCGGGTCAGATCTCCACTGGTTCACATTTCACAGATACGTCACTAACAACACGGTGTGATCTGATCCCCGTGGGACTGATTGGGCTGTGTGATGTGATCCCTCTGGGTGCCCAGATTCCAAGGTTCCCAGTTGTCGGCCACCGAGTTGGTTATACGCTTTATAAATTTCGTAATCTGTCAGACTTGGACCACGTTTAACTGATATGTGAGATCATGACCATGACCTGTAATTTAACTGGAGAATTCCCTCCATTTACAAATAACTTCCTGTCCCTTGATGTACCTTTTTATCAGATTAGACTTGATGATTAGATTTCTAGCTGATATTTATAGAGACTTTTCATCCAATGTGAAGATTATTCTTGTTGACCTCTCCTTAAATTACGTGATATACTTTGCGAAGTGATGTGAGTTCGGTTTGTATAAGATGAACGTTTTAGTTGTTTTGTAATCGGGCTGTAGTTCTCTCTAATCTGTCTTTCTGTGTGTGTAAAATTAATTCTTTCTCTGCAGGTCTCTGATATACAGTCACCGAAACGTTTTCGTTGTTATTGTCACTGAGTCTTTTTAGAAAAAGATAACAAAAACGATAACAACATGCAGGGCGAGCGGCAGTATTCTTATAAAATGTCAGTTTTGAGTAACTGTAAAAATTGTATTGAAATGTTTTGCAGGTAAAACACTTAGAACCGTGGGAGAAGGGTAGCAGGAAGACGGCTGGACAAACAGGCATGTGTGGAGGGGTGAGTAAAGTTTCTTCTTAAATGTTTGATGTGCACACTTGCTCTGCCCACTTGCTCCTCTGCTCACTTTCTCTGCTCATCTTTAGTTGTTTGTCTACTCTGACCGATTACTAGGTGGAACTCACACTATAGTCTTCGCAGTAAAAATGTGGTCAACTTCTCGGCAAACTCACTCATCAGTTATAATTTCGCCCACTATAGTATTTAGTTAACGATAAAACCCTGTACCTGGTATTGCTAGGTACGCGGAGTAGGAGCAGGAGGAGTGGTGTCCAGCGCGTACTGTCTCCTCTACAAGCTTTTCACGCTGAAACTGACGCGCAACCAAGTAAACAGCATGATCAACCACAAGCACAGCTACGTTCGGGGCCTGGCTTTCCTCTATCTCAGGTGCGGAAATGAGGTATAGTACAAACATACAGACACACATACTGACAAACTTACCGTTTATAGAGCTGCGTTACTTGTGTCATTACCACGGATCATGACTTATGTACCTGTGAACGTTAAACTAGTATATGCACAAGAATTTACGAATTTTAAGGCGTGGCCCCTGCATATGAAACAATAATGATCACACATAGTTTACTTTGTGTGCACTCATACACTCACACTTTTATACGTTTTTTGCAAACTCACAGCACATTTATAAGAGTCTCAATATGACGCACACTGTTCACAACACAACACACTGTGTTCGCTTAAGTCCTTTCTTATCGAGCCATGTGTCAGATACTGTATCTATTTAGAGTCAACCCTACATGTCATCGTACATATGGCACAAACTTGAACTTACCAACACATACTACACTAATCACTACTATAACGTGTATATATACACGTTATATATACTATATATATAGTAGTAGCGGGAACTGTGTTGACAGCTTGTTTACAAGAGTAGGCTTTGTTCTTCTCCTAATGGGCCTGTTCTTGTTCATCTCTTTATTCGGACTCTATTACAGACGAATAAAGAGAGTTTATATAGTCGTCTCTGCTAGATATAATATTCGTACTTATACTCTCCATTTTGATATCATTTTGCATCTCCACCTCTTGAAGGAGAATGTCTGATTGTTCTTTGTTTTGACAATTTATACCTGAGTTTACATCAGAGCTTTCATCAAGTATAGAGCTGCGGCCAATTTGACTGACGAAAGTCCCTGTCTCTCCAATTCCTGATAATTTTATATATATACAGTCATCCTGACATTATTGTGCATATCATTGCATGATGTACATTGTATAACTCCAAATGACTTTTTCAGATACACCCAACATCCAAGTACATTTTGGGACTGGCTTGACCCGTATTTAGACGACGAAGAGGTATGTGTGAGCGGTGAGTAAACCTACATCAAATTAAATAATTAATTACCTACATCAAATTAAATAATTAATTACCTACATCAAATTAAATAATTAATTACATAGCTATATTGTCACTTTTTTATACTGAACGTTGAGCATTGATGATAAGGAGGTGGCTGTAAGTATCTAACAATATGATGTAACACTAAAACAGGCAGACCTTGAATTTTCCCAAATACGCACGTGCACAATGCACGTACATGCCCGAAACTTAGGCTGCAAAAAATGTCACAACATCTAACAAATATCCGTCTGAACTAAACACCCGCGTCTTACTCGAAAATTTTGTCCCACATTCCATCACAGCATGATGTTATATGTACTCTGTCTGAGATGACTGTATCATGTTGTCACCCCTACACAATATGTAGCATGTACATCACACATCCGCTATGTAAGTGTGTAGAAGAGAAGATAATGTTTTAGTCGGCTAAGTCTGGTCTTACCTGGTTTTGTGCATATATACTCAGTTTGTTTACGTGATGTTACGATTTCTTATAAATTAAGTCGCTAAACTTTACTTGTCATCCAATCAAAATACAGTAACCGAGATATTAGATAGTATTTTCGAATGGAACCGAAAGTTAAGCTTTAAGATTTTATATCAACTGTCAATATAACTGCAACTTTGCCCTATAAGATAATATATAATGCTATAAATAATATATAATGCAACGATAATATATAATGCAACGAGTTGAAGTAGTGGACAGAGTTACATTGGTTTTTAATGTCCGGCCTTTTTCGGACAAAACACGCCTCAAACCTCAAATTTCCGCAATTTTACCAAAATTTGTAATGAGAGAGGCCTGTAATCTTTACGGCAAACCTGCCCCGGCCCCCTTCGTCCAGCATAAAGTACACATGCGATCAGTGGCCCTGTATTGTGCACTTGTTTTCTATCAATAGTTATCAATTAACATGTAAGAGATTTCGATCATAACAACAGCCTAGCGATCAGCAGATAATCTAATATGTATTGATAACTAAAGATAACTGTATAATCACAGAGTTATCATTGTCAGGAGATAGATCCTCGTGCTGGGGGTGGACGTCCGATAACAGTCGGGGAAATGTGCGAGCAGCTCCTTACAAGACTTGACTGGTACACCACTCTCTTTCCTAGGTTCGTTTCTTTCTTTGTAGGTCTGGTATATGTGTTCTGTTTCGTACCTTTGTTCATTATTTTGTTTTTTCGCTCGTCTGTTTGCTTTCTTTTTTTTGCTTTTCGTCTATTTTATGCTGTAGAATGTGGTGTGCCGTGTGACATAACTTGATCTGTTCATATGATAAAATGTTGAAGAATCAATTATTATTCTTTCAGAATCCCGGTTGTTATAATGAAGGAGATTGAGAAAAAGATGGAAGATCGAAAAGCCGCAATTGCCGCTGCTAATCAAACAGACTACAATCAACAGACTGGTAAATTGAATTTGCAATGTTTCATTTTATTAGATGAATCGTAATCTTCTATGAATTTTAGAGGTTCCGACGCAAGTTGACTAATTACGTTTTTGTCCTCTTATTATATGCTACCGTTCTTACAATAAGTTTTATAATCGTCAGAATCACGTGATGGACGCTATGAGGACCGACGTGAAGGATCACACCGACGAGAGGACGATAACAGAGAGGACTCCAGCCGACGGGACGAAGACCGCCGTGTTGGAGCTCTTCGTAAAGATGACGATCGTCGTGCAGGATCACTGCGCAGGGAGGAGTCGCGCAGCAGGGAGGGATCTTATAGGCGAGAAGATCGATCTGATTCTAGAAGAGACGATCGGTCAGATTCTAGAAGAGACGATCGATTAGATTCTAGAAGGGACGATCGGTCAGATTCTAGAAGGGACGATCGATCAGATTCTAGGAGAGACGATCGGTCAGATTCTAGAAGGGACGATCGGTCAGATTCTAGAAGGGACGATCGGTCAGATTCTAGAAGGGAAGATCGATCTGATTCTAAAAGAGACGATCGGTATGACAGAGGGAGAAGGGACGAAAGAGATAGGCGAGACGACAGGAGAGACGTGAGAAGAGACGATGGTGATGGTCGGGATGCCAGAGACCGGGATGCCAGAGACCGGGATGCCAAAGACCGGGATGCCAGAGACCGGGATGCCAGAGACCGGGATGCCAGACAGGATGGTCTATCATCTAGAACGTTAGATGATAAGAATATTGCAGAGTGAGTAAACCAAGTCTACAACTGCTTACTTTTTGTCCTTTAGGGCACTTTTTCCATTATACGCACTTCATTGTTGATCATATCTTGACATTTACAAGTAAATTCATTACATTATTAGCGCATATCAGATGTTCAATTAAGTGTTTTCCTTCATCAGGCGAGCTGAGGAAGAAGCTGCTGCTCCAAAGCGTATTATAAAACGGTACGTAGTGGAGAAAAAAGCAAAGAAAAAGAAGAAAAAGAAGGACGATGATGAAGCAGATTATAACCTCGACACAAGTATCTCTGGAAAAACTAAAGATTCTAAAGAGTCCAAGGAATCCCAAGTGTCCCAAGATAAAGGCAAGAAATGTCGTAGCAGAGACCGTGAACAAGGACTAAGAAGCAAGTCAAAAGATGAAAGGAAAAAAGATCGAAGTAAATCCTCTGAAAGTGGGCCGAAAAAGTCTGACACAAAAGACGACAAACCAAGTAACTCAGATGCCAAACACAAGAAGTCCAGACATCGGAGCAAATCCAAGGAACGTAATTTGAGACGAAGTTCCAAACGTGAGGTTTCTAGCGAGTCTAAGCGACGAAGTAAGAGCCGATCTAAAGATAGAGACAGAGGAGGAAGATCACGAAGTAAAGATAGAAAACGTCGATCCAAAGAGAGGGAGGAGCGCGAGCAGTCCAGGTCCCGCGAAAAAGAGAAGTCTGAGGAAAGGAAATCAGAAAGAAGAAAACGTTCAGTATCCAGATCACGTAGCCGCAGTAAGCGCAGACGTTCCAGAAGTCGGACTAAATCTGAGGAAAGGGACAAGAAGGAAAATAAATCAACAAAACATAAAACGGGTGATGTTAGCAAATTAAAGTGCAGTTCTGTGGAAACTGAGAATTTGACGTCAGATCAGAAACCGTCGTCTGACAAAAATTCACCCTCCAAAACGTCCACTAAAACAACTGAAAGTTCAACCTCTACCAACTCTAACCAACCCATCAGACATGCACTCTTAGCTGATGACGACAACACCCGTCACTCTCCCAGTTTGGCTCGTGACCGTACAAGTAGCCCACGTGATCACACGACAAATCCCGGAAAAGACGTTCAGACTCCTGAAGCAGATAGAGGAGACCTGACGCCGGACGAGCAGCAGAATGAGTTCACCCCTCGTCAGGACACCGGCGACGAAACTCCCTCAAATACAGACGATATGAACCCTTCAGGGGACCACACAAGTCCCGAGGAAGACAATGTCACCCCTCAAGGTGGAGGCAACGCAGCCACGCCACACGGAAGTGGGGGGAGCCCCGCGCAGATGCGCGATCTCACTCCAGAACAAGATCGAGGTGATCTGACTCCCGAAGCTGAGGACGAACCAGAGGTTGTGCCACCACTGATACACGATGTTGAGATGTTAGGACGCCCCGAGACACCACCTTATGATTAGACATAGCTCATATGTGTGACACCACTTTTTAATCAGACTTGCACTTTCACAAACTTTATCGTGAAGTGTTTTTATTGAAACGGACTTGCGTTAAGCGTACTCAACATATGTTTGCAGTTTAGTTCAATGTTATTCATATGGAATGGCTGCTTAGGACTGGACGGGCTTGATATATAGCAGCGAAATATCGCTCTTGAAGTATTTCACTTTGACATGTTATGTTTCGCTGTTCTGAAATTCTGAATGAAACTATTTATGCAATGTTTGTAACCGGCTTTATCATTATGTTGCTGTTTTACTGCCGTCCGTTGATACAGATTTAATGATAAACCCAAGTTTACGATTTGACACAGTAATGCATTTTTGGGTTCTTTTAAGTTTAAATGTTTAAAAACTGTCGCAAATGTTTAAAAAGTGTCGCAATTGCGGTGAAAGTTTGCGATCAGCACAGGTCATGGTGCTGTTTCACTTCATTTTCACTGGCATTTACAAATTTTGCATAAAGAACAGGTTCATTTGTGAACAATGCAGACTACAGAGCCGCTTATGTTTTACGAAATGGTAAATATATTCTATATATTTCTAGTTCAATAATATATTCCCCGGTGACCGTTTTATTGCTTTCACACAAACAAAACAAATTAGATAAGTAAAAATGTTACACCTACATTTAACTTAATCGGAAATCACGAGAGCAGTTTCTTTGGCACCCATACAAAGTTGTCTGTAAAACGCCGTGGCTTCTAAGATCACGAAATTTCGTAATGTAAATCAATGACAAGACTTCTGCCAAGTTTTAAATATAATGTTGACGTTTTGAGATGCTCCTTACATAGGCAAATCACTCCGCCCTTTAACTCAACATGGAAATTTACTATATAATGTCAATATTCTAACGTTGTCTTTTTATCTTAGCGATACTGCGAGATGTTTATATAATCCCCGAACCAAGAGTGTAATGAGCGAACGGGGATGTAGCAGTCGCAGCTACTACCACAACTTTGACAACTACGATTCAAGGTATAGTACAGTGTAGGTAGAGTAATGTAGTGCAGGGTTAATTCGTTACTTTATATGGTACTTTATATGGTACTTTATATGGTGTTTTCATATGCCAGTTGGTGTTTACTGGTTATCAGGTCACGGTACAGTTAATTTGCACTCCCAAGATCGGTGTTAACTGTTCATGTTTTATTTTACAATTATTTTTACATTTATTTATATTTTATTATTTATTTACAAAATCATTGTGTTGCCCACGCTCTCAGGAATTCAAATAATCAAAAATTAAACTCCTCCACAAAACTGCGTCGTTGGCAAAGTTATTTTCAAATATTCTTAGCCTTGAATTAACAATACAGTTATGTAATCGGCTAAGCCAAGTTAGTTTTGTGAAGTGACAGTTACATTAACCCAGGTCTTGTTACGATAACATGATAGTTAGCGACACGGAGGATAACAACAGTGACCTTAACAACAGTGAAGTTATTACAGATGACAATTGTAGTGTAGACCAGGTAGTTTGTAGTGTAGTTTGTAGTGTATACTGGTTAGTTTGAGTGAAGTTTGTAGTGTATACTGGTTAGTTTGTAGTGTAGTTTGTAGTGTAGTTTGTAGTGTATACTGGTTAGTTTGTAGTGTAGTTTGTAGTGTAGTTTGTGTAGTTTGTAGTGTAGTTTGTAGTCTAGTTTGTAGTGTAGTTTGTAGTGTAGTTTGTAGTGTATACTGGTTAGTTTGTAGTGTAGTTTGTAGTGTATACTGGTTAGTTTGTAGTGTAGTTTGTAGTGTATACTGGGTAGTTTGTAGTGTAGTTTGTAGTGTAGTGTAGTTTGCAATGAATACTTGTTAGTATGTCGTATAGTTTGTGGTCAAAATCGTTATTTTATGGGTAATTTTTTGGTGAAAGTTTGATATTCCATTTTAACATGGGATATTTGGATGTTGTTGTTGTGGTCAGAAATATTTGACCATTTCACCTAAACAGATGGTCAAAAAATCATGGTCATCTTACCCCCCCCCCCTCTGATTGACATAAATTTCCTTCAACTACGGCAACACCTGTACACTGAACATACAGTAATTACACATTGAATAAATAGTAGTTAACTTAGTAAGAAGTAATTAAACTATTGCAGGTGTGCCGGTGTTGTGGCGCAGAACTGAGGGGAGCAAATAGTTTGAATTCCTTACAAAATAGCGTTCTGTACGACTACTTTCCTAACACGAAACTATCTACTAACTGGGATGAGGTAGTTAATTACTTATTTAATTACTTATTTCTTGTTGTTAACTGGTTGAATCCCTGCTGATACTTTTAATGATGGGACTTTAAAAGAAATCAACATCGTGCAATGGGGAGTTTCGAATGATACGTCAATGCCAAATGTTACCTTCAATTCTTGTAGCAAACTTTGATATCTTGGTAACGCAAGACGTTAAACTTAGATTTCTCAGCCTTCACTGTTCAGCTTCTCACACAATACAAGTCAGTCGCAAGGCACTTTCTACGACACTAATAACACAATACTGATGTCTCTATTAAATGTTACTATAAATTTCGGCACAAGTTCAAAGTTCCCACATCACATTGACGTAGATTCTCACCCCTGCCAACCAGTCACATAATCATTTAAATCTGGTGGTTTATTAGGAACGGTATTCGTGGGGAAGAGTCTCAAATTTTCAATGAAAAAACACCTTTTTTCTCAAAATTTATTGACTCTGCCTTAGTTCTGGGTAGTGAAATACTCTCAAATGGTCCAATTGACACAGATTGACCTCCAAAAACAAAGGTAGAAGCATTACATTTAGAGAAACGGGTTTTAAATTTGAGACACCTCCCCACGAATACCGTTCCTAATAGATATAGATAATGTCTCCTCTTCTTCAGAGTAACCTGGACTTAGTTGGGCCGGAAGATTTGCCCCAGTACGGAAAGTTCTTCCAGAAGAAGCTTGAAGAACGACTGTCGCAGGTAGGATATTTTATTTATATGATAGCCGGAATGTGAATGTTGTAAACTAAAGGTCTTAAAATATAGGGGTCGTTCACATATGACGTCAGCAAATTTTCGGTAATTTTTACCCCCTCCCCCCCCTCCGTCATCATTCATCATCATGACAAAACCCCCCTAAATTTCTGAGGTAAATTAACATAATGACATCATCACAGTCGGAACCCCCCCCCCCCCTACTTCATGTCAAGAAACTTGATTAATTTGCAGTCATTTTTGACATTTTTTAATACTATGTCAGTGAAAACTACAGTATTTCACCAGATTTCTAAGTCAGAATTTTTACTTAAAAATTTTACCTTCTGATTTTGTAAAAATTCTGATAAAAATTTTCAAAAGAAATCAAAAAATTTTCAAAAAAGTCCTATAAATCCAAAAAATTTTTGATGACATCATCATTGGCTGAACCCCCCTCCCCCCTTCGTCATCAATCATCATCATTTGGAAACCCCCCTCCCCCCCTAGGTGATGACGTCATATGTGAACGACCCCTAATGCATTTGAACAGTTAACTTTTTGATTAATCAACTGATTGATCATTTCTGATTAATCTAGACTAATAACGAGTTGAAGTAAAACGTTTAAGAGTTTTTGTCTGAGGAAGTTTTTTAGTAGAATAAACTCTTAACTTACGAAAAATGGGGATAAGCTCCATAGTGGGCCGGTGGATGGCAAGGGAGAAGGGCAAAATCGCCGATCTGGGATTCCACTACCTGTGACCAAGATTCTTGGAAGTCGGACAAATCTGAGAGTCGAACTTTTTATTTTGATTTATCATTTGTTTCAGTCCATTGATTTATATCATTACAGTCCAAAGTAAATTATTAGCCTTTTTGCTTCTCATTTGATGGTACAGTTAAGCAAACTCGATATTACTAATTAAATAAACTGTAGATGCTAAAACTTCTGATGATATACAATAACTCTCAATGATACAACGTATCACAAAATACTGCTCTGTAACCTTAAATGCTGCAACGTTACACTAAATGCTTAAGTGCTGTTACGTACATGCAACTTTGAGTATCACATCTGCTCCCTTGTTTGCTCCCGGAGACCCCAGAAAACCTTGGTTTACATGATAAATCCCTTCATCAGTACGTGAGAGGGCTGGGAACTTTAGAGTGATCAGATAACCATCAGTTCCGTTGTCAACTCTGCAGTTTCAATGGTAGTTGTTTTCAAAATTTAGCTTTGAAGTTTTGTCACTTCGTGAATAAAGGATTATCCTCATGCTGATGAGTGATGAGTGTAGATGAATTGAACATACAATTATAAGCTACTAGGAAGATAATACTTCAATAATCACTACGTAATAAATAACGTAATGACTTAGGCCGTAAATTCAAAACAACTATGAAATTTAGATGATGAACTGCAGACGACAAGGATTTTTCGCGTCCATCTAAAAACCTACCCAAAGGAGGAGCCCGTCAATTCACGACCGTTTTTGAACCAGAAAATCTGACGTGGAATTGTAAAAGTTCTGTACGTTATTTCAGCAGCTTTACCTTCTCCTCCTATCAAGAAACCATTTTTTGGAGAAACAAGCTCTAACAAAACTTCTTTATTCCAACCAACGTTATCTGAAGCAAAGTAGTGGTACTGGTTATTACATGAATATGTGCCATGTGATTATATTTTCGATGGGAAATAAAAATGATCACGCTCTAGGTCCTTGCATGATGGTTACACATGCCTCTTTTATCGCCTTCGCTTTTCTTATCAAAAACTAATATGTTGAGTCAAAACCAAGCAACCGAGTTTTTTTCTTAATTTCTTCATTTAAACAATTCTCGAATCGATATGGACATATGGACGTCAGAATTCTTTTGGAGGAGTCAGAAATTAAGATCATGTTACAGCTATTGAGAAGGTAAACAATTAACATTTAGATTATCACAGCACTATACAGTAACAGGTACCTAATAGTGACAGTCAGGGATCGACCGGGATCCCGGTGAAATCCCGGTCCCGGCCAAAATCAGCCTTTTTTTAGAATCCCGGTCCCGGTAAAAATCGTGAAATTTACCGGGATTTCGACCGGGATTATGTTTTAAATTTTAGAATTTAATTTACTGAATTTTGAAATTTGTATTGAAGATATCTGGAGGTAAGATACATCAAAATTATTTAAATGAGATGAAAATCGATTGAAAAAACTTAACAAAGTATTAACTGTGACTCAATGTTGGGAATATCTAACTTCAATAGATGGTATTTTATATAGAAACCACACTGGTATGTTTAAAATTTAGAACACAACCATGGACGCAGTCAGTCGTCCTTACCATCTGTACTGAGCCCTCACCGAATTCTATTTCATTGTCCTCGTCTTCGGAATCTGCTACGAGGAGTTTTTTATTCATCTTTTTAAATTTATAACTATTCGACATGATTTCTTATTTATATGGATGTCATCTCCCAGTTCCTCATCTGGGGTTTCTCTCCAGGCAGAAATCTGCAGGTAGATATTCTAGATTGCTAATTAAAGTCATAGTTCAGTGCTCTTAAATTGTATTTCAAAGATAAATTCATCTTCATTCTCTCTGGTTTGAGCTCCACTCTGTTGTCATTTTTTGCCACCTTGAACGCATGTTGGCATAATTTTTTCTTATACCTTGTTAAATCCTCACTTATCACGTTATTAAGAGAACCTGGTCCATCTAAGGTACCCCAAAAGAAGCTGATTCCAGGCGATGTAATCTTCATTGTCGACACATCTGTGAAGTTTCCTGGTCTGCCATCATCAGGGCTTTTCCATGCTGATCTCCCCTGATTAAGACTCTACTCGATTTTTGAGATAAAAGTTTCCTAGCTGCATATGCTTTATCTCGACTGTAGAAACATGCACATTTTGCATCTTGATTTTTGAATCCAACAGTGTTGCGAATGGGTAACTACTGTTTATCTCGATGTTCATTTTTCATCAAAGTACTTCAAATTTTTGTCTATAACAGCCCGCTGAAAATTCGGGCTAGCTACCATGTATACTAGTCGTGTTCTTTCTACCTGCTCAATATTCAATCAAACTAATTCAACTCATGCAATGTTTATTACCGAGGTACTTACTTACTTTGTTACTTTGTTGTGGTTTATCCTCGAGCAGGAAAGGTCATCAGATATCTGACCACCGTGTTGGTGTGAAGTCCACGAGCGAATTTGACCAGCTGCAGGTATAACCGGAAACCGGGGGGTTATCCGGTATCAACGCAAGAAACTTCGACAAGCTTACTTTAAAACCATCAAATG